>VYXG01011033.1:0-27828 GCA_013397235.1 Lanius ludovicianus
CCGTGTCAAACCACAACAGGGAGATAAAGAACACACCATAAATAATTTCTGCACAAGCAAGGACAAACAAATGGTAATTCATGCTGAATAGAACTGCTGTGTCCTCTGTATATAGATATATACATATACAGCTATCTCTGTGTGTGAACATGTTCATGTCTATGAGGGACTGAAAACCTGCTGTAGGCGCACAGGCAGATAACTGCCCAGTTAATTTAGAGGAGTTTTTAAGATCTATGCTAAACATAGTTCAATTAGAGTTACTAAAGTAAAATCTTTTATGTCAAGGAAACTTACTCATAAACAAGTGATGCTCTAGTTGAGGAGAATATTCCTGGTAGGGAAATTATGTGTGACTATCACTAGAATAAGTTATATCCTCCAAAACTTTTAGAATATTTAAATTTTGGCTTGTAATAACTATTTTTTCTGAATGTAGATGAAAATTATCATGACCTTTTGTGCTTTCTTAACCTGATGCTTAAAGCCAAAAATTCTTTAACATGATTGGGGTCTTCAGGTTTATTTTGTCATGCCATGGTTTGTAAGAAACAGTGTTCTCCATTTTCGCAAAATCTTCTAGAATTACTGGTGTGTCAAAACATCATTGTGAAGAAATAGAGAAAGAAATGGTGGTGAATAGAGATGAATGAGTATAGAATTTTATTAAGAATGAATATTAGTGATTTTTATATCAACTATACTTATCAGTTTTAAGTATATGCTCAAGTTTCATTCATATTAATTTTTATGAGAAAATGAATGAGCGTTTATGATTAAAAATCTGAGATTGATCAGTGGCATTTAATATTAACCACGAACACTCAAACATCTGTGTTGTTTAGGTAAAAATTATTTATTGAGCAACTCCTGTGGAACCCTTTTCCTCATGGCTCGCGTGGTTGAAGCTTTGACTTTGAAAGTTTTGTGCTTTTACAACCCACAGACAGTCTGCCAGTACAAGGAAAATAACCCCAGGCACCAGTACAGGCTGAGGGCTGACCTGCTGGGAAGTAGCTTCTTGGTAAAAGACCTGGGGGTCCTGGTAGACAACAAGCTGTCTGTGAGCCAGCAGTGTGCCCCTGTGGCCAAAAAGACCAAGGAGATCCTGAGATGCATTAAAAAAAAAAAAACCAAACATTTCCAGTAGGTCGAGGGAGGTGATCCTACCTCTCTGCTCAGTCCTGGTGAGGCCACACCTGGAGTTCTGTGTCCAGTTCTGGGCTCCTCAGGACAAGAGAAACACAGCTCCTGGAGCAGGTCTAGTGGAGGACAACAAAATTGATTAAGGGGTTGCAACATCTCTCTTATGAGGGAAGGTTTAGGGAACCTGGCCTGTCCAGCCTTGAGAAAAGACAACTGAGAGGGGACCTCATTGATGTCTGTGAGTATCTGGAGGGAGGGTGCCAAGAGGGTGGATCCAGGCTCTGCTCAGTGGTGCTGAGCAATGGGACAAGAGGCAACAGGCAGAAACTCATGCACAGGAAGCTCCACCTGAATTTTTAGCTGTATGTCTGCTCTGAATACTCTTGACTGTGCTCTCTACAACAATTTTAGAGCAGCACTTCACAGTCTAGAAGGCTAGACTACCTCAGGCAAAGAATACACTATCCTTGAGCAGCAAATTAAGGAAGCAGTATAATGAATCTCTTATGTAGTGAGGATAAAATGGGAAGTAGTTACGAGAATTTAATTCCCTTTTATATGCAAAAGAGCTCTGAACTCTTCAGCAGGGAGGCCCAGGGCTGTGCAATTTTCTATATTGATGGCAAATGAATAGCAAAAAAAAAAACCCAAACAACTGACTATGGGCCTTAAGTCTGTTTCCTATGCTTTATTTCCTGAGAGATTAGGTTGCAGTGATGGTGGGGACACTAGGCAGCTTCACTCTCATAATGAGTGGCAGAAAGACTTCTACAGCTTGGGTTATAGAATTGTGAATTTTGTTCAGGGGAGCAGAAAAAGGAAAGAAGAAAGGTATGTGCTATATGAGATGCTCTATAGCGAGATGGAATATGACTTCTTAGTTCCTTCTTTTCTGAGTCTGGGGTAAATACAGGGTACATAAACTAATAGATTAGTCTGAGGTGTTTAGTTAACTCACTTCCTTAGATTTCACTCCACCTGTGACTTACTCCTCACTAGCCTTCCCTTCAAAGAAGTCCCTCCTGGACCTTCAGGGTGTGAAAAGTGTCTGTGCAGGGCTATTGGAGACAGGAATCAGTGAATATTTGTACATCAAGATCTCTAACCACCCAGGCATGCACAAAGTCTGGACAGATTTCCTTACATGAAGAAAGAATGACAGAAAACACACACCCTTCAGAGCAGCTGAGGCTATTGAGATATGTGTTTCTCTTCATTCAGAGAGTTTTCCTTAAAACACCAAGATATGAATTGTTCATCACTTTTGTTCCTCTGTCAAGACATGGTTGCCCAAAATGGCTACGAAGTGGGTTTTGGTACCCATCATTGTTACTGTGATGGGCGCCAAGTGATTATTTTATTGTGTTTCCCAGAGATAGATGTCACACTGCTGTTTCCTGCTGCTAAATTGCATTATACATCAGTCAAGCAGAAATCACCCCTAAGTGTCCAGTTTTGTTGGGATACCAATATACACTAGAAGGGCAGCTGATTCGCTATTCCTAATTCTTCGTGAATCTCCAGTGTCCCAACATTTGCTCTTTGCATATTTTTTTTTCCAAGACCTCATATCTTTTAAGTTTAAACTGTTAACTGTGCATCACATATGATACCTTTCTATTTATATAATTTTATTCTGCCTGCTAGGGAACATATGCTTCTTGACTGAAAAACATGTAAGTGAATTTCTAAGGCTTGTGAGTACTATTGGAATACATATACATATTTTGTTGTATTGTTTCATCAAACAAGAATTTGAATCTCTCTGGCGTGTTTCACCTAGTAATTTATTTCACACCATGACAAACATGAGAGACCCTGGTCTCTGATATGTTTCATAGCAAACAATTACTTTGCATTTCCTGTGTTGTTCTATATATCTTTATGTAATATGTACTAGCCATACATAAAAATATATCCAAATATTATTGCTGTCTTGAAATATAGTTGGTTTTCTGCATTATTCAATCTAAAAGTTACATCCTAGCTAGAATTGTTTCTATTGGAGAAATTTTCTCATTACTTTTTTTCAATACTCATTATTTTTTTAACAAATGGCAGGGTGATACTACACGGCAGACAACTTGAGGCTCTTGGTGTAAGCCCAAATCTGTTGCAGATTTATGCATAGTTTTAACCTGAGCTGAAATAGATTAGTTTTTCCCTTCAACTCTTAACCTTTTTTTGCTTAAGGCTGTGTTTGTTTGTTGGGGTTTTTTTTGTGTGTGTATGTGTTTGGTTTTTTTTTTTTGTTTGGTTTTTTGTTTGTTTGTTTTTTTAACATGCTGTTTCTTAATTTTATTACTAAAAGGAGAGTCAAAGCTGATTATTTTAAAAAAATCATTAATCTAGTTGATGTATCAAATTCAAAGGAGTAAATTAAGTAGGTAAAAATAGTCTGTTGAAGTAAGTCTTTTTATTGACAGCACCACGTGAACTTTGACTTCCTTGTCCTTTTTCTCATCCATTAACCTACTTAGTCTTGACCCTTCAGTCTTTTTTTATTGTGGGTGAAGAAATTTTTCCATAATTTTGAATATGTTTGAAAATTGTCTCTTTTCCCTGTTTGAAACATTTTCCATCTCTTAATTCAAATTCTTTTTGAAGGCATGTCTTTCTCCTGAGGGTCAGAAATGTTCAATCATTGTATATAGGTCTTGACCACTGTGTAAAATAATAAAAGTAAAATAGAGTAAGAAGAGATTAATTGATAGCGTCTGGACAAACCTCGGGGTTTGTCTCCTAAAAATGCAATTTCCAAGGTTAAAGTCAATTTCGCTTAAAGAACCTGTGCAAAAAATAGGAGACATTGCAGAATATCCTTCCATTCAAAATTCTATGAACAAGTGAGTGTGGATGCCTGTACTGATTTTGGAAAATGCTTTCACTTGTTTGTTTCATGATAGAAAAATTTTGAGTGACTGGAAGAACTTAACTTTGCTTTTCCAGTGCAGGGAAGGAAGCAATGAAACTTGTTTGACATATGATTTGATTCTGATCATGAAATATGGTTTAAGGTTGACCTGTTGGTGCACTGTCCTTATTTGCATGAATGTTTATAGAACATGGAAAGAACTCTATACTGCATAAGTCCTGGTTACTTAAGAACTTTGAGTCAAATACTTTTTTTAGTTGCCTCACTATCAAATTAGAAGCTTGATTTTAAGTGCTGAAGTCAAAAAACTTGGCTCTAAATTATGCCTATATTAGGAATAGGGAATGAGTAATCATAGGAAAATCTGATATTAATTTGAAATGTCTTTGCCCCTAAAACTAAGGAGACATAAGTACATTGAAAATTCATTTGGCTTATTTCCCTCCCTGATGTATACTTTTTTATACCACCGTTATTTCTGACAAATGTATCTGTTTTGAAAGACTTTCCAATTTTAAAAGATCTTCCAACATAAAGTCAGCAAAATTTTCAATCAATATTTCAGTATTTTAAGTAAAGAATTAACCTTTAGCACTTGGAAGTCTTATCTAGTTTGAAACCTTACAAGCGTTTTGGGAATTTTTTCACTACAAGTAATTTTGAAAAATTCAGATGAGTGTTAACCTGCAAATGGATTCAGCCTAGACTCTGTCAAAGCTGTTTTGCACTTTTTTCTCATGATTTTATTGTGCAGGACATCTGAAACATTATTTTTTATCATATAGTAGGTCCTATCTTAAAATGAAAAGAAATCGAATTTGAGACGAACTGAATTATGTTTCTCTTTTAAAGGATATCAGAAAAAGAAGAAAGTAAATGCAACTTGGCTGACTTTCATTGAACATCATGAAAGTCTCACTTTGAAATCAATGTGTAGACCTGTCCCATGATCTTGATTCAATCCCATACATGTCCTTGAAAATGGGATAGGTTTAAGTGGTCATGTTTATGGTATAGTCATTATGGTTGGGAGTTTAAAAAGTTGTTCTTGGGAGGGGATACATAAGCCACAATGTTTTGAGAGATTTCAGCTCTTATAAAAAGGATTTTGGCAAGAAGGAAATAATTTCATTGGTCTTTCCTTTGGTTATATTCTGGTATTTTGACTACTAGTCTGACCAGTCTGCTCTAAGTTAGTTACCTTTGGATCTTGAGTTTTTTGAGCTAGAAAGTATGAAGTATATAAAAATTCAATGGTTTCACTCAGTGTGAAAAGGTGTAGAGTTGTGAAAAGGTGTAGAAAGAGAAGAGTTACTGTTTTGGCTGGAAAATTGAAGGTGCACTGGAAGAAACTTGTATTTAAAACAATTCCCTGGAAATGTTCAAGACCAGGTTGGATTGGGATTTCAGCAACTTGTTCTAGTGGAAGGTGTCCCTGCCTTAAAAAATCCCAAACAAAAAACCCTCTAAAGCATCAGAAAATATTTGAATCAAGAAGATAATGTCCACTGGGCACTGGAGTGGTTAATACCATATTGAGACAATACAAGTAAAGAGCTGCATTATTTTAAAACTGAAAGACAAGGTTTTCTTATAGTTCTTGCACATTTTAATATCATTTCCCTTGAGAGACATGTGGGTACTCCTTAAAATATAAAGTTCAATAAAATGTAGAAATATCTAATGAAGTTAATAATTTTGTAGGAGTTTATGTGAGTTAGCAACAGAAACTTCTCTTATTCTAAAGGAAGAATGTTAATTTATTTGAAAGTACCAGAGATAAAACATAAATCATTCTTTATCTTTACCTTCAACATTAGCCAGCCCTTAAATAAGATTCTTAAAGAAACTTAATTTTTTTCACAGAATCACAGAATCACCAGGTTGGAAAAGATCTTCAAGATCATCGAGTTCAACCCACACCCTAACACCACCTCAACTCAACCATGGCACCAAGTGCCACATCCAATCTTTCTTTAAACACATCCAGGGATGGTGACTCCACCACCTCACCAGGAAGACAATTCCAGTACTGCACCACTCTTTCTGTGAGAAACTTTTTCCTGATATCCAACCTATATTTCCCTTGCTGCAGCTTAAGACTCTGTCCTCTTGTTCTGTCAGTTGTTGCCTGGAAAAAGAGACCGGCCTCCACCGGGCTACAGCCATCTTTCAGGGAGTTGTAGAGAGCAATAAGGTCACCTCTGAGTCTCCTTTTCTCCAGGCTAAACAACCCCAGCTCCCTCAGTTGTTCCTTGTAGGGTTTGTGTTCCAAGCCCCTCACCAGCCTTGTTGCCCTCCTCTGGACTCGCTCAAGCGTCTCAATGTCCGTCCTGAACTGAGGGGCCCAGAAGTGGACACAGCACTCGAGGTGTGGCCTCACCAGTGCCAAGTACAGGGGGAGAATGACTTCCCTGGTCCTTTTGTTCTTCTTG
The DNA here is from genome assembly GCA_013397235.1 of Lanius ludovicianus. NCBI lineage: Eukaryota > Metazoa > Chordata > Aves > Passeriformes > Laniidae > Lanius > Lanius ludovicianus. Next base: position 6,457 of record VYXG01011033.1, read on the forward strand.
CTGTTACAGTGCAAAAAAGGATCTGATATGGCAGTGTTGGAATATTTCCATCCCACTTTTACAAAATCAGATGAAACAGTATCTCTAATTATAAGTTTAAAATTTCAGGAATTTCTCCAGATTGTAAATAAGTTTGTTACACTGTAGAAATTCACCATCACTGACCTGACTCGTACCTCTAGGACTTTCAGTAATTTTGAAAACGAACTCTTAATTGACTGTTCTTTTATTTCACTCTTTCTTTTTAAAAATTCTTTTCATCAGTGTTCAATTCTGGCAATTGCTACCCTTTGAAAATGTGCTTCTCAGAAGCTTCAAATCATCCACTATTTATGGCCAGAAAGACACACCACAGAATATCTTTCTACTATAGAATAATACTTGTTTGGGAAATGTTTACAACTATATTAGAATTAGCTTAATTTAGAATTACAGTACTAAACAACCTCAAAAATTTTCACATACATTTCCTTCTATATTTTTATGCCTCTCTGATGTTTTCATCTGTGTGCACTGTTTTTCAAATAATATTATTGATCGCATGTTAAAAAAAATTTGATTTTGTTCTCATTTTTAATACCAAATTTCATATTAACTAATCATACTAATTCCACTGGATTTAACATTTATAGCACCGTAACTGGTATTATCATTATTGATAATCTCTCTTTTTACTAACAACTGAACCATCTGATTCTTGATGGTTGTTTTTTTCTTATATTTTTTAATTAATTCAAAACTTTAACAAAACCAGTCTTGACTGAGAATAAATCTTATTGGCAAGTAAAGATTTAAAGACAGTACAGTCTTTTAAAAAATCAACTATTTACCTGTTCTCTTTTCCATCTCCCATTCCTTTTAGAAATATGTGGATAAAAAAAATAGTTTCATAAATTAGTTTATACCTCTTGTCAAAAAGGTAAATATTAAATTATGATCCAGGACAATACCCAAATATCTTAGTGCACTTCATAGAAAGAGTCAGCATAATTCCCTCCAATAGATGGTAATTAATGTGTTCATGAACATCCTTTCACATACATTATAACTTCCTTTACTGCTCCCTCTTCCTAGCTTTCAGCTATCTAATTAATTTGGTAATGTAGGTCTTGATAGGTGGTTTTAATTTTCTGGACCACTGAGAGGGAGACATGAGATTGCAGTCAGGGAATACAAATATCACCATGATATTTATTTTAATATGATTGTTTTGGTTGGTTTTCTTGAGAATGTGTAAGGATATTTTACTGGCTTGGAACAAAAAGGGACAAGGGATTTAAGCTGTTCATAGTGTCCACTTGTCTGAGCAGTAGAACAAGATTTTGTTTTCCAAAGAATAATTCTCCTATCAACTTTCCTGTCGTACAATTTTTGGTGTAAAAATATTTTTCAATGTACAGATATCATGCTATAGCACTTTTTGATACAATAACAAGAGTTTTGTAAGTTGGAGACCTTCTTTTAATAGGTGTTTCTCTGAAAAGGGGGCTTAAGGACTTTAAAAATGATACCTAAATAGTACAACAGTTACAGAAATGTTAACAACTGGTTAAAAGAAATGTTCTTCTCTTTCCCATCCATGATAGTGTAATAATTTTTGCCTAAATGTCCTTGAATGTCTTACAGGGTTGGAATGAATTACTGGATAGTTCTGTCTGTTTTGCTCTTACTGCTGCAATAGTGGATTGTCTTGCAATTCTAGTTGAATTGTTACTGAAATGTTCAGGAGAGACAAGAAGTATCTCCTACTCGCTTATAGAAAATTGAGATATGGCATAGATTAAGTGGCATTCTTACAAAATGTAAATGCTGGGAGTAATAGAGGCAGTTTTAGCTGAAAGGACCCTAAAATCAGATTTCTTGAATTCTGATGTATTTCACTATTCACTAGAACCTCTTCCTTTACACACTGTATCCCTACTCTGAAGGCAGAACTAAAGCATGATAGATTTTGTTCCATTTTATAATACTAACAGAAACTTAGATTCAAAATCACTTGATAAGTGAATGTTTCTGAAGCAGTCTTATCTTTGTTCCAGTCTTCTGTAAAGCGCATGTGTGGTAAACTATGTAGCTTCTGAATAAAATAAAAAGACTTAGAAGATATACACTACTTGTACAAAGCAGCAGAGTACTAAAAAGGAAAAAAAACTGACAGAAACATTCATATAAGGTTTGAATTAATCAGCCTTGTCTTGTGGTTTGTGACCTGGTTACTTACCAACTGCACATAACTCTTTGAGTATCCCAGCCTCAGATAACCTTGGGAGATCTTGGCCAGTCCTACACTTGCAGGAGAGGGAGGCAACAGTCCTGAAGTAAATTATTTTTTTATGAACACTTGAGGACTCAATCAGGTGGAGGAGTGGAGACTTGCTAAGCACTGCCACAAGAAAATGTACTGGAAGTTCATTCCCAAAATTTCAGTCTTCTGTGTAGAGGAATAGGTTAAGAATATAAAAGATTATTTAGAGAATTTAAAATAAGCTTTTTCTGAGGGGTTCCTTAAACAGAAGTTCCAGATCTTTTAGCTGACTCTTAGTGGAAAGATGCAACAGTGACCCTCTGAAGTCAATAGATGATTGCACCAGTATCAAGACACCACCCTTAACAAAAGGCTGCAATATCTGAACAAGAAAATTATGTGTAAGGTGATCATAAAATCCTTTAAAATCATCAAATCATGTAAGTTGGAAAATACTTGTAAGATCGTTGGGTACAACCATTAACCTAACACTGCCAAGCCCAGCAATGAACCATGTTCCTCAATGCCACAAGTCTTTTAAATACATCAAGGGGTGGTGGTTTAAACACTTCCCTGGCTAAACTCTTCCAATGCCTGACTACCTACTCCATGAAGAATTTTTTCCTAATATCCAATCTAAACCTCCTCTGGTGCAACTTGAGACTGTTTCCTCTTTTCCTGTTGCTCTTGCTTATTTCTTGGAAAAAAGACTGACTCCCACCATACTACTACACCCTTTCAGGCTGTTGTAGACAGTGGCAAGGTTTCCCCTCAGACTCCTTTTCTCCAAACTAAAGAGCCCAAGTTCCCTGAACCACTCAGATATTTTCTGTAGACCCTTCACCAGATTTGTTGCTCTCTGGACACACTCCAGTCCCTCAATGTCTTTCTTGTAGGGAGCGGACCAAAACTTAACATAGGATCTGAGATGTGGCCTCACCATGATGTCTGTTGTAGTTTGGCTAAAGAGACAAGGAAAGCCTTTTTCCACTCTCCTGTATTCAATACTATGGATGGTAAAATACTGCTCCTGTGCATCCATTCTTATCTGATAGCACATTAAATCTAGTATGACCATACTGACCTAAGCTGCTTTCCCAAATTAATAATTCCTTGCTTCTTCCCTGTGTGTTGGCTTTGGTTATGGGATAATTTACCAGTGCAATGCTTATATGCAGCACAGTGAGGTTATGACCTAGGGACTGATTATCTTTTAAAATCACATTCTATTTGGAGTGTCTAAAAATGAATCGAAGGCCAGGCAGTCAGATTTAAAAATTGAATGCATAATGAGTAAATGGGCAACCTTTTCTGTACTGGATGAAAAAAAGAAAGGACAATATAAAATAATTAATTGCAATAGACATTTAATGAAACCAGATGACATTCCATCTATACATGTTCATGAGTTTTTCATAGACTAAAGGAAAAAAACCCAAAAGCTTTGTCAAAGCTATGTCACACTGCATAAGGCCATGATCAACTTTTTACTGAACTCAAGCAGCACAGAAGTGCTACTTCATTACTTATCACTTTACCCTGCATTTGAATTCCAGCAACACATACAAAATGGTAGAAGGACTCAGGAGCTCATCTGCAAGATTAGAGAAAGGGTCCTGTTTCCATGATATTTTTTTTTAATTGACACAGTTGTGTTTGTCATACTACCTGTTGCCCTAGGTATTTTGCTTAACTATTAATCTATTATTAAATATTAGTGCAGAGAAAAATTGCAAACTGAATCATGCATTTGATCAGTGACTCTGCATATATTGCCACTTAATCATGTTTGAAAGCATGTTCAGCTTTTAGCAGATCAACTGTCAGCTTCATGTACATTCTCACCTCCTTTCTTTCCCCTGTGTTTTCTAAAAAAGTGGTTTTGTGAAATTACTTGATGACAGCTTTCCATTTTAAAGGTCTACCTGGCCTTGATGTACAATCTTAGGTACTTTGACTTTCTGTCATGAGAGCTTGGACAAGATTCAAGTCATTGCTTATCAGTGGCATAACTCTGTAGTGTCAGATCTGAATTAATCCCTTTAATGAAATATTCTTTAGGAACAGGGAAATGGCTGTCCTTGTAAACTGATGCATGTCCTTCTAAGCTCAAAAAATCCCAGAATAACTCTATTTCCTGTAAGACAGAGAGAAATGTTTTTCCAGAGAGGAGTTGGCCAAGAATGACTGAACTGAAAGTAAATAGAAGAGAAATGGCTTCAGGTATTTCAAGAGTCTAAGGAGATACTTAATCGTTCAGAAATAAAAAGCAAAGGAAAATCAGTATTCCTTGAAGCTCTTCCTTTCTGAGCCACAGTGATCAGCAGATAGAAAGAATACAGAGACATGCAAAATTAGTCAGCTGCTTTTTAAAAGGCCTGCCTGTACAAACCAGAGCAGGCATTTGTCTCCTGGCACAGGGTTGGATAGGAATAACAGTTGCTTCTCTCCTGTTGAAAGGAACAGTGGAAATGCATGGAAAATGAAGCCATTAAAGAGCTCTAAAATTTGCTAAATGTACACCTGGCAAAAGAATGCAATGCAGCTACTTGTTTGGGCCATCTGCTTTTGGACAAATAAAAACAGTTCATTAGAATCCAGCATTAGATAATTGTTTACAAATGCCATCTCAAATAAGATTCTGGCTGCTCCAACTTTGCTAAAAGCAGACATTCTTAGGGAAAAATGTCATATTTCTTTCCAGAGTAAAAGACTAGTGATTCTTTTGTCTTCAGGGTATCTAAATAGTCTGTGAATATTAATGCTAATTTTTTTTTTTTTTTAAATACTATCAACTATGACTTCACTATTCTGCCAAATAGAAGGTTTGGCTAGTAAACAAAATGTGATTAATCAATATAATTTCTTGACATGAACATAAAGTGGATTTTCTATGGCACAAATCTTACTAGTAGACTGGCAGAAAATCTCTTTGCAATACGGGGCTAACTTAAGTGAAAAAATAAGGCCAAGAGTGCAGAGTCAGTAGAGTGCTTGGGGCATTAAAGAGTAAGGAAAAATTACAACTTCTCCTATTCAGAAATGAAGATGTTTGATATGTTAATATAAGTTATTAATAACTGTAAAAAATGCAGTTATTGCAATCCAAGTTTGGAAAAAGATCAGTAATAGTTTCTGGTATTAATGTAACTCACAACTGATGTGTTTTGTCCTTAGAAGAATTTCCTTTACTTCCATCCACAGAGCAATGGTGAAGAACCTATTTTGGGCTTTAGTTGTCTACTTGAAAGTGAAAAGAGCACAAGCAAGAGCAGAGGATTGCTTACAGACCATTCATTGTCTTACCCTCAAATGACCAGGAGGTATAGTTACATGGGGTAGAGGGAAGTAATATGTGAGAAGCTTTCTTTTGGAGACACTAGGTTCCTCCATTGCACTTTACCCCTGTGCGTGTTCTTCTTAGCTATTAACACCTTCTCCACCGTCTTTAAAGGTTAGGAAAGAGAAGTTAAAATGAAAAATAACAAAATCCTATCTAAGCGGCGTGTTACTGATGCTTTTGAAAATGGGGTCTGTATAAAGTGGCTGACATGCCTGGTGGTCACAACTTTTAATGGGAGCAGTAGGAAGTCCAAGGAGACCTGGAGTGAATGTAGAAAGAGTATGGAAGAGGACAACCCTTCACTGTCATTATTTAGCTTTAGAGTAGAGATTTTGAACAGTTTTTTGTGTTTAGCTTTGAAAGTTTTAAATTTTCATCAGGTTTCCTTCCAAGACATTTAGTGCTTTTCATGCCCAGTTTTTTTTTTTTTTTTGCTTGAAATCTTTCAGACAATCTGCATCTTATGATTCCTACTCTTAAACTTCTGCTATGAATATAATGAAAGGTTTTTTACATCGTATTATCTCATGTTGTAAGAAGGTAATTAGTTCCACTCTTTCCTTGTTTTTGTCCTCCCTGGTCGCAAGACTTCCCAATGCAGAAGGAGTGGACCTCTGATTATTCCGCCTCCATGGTCAAATCAATAAAAAGTGGTTCACTAAAGGTATATTTGCAGTTTGAATAATCTATACCTCTACAAGACATGTCCTCTTATCTCAGGGACAAAGAGTCAAATGCACAGTTTTCTCTAAGCAGACACATTCATTTTGCAGCTTTCTAGTTGGGATGATCTCCTTGGTAATGATGTGTGTCGTCTGCTTTTACTGTATCAATAATGTCCCCTTTGAAAATTTTGAAATGTCAGTGGTCTCTTATATTGAGAAAGACTAGCATTCTCTCCTAGCATGAATAAAGGATATCTAGAGTATTTTTCTCCAGTGGTTTTATAAGTGTCATTCTGCAAATTCAGATTTGATACTCCTGAGTGGATCATGCAACATGCATCTTTCTCAGAATAGGGCAGCAGGTACAGTTGTCAGCCTTGTAGGTGCAAGGTGCTTGTTGTGGGTTCTTATTCACTGTTTCCTTTCCTCATAAAATGGAAGAAATCTGAAAGTAAATTAAATGTTTTTCTCTGGTGATGTATGAGATACTAGCTCATGGGACTCTTTGTCCAGTCATGGCATGGTATTTCTGGAAAACAAAAAGTGAAGAGAGATCAAATATGTTGAGAAGACAGAATAGCTGTGGTTCAAAAGCAGCCTTGAGAAGGTGTGAGGAACTCATACCATGTAAGTATGTGTCCAAGGATCACTGTTTGTTGTTCTAATGCATGAGATACAACTGAACCTGGTAACCTCATTCTCCTCTTCTTCTCATTGATTCCTCCTACTCATTTTTTTTCTAGCATCTCTGACTCTCACCACCTATTCTGTGATTAAAAGTAAACCAGTAGCTTTGTTTTGTAGTGCTACATGTATGAAAGCTTAAAATAAGGTGAAAGATAAGGGTTCTAACTCTCAATTTTACACTGAGAAGTAAATGAACACTAGGAAAAAAGATAAGGAGGATTGCAAAAGAGGACAAAGAAATGACAGAGAACTCATATGTTAAAATTTCCTGCTGTCTTGTAAGTATCATCTAATGCACAATTTCTGTTGGCAAACTGATGTACAAGAGGAAAAAATGTAGGAATTTAGGATGTAAAAGGTGCATATATTTAATGATTATGTAAATGCCATTGCACTAAGAATCTGATTAATTATCCCTAATTACAAAAATAGATTTCTGATTTTCTATTACTTAATAAGTATATAAGTAATATTTTTCTTTTAAGAGAATACTGACATGATAACCCTCTACAAACTTAGGGTGTTAAAATTGATACATATTACAGAAGCATGATTTTCACTAAACTCTTAATTTATTTCATCTTTTAATGACATAGTAGTTAATTAAGTAGTCTTGAAAATGCTCTCTAAGTCTATAGATAAAAAAGGAGCATTGCATATATTTATAATGATAAATAGTAATAGATGATACCTTCCATTGAGTTCTAAATAAATGCAAGTCCTCTTTAAAATGTCTTTGTTTCATAGATATTTCTAAATTGGATGACACCCAATTAAAAAGAGCTGAATTACAAAGAAACAAACAATAAAACTATAAAAGATCAGTCTAATTGGGTTATAAATTTGCTTATAGGCTAGTTGGTCTTTCTTTGCCCCATACCCAACCATAAATTGGATGGTGTTTTTTAAAAAATCTAGACACTTATTTTCATAGTGATGTGTATATAAAAAGAATCCACAAAGCTAAAACTATTCAGTTCAATTTCGTCTCTTTCTTCATACAGATGTTAATAAATACATTATCTTAATGGCTCACCTAATCAAAATCATTTAGATTTCTGATTTTGCCTGATGAAAATCTATTCACATCTTTTGCGAGACAATAATACTGAGGATGTCAGGGCAAAACCATCTTTAATTTGAATTGTGCATGTGTGGCTTAAGAACATAAAGCAAAATTGCAGTGCATTATAGTGAAAGCTGTAAAATATAACAATCTTATTAAAGCAGCCTCCTTTAAGTAAACAGCTCCAAAGTGATACAAGAGTGTTCCTTTACCTTCATTAGAAAATGTACCTCCATTTTTGCATTTACAATAGCAACGTTTGGGGAGCTTTCTGTTCTCCCTCTGCCTTTCTTTTGGTTCACATACTCAAAAAGTCTGAAGTTTTGATTCAGAAAATACTTTCTGCCATCTGGATTTCTGTGACAATGTCATAAATTGAGGATTTTCTGTAGAATCAATAAGATCATGGCTGGTGGCATTCACCAAATATATCTGAATAGTGTTGTATAAAGGGTTGTTTTCCCCAAAGTGACGCACAGAGACAAGGAGGTTACCGGGGAGGCCAGAGGCTGAAATAAATTGCATTGAGGGTCCTAGTTCTTCTTACTGCTTTTTCTTCACTCAAAAACTCAAACAAATAAGAAACAAATAAGACTCTGCACATGGGCTCTTACTTGCTCTCCACCTGCATTGACCAACCATAGTAACAGGCTTTACAAACACCCTGTATTGTGGAATTGGCTCTTCTACCCCTTGGAATGACAAATATTTTGTGCTATAAGTATGGTGAGGCAGCTCTCTGAGAATGGGAAAACAAGAGCCTGGAGCAGAAACATTATCTTCTGCTAGACAAGTTCATTTTAATGGAGAAACAGACCGGATGCTACAGAGTAACCTCTTTCAGTCTGAAACAGCAGCAGTCAGAAGCAGCAGCAGAAGTGAAATCCAGCTTTTCCATCGCTACCCAGATTTTTTTGCTTGTAGAATACCTCCAAGATATAATCCTCAGTGAGTAATTTCAGCTAGATTTAGACTGAGCAGTCAGCAAACATATCTACCTTTCCTGCTCCCTTAATTCCCTGGTCAACCCTAACCCCTGTGCCAAGCTGTAGCACTCCCATGGGAATGGAGGCAGGACATGAAGGCCAGCCCTGGTCAGGCCTCCTGCCTCAGAGAGCTGTAGTGCTGCTGGAAGGCATGGCTCACAGCAGGTGCTTGGAAACATGCCAAAGCCCTGGGGTGGCTTGAGTCTTATTTTGTAATTAGCCTTTGCAGGAGGAGGCACCCACCTGCATGGCAGGGTGCTTCTGCTGGATGCTGTGTTGGCACAGGCTCCTTGTGAGCTCAGAGAGAAGCTGCAGTGGGGCAGGGAGCAGGAACTGGAGTTTCTGTCTTGTTCCTCACTGTCTACAGCTTCTTATTTCTTATGATTAAGGGTGCCTAGGCTATGCATGCCATACTTCAGCACACGACATTCTTCTCTCCTTTAAATAGCATGTCAAATTGATTTTTTGGATGCCTTAATATTGGCTTCCAGCACAATTTCAAATGGCCAGGCATATCTCTTCTGACCTACAAATGTTTTTCCTGTAGGGTACTGGTCTCTTGTAGGTTCTGTATGATGATTGGACACCCTGTGTTGATGTCTTGAAGGCTTTAGGATGTTCAATGTCACTCAACACTTGTATTTAGATGCCAAAATTGTTCTTTGTCTGTATTGCTAAGGGACCATTTTCTTATTTAAATATTACCTTCCTGTACCAGCAATTTTTCAATAAAGCCAAGCAATTCAGTTCAAATGTGAACCCACTGTTGAGATGCTTTTTATAAGATCGTAGAGTCAGGGTTCTTAAGCAAGCACCCTTCCACAAGGTACCACCCTTGGAACTAAATGGTGTTGTGGGTGATGCTTCAAGTGTGTCCTGACTGAACTAAGAGACAGTTGCTGTTTTTACAGCAGTGGTTATGAAGTTTGGAGGATAATCAAATTCTTTGGTGGCAAGACATCATATCAAAGATCAGTCAGTTCCCCTTTGTATTGGTTTCTCATTTTTGTAGATGTGAGTACAAAAAAATCAAGATTAAATTTGGTTGTAGATTTTACCTGTGGGTCGACTTATGTAGGTTATTTGCTCTTTCATAATTATGCTCTGTGATTGGTTACCTAATTTATATGTCAATAAATTTATTGGCAGCAGAAGCCTCTCCAACAGCTACAGCAAAGTGTTGCCTGGCTCACAGTGGATTCTAAATAGTGTATGCACCTGATTGTGCATAAGTAGCCTTGTTACATGTAAGTTAGAATTTTGACAGGAGAAATGATCATTCTCCAAATGTTTGTGCAAACAAAAAGGGAGTCTCCAATTTGAAAATAAAAGATGCAGCACTTCAGCTGTGGCTGCCTTTCATTGGTGGCTTTGTGTGTTTCTTCTCATTCTAGATAGCAGCTGCTTTTCATTGATTTGAGCTGCCTTTTGGGTCTGTTTTTCTTTTTTATTTTTTCCTCTTTCACTGGCTATCTTGACTTACTTTAATTGACTTTTGGGTTGTGCTTCTGGCTGGCTGGTTTTTTTCCAGCTATCTTATTTCAGTTTTGAAGGTATCTTTGTAATATTTAATGGGTATTAAAGAAGTGTTATATCTAAGAGCTGGTACAATACTTCCTGAGCCACTATAGTGCTGTCTTTGCATTTAACCTCTCATTTTGCCTTACATGGTATCCCAGTATAAAGTTTTTAATTTACTATTATTTAATTTTTAAATATTTCAGTTAACTTGCTCTTGATCTATACTGGTGCATTCGAAAAAAGAATATGCAATTGTAATATATCAGTGTGTAAATCCTCCAAACAAATATCTGGTCTGGGGAAAAAATGGTTGGAATTTTTTGGAGGAGTTTGAATTTGTTTGCTTATTTCCTAGCTGAGGTTCAGTAGGGTTTCTGCATCAAGAACTACACTGTGTTCTCTGAAAATTCAGAGGTAGATTTCTGACCCTCTGGAGTAGATGGTATTAGCATTAGCCAGAAATTCACTGTGTGGGCAGCCACCACACAACACAAGAGAATACACATGCATGTAAATGTTTATTATTGTTAGTACTCCTTTTACACCAGGTTGTTAGCACTAACTAGCTGATGGTTCCAATAAATTTTTGAGGGTTTTCTGCTGCCCATTTCACTTTGGTTTTCTAATCATGGCTGGAAGAAAAGCTTAGGCAAGAGTGTGACTTCCCAGGGAGCATCAGCTCCCTCAAGCAAGTGTGCGCAGAGGCAGACACAGAGGAAAAACATGAGCCTCAAGTGTGATGCTGATACCTCATAGATGGAACTTGTGCTTGTCTGGGAAAGCAGCTCTTGTCCTCTTGTCCAGTATACAGAAAGAAAAGGCAGCTTAAGTCTCCTGTGGCCTGATTAGCTTGAAACTGAAAACCAGTGCATCAGTAATCTCAGCTAGAAGGTGACAAGCACTGAGCTTTGGGGTATCTTAGTGCCCATAGGTGGTCAGAGGAATATGAATATTCCCTAAGACAACTGTGTGAAAGCCAACTCTGTTTTTCCTGCAAACTGGAGCAGTAAAGTAGTTTTCACATAGTCCAGGCAGCTGTCAGGCAAGAAATTGCAGCTGCCTCAGCAAGCCATTTGGCTGTAATACGTCAGTTTTAGTGTACTTTTTAATCTGGATACAGCAGTAGGGATGAAATCATTGCCTGAACCAGCTCTTTGTGCTTTGGCCCAGTTCAAACCTACCCTATAAACATACTCAGAAAACTGAAGTATAAATGCATAGATTTGCTTGACAGATCTGTGTTTCATAAAGTGAGAAAAGTAATCCTCAACAGACACTCTCAAAATTAATTGCCTTTTTTTCCAAAATGATATGACTTCAATAAGCTCACCAGAGTAAAAAAATTTATATTGAAATTTGAAACATCAGTGTTGCAATATTTATTGTTAGTTTGGCATACTCTTTTTTGATTTGTTTTCCTTCAGCTTTAATTGATAGAAAAATTTGTCAGAAATAATATTTCATATGCTATTCCTTTGCACTGCAATTTTTTTTGCTCTGTCTTGAAGTATTAAAAATGCATTGCATCTAAAATCAATACCAACTTATAAATGGGTACCAAATCCTAGAAAAAGGTTTCAAATTATCTGTGCACTCTCTCTGGGGAAAATAAAGGTGACACTTTTCAGTCTTTTTCTTTGCAATTGCATTAGAGATTAGGATAATGAGTGTTAGCATTGCAGTTTGTAAAAATGTGTTCGTTTTGACTAGAGAAACAGTATGGAAAAACAAATTAAGCAGCAAAGGGAATAATGGCTGAAGTCAGGCGCTGGAGCTTCCTGCTATTCAAATACATTTGATTTTTATTTTTCTAAATAATTTTAATAAACTAGCAACATCTTTATTTAAACACATAATTTAAAAAGAAAACTAATTTGTGGCTCTACCTGGTTTATACTCAGATGAGTCCAAGGACAGGATTTGGACTACAGCTGAAATGTCTCTACATCTTCCTCTGCTGTCTTCTAGTGGGTGTAAGTAATCTGCATGGAAGCTGTTCAAGCTGAGGTCCTTCAAACATCACGACTGAATTGGCAGGCATGATGACGGAGGTATTATCATTGTTGGAACCATATCCCTTCCCTCTGCTTTCTGCACCCACTTTATGCTGAGATGAGACCAAGGGCTTCACTGCTCCCTTGTGATGTGTGGATCTTTCAGGACACTCAGGGAGTGATAGATCTCAGCTATATTTTGGTTAGGAATTGATACATTTAACAAAATGTACCCTTAAATAACTTCTAGAATGAAAAGGAGGTTTAGAACTTTTTTTTTTTTATCAGTTTTAAACAAAATTCTGTGTTTCCAGAGTTGTTGCTTGACCTGAGTTCAGCTGTGTGAGAAGTCATTAGATCTCTGCTGAAAGCCTTTGCCACTCAACAACTTCTCGATAAGACAATTGCCTGTGGTGCTCAGTCATGGAGAAATAACAAGACCAATGAGCAGAGGAGCAACAGAAAAAAAGGAAATAAATGAGCTATAACTACAGAAAGTATTTAGCTGAGCTGTATTGTTGTGAATAATAAGGGTTTTGTATTGATTAAAAATCAATATTTCTGGGAGAATTATCATTACTGTATAATTTAGGCATTTTAATTTATTTTACAGAAAGTAACTCAAATATTGTCACAGGATCATAGAGCAGTTTGTGTTGGGGAGGACCTTAAAGATTGCAATCCCTGCCGTGGGCACAGACATTTTCCACTAGACCAGGTTGCTGAGGGCCCCCTCCAGTCTGTCCTCAAAAAATTTGAAGGAGTTTGCATCCACAGTTTCTCTGGACGACCTGTTCCAGTGTCTCATCACTCTTACAGCAAAGAATTTCCTCCTAATATCTAATCTAAATATACCCTCCCCCAGTTTGAAGCCTTTATGCCTTGTCCTGTCATGACAAGTCCTTGCAAAATGTTCTTCTCCAGTTCTCTTACAGTCCCCTTCTAGGTATTGGAAAGTGCTCTAAGGTCTCCTTGGAGCCTTCTCTTCTCCAGGCTTTATTCAGCTGTCAGCCTGTCAGCATAGGACAGGTGCTCCAGCCCTCTGGATTCACTCCAGCAGATTCATATTTTGTTTGGGGGCCCCAGAGCTGACTGCAGCACTCCAGGCGGGGTCTCACCAGAGCAGAGCAGAGCAGAGGGGCAGAATCCACTCCCTTGTCCCTGACCTCTCTGCTTTTGATGCAGCCCAGGATGCAGTTGGCTTTCTGGGCTGTGAATGCACATTTTTGGCTCATGTTGAAATGCTTGTCCATCCACATCCTCAAGTCCTTCTCTCCAAGGTATCTCTCAATCAGTTCTCTGCCCAGCCTGTATTTGTGCTTGAGATTGCCCAGACCCAGGTGCAGGACCTTGCTCTTGGCCTCATTTAACTTCATGAGGTTTGCACAGCCTCACCTCTTGAGCCTGTCAAGGTCCCTCTGGATGGCATCCTTTCTTTCCAGCATGTCAGCTGCACCACTCAGATAAATTTGTTTATGATGCAGTCAGTTCTACTATCCATGTCATAAAAAAAGAGGATGAAGAGTGACAGTTCCAATACCAATCCCTGAAGAATGCCACTTGTCACTGCTCACCATTTGGACATCAAGCTAAATTGTTGCCATCAAGTTCAGCTCTTTGAGTGTGACCATCCAACCAATTCCTTATCTACTGAGTGGCCCATCCATCAAATCCATGTATCTCCAGCTTAGAGAGAAGGATGTTATTTGGGACAATTTCAGATGCTTTCACAGAATCACAGAATTACAGAATAAACTGAGTTGGAAGGGACCCACAAGGATCATTAAGTCCAGCTCCTCACTCTGCACAGGACCATCCTCAAGAGTCACACCATGTGCCTGAGAGCATTGTCCAAATGCTTTTTGAACTCTGTCAGGCTTGGCACTGTAACTAATTCCCTGAGGAATCTGTTCCAGGGCCTGACCACTCTCTTGTATGCAAAACCTTTTCCTAATATCCAACCTAAACTTCCCCTGACACAACTTCAGGCCATTCCTTTGGGTCCTGTCACCACAGAGAAGAGATCAGTGCCTGCCCCTCCCCTTCCCCTCATGAGGAAGTTGTAGCTGCAATGAGGTCTCCCCTGAGTCTCCCCTTGTTCATGATGAACAGACCAAGTGCCCTCAGCTGCTCCTCATTCAGCTTCCCCTCAAGGCCCTTCACCATCCTTGTTGCCCTCCATTTGATGCTCTCCAATAGTTTAATGTCTTTCTCATAGTGTGGCACCCAAAACTGCCCCCAGCACTCGAGGTGAAGCCACCCCAGTGCAGAGCAGAGCGGGACAATCCCCTCCCTTGCCCGGCTGGCCATGCTGTGCCTGATACCCCCCAGGACACACATGGCCCTCCTGACTGCCAGGGCACTGCTGACTCATGACCAACTTGCCATCCACCAGGACCCCCAGAACTTTTCACGGCACTGCTTTCCAGTGTCTCATTTCCCAGTCTCTCTGTACATCCAGATTTGCCCCATGGCAGGTGCTGGTCTCTCTGCAGCGCCTCTCTGCCTTTGCACAAGTACAGATCGACAAGCCAACAGAAAAGCAATGTTGTTTTCTATCACACTCTCATAAAGTGTCTCAGGTTCAAACACAATAGTAATGAATAACTAGTAGACTTTTTCTTATGTAAGAAAATCTTTCCGGTATTGGTCAGAATAGCTGAGCTGCTTTGCTGGAGTGGGAAAATGAAGAGGAGGCTAAACACATGCTCTGCTGTGGTTATTATCTTTCTGTGAGAAATGCAATAGAAAAGATCTTGACATAAATAAGTCCTCCACATTTTTCCTGAACTACGGTAAATACAGACTGTCAGAGCCCACATAATGGTTCTACCCTTGGGGCATAGGAGCTTTCATATGTCTATCCTTTTCCAGTCTGTAAATAATGGAGAATAAGATCAACTTCGTTAGCTGTGTGCCTCCTACATCACATGATAATGGTTCCTCTGGTAAAGAAATGTCTTAAAGATGGTAAGGCTCTAGAACTGGGGAATAGGACAGAGGAGGATTTTTCTAATGTTTGACAACTCTCCTAAACAAATGAACATTGAGTTTGGACAGAGACTAAGAGCATCCAGGAAACTGGCAAAATGCTCATGCTGTAAAGAGGGTTTTTAATTTTTTATTGTGACATTTTAGCAAATAACAGAAGAAGTGAGACACTGCCAACACAGCAGAAGTCAGGAAAGGGAAGGGAAAGTCAAATGAGAAAAAAGAAAACATGCAAAGGGAGATTGCATTTGCTCCTTAGTATCATCAACTTTCATCAAACTCCTCATCACCCTGGATGAGGCTGTGTCTCCTGATGTTTATAGTAAGCCAAGAACCATTTTGAGGAATGAAGCATGATCAGTTCAGCACAGCATGGGTACAAAGAAGATCCATAGCCTAATGATGCCTTTTCTTGGTGTTAAAATCAAGAGTCGGACACAGTTAGAAGGGGAAAAAAGGGATTTTACCTTGGTGTTTATTTTAAGGATCCTTAGCTGCACTATGTCCAGGTCAGCTGCACTGAAGTGCACCTCCAAATGCACCCTAATGCACCTGCTAATGCCCACATTAAAATGCACACCCCAGCAAGATCTGGTATCACATTATAAGTCTTTCTAATTAGCATATCTGTCAAAATTCCCCAATGAAAGTCTTGAGTGAGCCCTCCTCCCCAAGGAAACTTCCCCCAAATGGTTCTCTCTTAGTTTACAGAAAGGGTTCTGGAGAGAACTCTGGGGTCTTGTGCACATTGACTTCTCCTTACAAAGCTTCTAAAATGTTTAGTCTCTTAGTTTAACAAACAAGTCCAAGAATGTAGACTAAAGCATCAGGAACAGAAGCTGCAAAAGGCATGAAAGGGGTATAAAATAAAAAGCAAAAAATCTTTATAGCATCACTAATACTCTTTCATTTAAAAGGCAGGTGCCACATTTTTGTCCCCTGAATTGTGTGTATTTGTGATTACTAAAAAGCTGGCAGAGAGGGTTTCCTAAGAAATTCTCCAGCTTTTCTCACATTCTGTGAGAGCCTTCTCTTTCACATGCAGGATAGAGGAAAACAGATAAAGCTTTGGTAAACTATCTTGTACCTGCAGAGATGTTTGAGAACTGGTAAGTAATTTTCTTTACTTGAAGAATAATATTTAGAAATGTGTGGTTTGCCACTTATTGTGTTAATCTTGGTGGGTGGTTAACCTGAACCAATAATGCAATTTCTTATTTGTTAACCACACCATAAGAGATGACTTCTCCATTAAAAGAGGTCTTAGCTCTTGCTCTGACCACCCTCTAACCCTGCCTCATGTCGTGATCTTGCTGCTCCCTGGGGATTTTAAGTGACATGTATTTACTATGGGCACAGAAATCTTCTGCTGAGTTCTAGCATGGAATAGAAGGGCAAAGAGAACATGTCTTACCCATTTTGTCTTGTTCATGATCTGCTTTTGCACACAACTTTTGGCAACTGCAGAATATGGATCATCCTCCAAACATGGTGCTTAGATCAGAAAAGCTTTCATAGTTAAAGAATTATTTGAAAATCGGCCTATCAAAATCATGTTAATTTTTGAGTTGTCTTTAGGTCTGCATCAGTCACTGAGAGGTTAAATGAAAAGTAAGAGGAAAGCTAAAAAACCTAGAGGAGGTCTTGGGAAACCCAAAATGGTAATGGAAACTCTAAAAGTACAAAGAATAGGATGGTCCTTGCCTCCTTCAGACACATCTTGCCCTTCTTCCACCTTCTTCAAACTCTGCTTCCATCAGTGGAGTGCCTGTCAGCATTGTCCTTTGGGAGTGGCAGTTCATATGGTCTGATTTTCTCTGTTACAGTTGTGAAGTGTACTGACCGGTGGTTTTCTTTCATACTTATTAACTTGCAGTCTAATGGAAAATTTCCATGGAAAATTTCCATGAAAAATTTGAAGCATGATAAAAGGGGTATTTTTTTCTTCCCATTGAAACTGAATAAGAAAACGAAGGGTAGCAAGAATGTTGGTAATGCTGTAGGGTCTTTAAAATGTAATCTGGGGTGACATTGCCATGAATAATATAGTCTTGTACATTTGTTTGACTGAACAGATAGCTTTAAAATAAAGTATGTGTCATACATATCTTTGTAAATATTGCAAGAATAAAAATTTCTAGAGAAGAGATTTTTTTTTTTTAAGTTGTAAACCAATAATGATTTTGGCCTTCTCAAGGTTATGTTACTTTGATTATTATTGTGTAACTATTTTTACTTGGAAATTAATTTACACTGTTAATCACAATTTACCTCCAGTTACATCTGCAACTACCAGTGTACACAGGAAATCAACTATATATTTTAAGATAATTTATCATTTAATTTGCAGCTCTGGAAAAGCAGTTCCAGTGCTTTGTTCATGAGCTTTTTTAAGAGAGAAACTGTTGTGTTTGCTCAGTTAAAACCAGAGGTTTAAAAGCTAGGTGTTTTCTGAATATTGGTTTATCATTTTCAAATTGATCATATAGTTGAGTCCTGATCTTTAATTTGTTAAATGTTTAATGTGTTAGATCTCCTACTCACAAGTACTATCTTTTGACATATGAATCAATATTTTAGTCACCTACGTCCTACAGGGAGAAAAACAACAACCTAGACTTTTATGTGGAGGTTTCAGCAAAAAACATATGCAACATTCAAAATGTCTCCAGTCTTGGCCATGGTTTGGTTCTCTTTCTGTGCAATCAGTTTATCTCTGGGAGCCAGAACTCACAGCATGGTAAAGTAAAGCATTTTCAAAGCATTGAAATGTTTTGAGTGTCAGTAACCTTGCTTGATTTAGACAACTGTTCACATTCTGAAGTTCAGTATCTCAAAAATTCATTTGCTGTTAATTAACTCAAGCATTTCCTTTTTGATAACCTACAGTGTTTGATATAATAAAACAAAGAAAACTGTGTTAATCATTGAAATGTCCTATAAATTGATACTGCTGCTTATTAAACACAGCAACTACATTTGGCTCAGGAGAGCTACTTCATAAAAGTCTGCTATAGCCTTTGGTTACTGAAATACTAGATTGCCTATGTATTTGCATGAACTATTGATTTCAGAGTTATAGAAAACTTCCATATACACACCATTTGTACATATATTTTTCTCACAACTTCAAAAAAGGACTGGCTGAAATGGGAGATTTCAGTTATACCACATAATATTTAACTCAATAAAACATCATATAAGTTAGACAGTTCTGGCAAATAACCAGTGTATCTTCTGTTTTAGTCTTAGGTTCAGCAGAGGGTTCTCTTAATTGAAAGGGGTGAACAGGGTTTGCCTGGATGAGTGTCTCCCTTTCTGGCACCACTACTGATTCCAGTACACTGAGTTTTGTGGAGAGATTTTGGTGGGCTTTGTTGAATTGGGTCTCTATGGACAAGATGGTCTGTGCATCAACTATTCCACTTTGATAGAAATATTCATACTTACAAGAGACATACCTTAGACAAATATTGTTTGCTCAAAATGATTTATCCCTTGTTGTTTTCTATGCATGCAGACTATAAGTACTGCCAACATTCAGGAAAACTTCCTTATTTTGACTAAACACACTTTCAATCAAACACCCTTAGTGTTTTTATCTTTTGGGAAAAAAAAGGCAAAACAAACCCAAAACAAACAAAACCAAAACCCAAATCAATTTTCAAGAATGTTTTTAAGAGTATTTCCATCTAAAATACTTTTTTACAGTTAAGTCCTTCTTAAATGTCAAAACATTACAAGCTCAGATGTAATTATTTCTGTCTCTGCAAAAGCCTCTCACACTTTTATTTCTCTATTTGGATGCTCTCCAGTATTGTCTCAAAAGATATATGGGTTTTCCATGTGTTTATTAGCATTCTAACACTCTACTGTGAAATTGCAATAAATAAAAAGAAATAAATGGCAGTCTGGCTATTGCTCACCTTTGCCATATGAAGAATGCCCTACAGTCCCAACTCATGCTGCTATTTAAGGTAGCTCTTACCTTGAGGGAAGTTCTACTCCAGCGCAAACTGAAAACATTGCTGTAAATCCATGCTGAGAGTTCTGTTTACTGATTTTCCAATTCTAAGAAGAAAGCAAGCTCTATTAAGTGGTAAAAACCAGACAATTATGATATGGATGATTTTATACTGAATATTTTAGAAGGGGCTTAGGGAGTTGGGTGCCTAAGCTCCCTTACCTGTCTCAGAATATTGCATGCGCCACTACGTGTGAAGCAGAGAGCACCCTATCTGCTTGACACAACTTTATTTTCCCGATTGAAATATGGAAATGTAGGATCTATTTCCAAGGATGCAGTAGCTATTTCCCTTTAAATACATCAGAGAAGAGGACTGATGTGTAACAACTCTGAAAAAATAAGTAGTTATGTTGCTTGCTTCTGGAGTTGTTAAGGCTGGTTGGCATCAATTTTGAAAGTAGCTGCAGTTTTCTGCAAATAAGTGCAATTCTTAGGTTTGAGCAGGACTGCAGAAGACTGTTAACTGCAGTGGCCTTATTAGTATTCAATACTATGGCCTTAACTTAGGGGTTGTCAGGTTTTTTTTAAGAATAGGAACATTTTTATCAATTATGATTCTGTTACTGGATAATTTATTTTGTAGTGAAGTCCACAGACAACTACAATTTTGTCTTTATAAAGTTTCCATGAGAACACACAAGTAATATATTTACAAATTATATGTTTCATCCAAAAAATGCTGTGAAAAAAGTTGTTACGATCTGGTTTAAACCCAGAAAAGCAAAGAAAGCTAAGTCTCTGTGCATAAACTGGAAAGAACTTAGAAGGTTCAAAATATTCCCAGAAACAAGATTAAAACCCAAACGAGGTTAGATGTTGATGCCCAGAAATTGATGTATTTTATTTAATAGTACAGAGGCAAAGGGAAGGAAAGAGAAAACGAAGAAAGAAACTGAAAAAGAAGTGTGCGTGGGGGGTTGGGGGGACAGGGAGAGGTGACAGGGGTTAGGCAGAAGCAGATCAACCATCTGAGGGTCCCAACGACGTCCCGTTGCTCCCCTCCATCTATTCTGCTGGTGGTGAGGGTCCCCTGTCGCTGCTGTGGCCACGCTGCCACACGCCACCACACACCACACCACACCAAAGAGTACAGAATCCCGTGAGTAAATATACACTGTGAGCCAGGTGGGAATACCCACGTGTCTCCCTTGCAGGGGCTGGCTTGACACACCGTCCCTTGCAACACTGAGGGTCTTTAGCATCACATCTGGTGCTCTGGTGCAGGGTCTGGGGACCCCTTTGGGAAGCCCTGTGATGGGCCCTGTCACCCCCTCCTGCTGTGGATAAGCCTCTCCCCCCCAGTGAGGACCCCTCAGCTGGGCTCCCCTGCACAGTGGAGGACGGGCAGTCACTGCACCTCTGACCAGAGGCTTTCCCAACACACCCAAAGCCTCTCCTCCCTCCATCCTTTGGTGCAGGGTCTGTGGGAGCCTGGCAGCTGATAGCCCTGGGGCTGTGTTTTCCCCTTGGAGGTGTTAAGCTTGTTCTTTGTGGATGTCCCCAGCCTGAGTTATTACTTTATCTTATATTCATCATCAAGCTGTGTAAGGGGTCAGGGTTCTGTAGTCTTCTTTACACCTTTTGTAATACAGTTTTAAAAGTCCTTTAAGTAAATGTTTAAGTCATAAACTATAATTTTTCAGTCTCTGACAAAAGGTAGTATTTTTCTTTGCAATTTTTCAACACAACATGAATATAAACCAATAAAATGCTATTAAAAACTCTGTCTGTTTGACATTTTTCACTTAGGTCAAACACACAAAGTCCTAAGCAAAAAAGAAAGCAAACCTTTGTGTTTCCCACATTTCCTTTAAAAATAACTAACCAAATAACCCCACCCCCCCCCC
>VYXG01011033.1:27900-89183 GCA_013397235.1 Lanius ludovicianus
TTTATTTCTTCAAAAAAAAAAAAAAAAAAAAAAAAAATTATACAGGGAAAAAAAAAGCCAGAGCAGGAATAGCAATGAGAGATTTCTTTATAGTTTGGAGAAGATGGAAGTAAAAGCTGCAAGTTATTTTTGAAACATTGGAAGCAGTAGTTCTACATTTAGTCAATTAATATTTAGTATTGGGACTTTCATGAAAAAAATACTATGAAGTCTTTCCATTCACCAGTATTTGAAACGTTTATAATTTTGAGTAACTGTAGTACAAAGGAGAAATTCTAACTGTAGAAGGCAAAATGCAATGTACATATAGCCTGTTGCAGAATGTGTTAGTTAGAAGCTGCATTTCTCTTGGGGTAAAATACAGCTTAAAATTCGTAAATAATTGTAGGGTTTTTGGGTGTACTTCCACTTTTTATTGACATATTTATTTTAATTATATGAAGCTTAAATTACAACTCATATGGTGTTTGAAGTTAAATAAGTTGTTCTGGTTTTGTCAACAAATTACTTTGCTGTCTTTCAAGGGATCTGTATTACTGGTGAATAATGCCAGGTTAGTTCCTTGATAATGACAATAAATTTCAGATGTAGATCTAGTTTTATTTCAGGTAGTCCATGTTAGCACATAATCCTGTCACCAACAGTCATTCTCAAAGAAAAGTGCTTCAAATCCTAGTATCTCCATATATCTTAGCTCTTGCTCAGAAATATTCAAGAATTTCACTAGACTGCTTGCAATTCCATTCAAATCACAATTCCAAGACACCTGGAATCAAAGTAATTACTTACCACTAATAACTGCAGAGATCTTCTAGTTTCCAGTGTGTAGATACAATACCAGCAGGAATATTTAAATCAGTGGCCCTACCTTCTTCACCCAGCAGTCTATTTTCAAGAGCCAACCTGGTGCACTCAGTCAGTATGAAGGAAATGTAATATTTCTGTTATACATTTTTGACGAAAAACTAGATTTTGTATTCCCTTCTTATGCTAAGATAGGATTCATCTTGTTGAGGAAGAAGTTCACTGCTTTTTGCCTTTAAGTATGATACATATGAATACCTTCCTAAAGGTATATCTACATATTGAAGCCTAGTGAGGCAAGTTTCGTTTTTCATTTGGACTTTGTTTTGTTTTTTTCCTTTCCTTTTTTTCTTGACAGCAATGTAACTAAAGCAAGGACGTGTAGAGTCTGTTTTCATGGCCAGAATAGACTCTCTGTAATTCAAACTGCTATAAAACTTCAGTAAAGCTTTTTGAGGAGTTTGTAGAAATTTGACATATGCCTCTTAGCGTAAAAGCAGGAGTAGAGTTTTATTCAGACCTTTGCACATTCTTCCATCACTTGTACTTCCTTTGGCTTCATTCTGGGGCCCTGTGGGGGAGCTAAAGGATAGCACGGGGAAATCAATGCTGCTGTGAATAGTTTTAGTGGGGGCTATTGCAGAATTTATTTGGGATAATAAAAACAGGCATATATACCTCAGGCACTCTTTCTCTGCTATGTAGAACTGAAAGATTTTCTAACCTTTCTGGAAAACACAAGCAAAAAGCCTGAGGACAACCTAATACAATACAGAGAAGAGTAAATTTAAATAATTGTTTCTTAGATTTTTCTTGGGGTTTTTTTGTTTTTTTAATATTTTGTGGCTGTTTTGCAGACTGTCTTTTGGTGTCCTGTGAATAATCAATGATTTATAGGCTAAAGATTAGGTTGTACTTTTATAACTTATATTCTATTGACCAAATATATCCATCAGTTCTTGATAATGTTTTAACTGTGCCCTGTGAAAGAAAAGATAAGAACCACTCAGCTGTTTTGGGGGCTAAAGAATTACTGAAGTAATTAGTTTAGACTGTAAATTTCTACACGGTATCTGTGGTTAAACTCTCTTCGAACAAACATGTGAATGAGTGGCAAAGACCTAAGACAGCAAAAATGAACTGCTTTTCTGTTTTTGTTTTTTTTTAATGGAAAAATAGCAACTCAATAAAAATGGACAAAATGCCAAACCAAAACTAAACTCAAAGGAATCTCTAAGAAAAATCTGAAAAGGTTAATTAAATCTAGCGACATAGCGCTGAGTAAGATGCTGTGTTCCTTCACAGTACTTGACTCTACTGGTGTATGGGGAGAATTTGTCAGTTGCCTGAAAGTGTGAATGTTCTCTTTCTGAATTATCGTTGTACAAGGTGGAAGGTGCCCCTGCCCATGGAATGGTGGTGGAACCAGCTGACCCTTAAGGTCCCTTCCAACTTAAACCATTCTGTGATTCAGTGTTTCTGTGAAGATTGGAAGTGCCACTTTTGACATCTGCTTTGCTGCCAAGGCCAGCAAAATAGCTCTGAATTAGAACATTTTTCTGTGAGCTTGAGCGTAGCCAAATCCAATCAGACAAGAATTAGGGAGAAAACATACCTGCTATATTTATGACCTTTTATATACCTTCATATCCAAGCAGCAAATTCAGAAAAATGCTGTTTATTCATCCTGTATGCAAAAAGAGGGCAAAAACTGACTGAAATTATTGGTAAAGGGCAAAGAAGTAAAACAATGAATCAGACATCTGATCAAGAAGCATATCACAAAACAAGACTAAGGGTTCAGATACTAAGAAGAGGTTTCATAATGGATACCAACCTCTGCAGTATCATGTAAGTCTGGAAACATTTTTCAGTTAAAAGGATGCAGAAGGAATTATGCAAATCCATCTTTTTTGGAATATGCATGATCAATTATGCAATCAAAGTATTTTTTATAGAATATCTAAATAGTTTTAAAGCTAAAAATTTTCATGTGTTGTCTTAATTCTTAATTACATTTTGTGTATAAAATTTTGTTCACATACAGTATCAGATGCCATAAAATATTTTGGTGCCTGCTCTCTTCCCTGCAACCTATCTGCTTCTCCGGCTGCTGCTCTTGCCTTCTGCTTCAAACTGCCTTTGCCAACAAACCTCCCATCGTTCACTCTCTGATGCTATGATGATTTTTTGCCTTTTCTTTTATATCCCTGTTTTACCTTTTTACAGCTTTGGTATTCTTAGTGCTTTTCGCCTTGGACTTGTTTGTTCAGATAGGAGACGAAACATTTTAGAAGCTTTGTAGCTAGGGGTTAGTGTGCCCCAGACCCCAATGCCCTCTCCAGAATATATTCTGTAAACTAAGATAGAACCCTCCAGGGGAAGGTTCCTTGGGGAGGAGGGCGCTCATTTGAGCCTCTCATTGGGGAATCTTTGATAGATATTCTAATTAGTAAGACCTATAATGTTATTTCAGATCTTTTGGAGGGGTTTGCGGTGTGCATTTCAGTGCATTCCACCTGGCCATAGTGCACCTAAGGATCCTCAAAATAAATAGCAAGGTAAAATCCCTTTTCCCCTTCTAATCATATTTGACTCTTGATTTTAAGACCAGGAAAAGGCATCACCTGGACCACTGTAAAAAAGTGGCAGTCACAGCCACAACTGTCTTCAATTAACTGCCTTTCTCAGAAACCTTAGGGCTTTGGTAGCCCTTTGTTAGCCTTTTGCCTGGTTGAGGATTTTTCATTTAAAAAGTCCTTTCTTTTAATAATGTCATAGAAGTTCCATTATACACACACACACACACACACACACACACACACACATACATATATATATATATATAAATTATTATTTTTAAAGAGACCTAAACTCCAACACAAATAGAGAAGTCTGGTCAGTATTTGTGACAAGACAATCTATGAATATACATGAAAGAAAAAACCCTCCCATACAGAATATGTAAATACATAAACTCAGCTTTCATGCTTTCAAATATTTCACAGGTATTACTTAAGAGTAAGAAAATTTAAAAAAAAACAAGTTACAATAAAATGTTGGGAGTTTTTTCTTAACTGATAATAATAGTGTCGATTTTATATCCCATACAGCTCTCAAAATTATATCTTTGTATTTTTTAAGAAGAAAAATTATTATAGCTTTGTCTGTGATGGAGGCTACTGTGAAACTTAACCAGTTATATGTACTTTCTCCTGTGATTAATTTGCAATTTTTAGCCTCTGCTATTTGAAATTATCACTGGATTTCTGAGTAAACCTTCTCATGCTAAACATCCATGGGTTTTCAGGTATTCCAAAATAAATTTTTGGAACAATATCAAGTTTTTTTCCTGAAAAAAGCTGGTAATACCTGATGTCTGCATTTGTTTCATATTTCTGGTTCCTTTCTTGAGACTCAAAAATACCTTCAAATTGACTTTTTTTCTTGATTTGTTTCTCTGGTTGGTTGGACACAAGGCAAGAATCCTCTGTAAAGCATCAGTGCAGAAAAGTGTTTGGCAAGAGTACAGCAATTTTGTCAGATAGCACCTTCAATGAGGCACCAAGATTTAGGAACAAGAATCAGCCTTCTTGATCATGCTTCCATTTTCTTTCATTACCTTTGTTTTTTTCCCATGAGTGACAGACACATTTCCTTTTTTTCTCTCCCTTCTTCTTACATCCTCAAGGGGAACCTGTGAAGATAATCAGATNCCACTGTAAAAAAGTGGCAGTCACAGCCACAACTGTCTTCAATTAACTGCCTTTCTCAGAAACCTTAGGGCTTTGGTAGCCCTTTGTTAGCCTTTTGCCTGGTTGAGGATTTTTCATTTAAAAAGTCCTTTCTTTTAATAATGTCATAGAAGTTCCATTATACACACACACACACACACACACACACACACACACATACATATATATATATATATAAATTATTATTTTTAAAGAGACCTAAACTCCAACACAAATAGAGAAGTCTGGTCAGTATTTGTGACAAGACAATCTATGAATATACATGAAAGAAAAAACCCTCCCATACAGAATATGTAAATACATAAACTCAGCTTTCATGCTTTCAAATATTTCACAGGTATTACTTAAGAGTAAGAAAATTTAAAAAAAAACAAGTTACAATAAAATGTTGGGAGTTTTTTCTTAACTGATAATAATAGTGTCGATTTTATATCCCATACAGCTCTCAAAATTATATCTTTGTATTTTTTAAGAAGAAAAATTATTATAGCTTTGTCTGTGATGGAGGCTACTGTGAAACTTAACCAGTTATATGTACTTTCTCCTGTGATTAATTTGCAATTTTTAGCCTCTGCTATTTGAAATTATCACTGGATTTCTGAGTAAACCTTCTCATGCTAAACATCCATGGGTTTTCAGGTATTCCAAAATAAATTTTTGGAACAATATCAAGTTTTTTTCCTGAAAAAAGCTGGTAATACCTGATGTCTGCATTTGTTTCATATTTCTGGTTCCTTTCTTGAGACTCAAAAATACCTTCAAATTGACTTTTTTTCTTGATTTGTTTCTCTGGTTGGTTGGACACAAGGCAAGAATCCTCTGTAAAGCATCAGTGCAGAAAAGTGTTTGGCAAGAGTACAGCAATTTTGTCAGATAGCACCTTCAATGAGGCACCAAGATTTAGGAACAAGAATCAGCCTTCTTGATCATGCTTCCATTTTCTTTCATTACCTTTGTTTTTTTCCCATGAGTGACAGACACATTTCCTTTTTTTCTCTCCCTTCTTCTTACATCCTCAAGGGGAACCTGTGAAGATAATCAGATATTTCCTTTCATCTCTGAAGGCCTCTCAAAATCATGTGGAGGAAAGACTTTTTCCAGTAGATGAGTGAATATATTTACTGTGATTAAATATCATTCTCTAGTAGAATCCTGCTTGGTACAGAGTGTTCAGTAAGGGCAAAGGAAGTACAAGAATTAACAGTAAAAAAAAAAAAAACAAAAAAACAACCAAACTGTGATGGATTGCAACTGTAGCCTCTTTCTCACAGTTCTGGGCTGATTTCTCACTGGTCTCAGTGGCTGATTCATTGTTTCCTAAAGCAGGTAATTACTTTTCCCAAAAGTGATGCACTCTTAGGAGTACTAGTGGCTGCTTCTCTGAAAAAGGTTCATAAATGCAAACATCATAAGAGGAATAAGAAAAGAAGACCTGCCTTCCTTCTAGCAAAGTTCTGAATCTGTCTCATGAATTTTTACTTGCTTGATATTAAGAGTTTCACTGCCCTGTGTGTTCTTCACTTCTTTTTTTCCTCACTGCTCACACCATGGTGTGCAACTCCTCCCTTTCTTCTCCCTTACTCAGTTTCAATGGACAGTTAAATGCTTAGTGTAGCTCTGGGAGAAAAAGTCTTGTCTGGAAGCAAGAATTCTCATAATTTATGACAACTGTCAAAATTTCAGGCACAGTGGTTTCAAAAGTCTTTGCTGATAAAAGCTCCCACTTACAATAAAGTCTGACCTGTGTCAGTGGTACAGTGAATTTCTGAGCTTTGCTTCCATGCCTGAAGGGTACTGCAAATCGGACACCTCTGAGAATTTAAAGACATGATGACTTGTGCCAAGAGAGAAGGTTTCTGCCATTTTTGGATAAAATTCAGCTTTTTGTAAAATGTCAAACCTCATAAAATGCCAGACAGAAAATATTTTGATGAATTCAATTGACATGTTAAACTGAATGCTTCTTTGAACAGATTTTTTCTTTCTCAATAAGACTGTACTTTTTTGAAATTACTTGTGGCTGTCATAAAATATTTGGTAGGGAATGTACTGGCATATCTGGTCAAAGGCAGATGTGTTCATCTTGTTTTGGCGGGATGATGAGAAGAGGCTGGTGGCAGTGCCTTGTTGCTTTACTCTTTGTAATTCCTTGCTTGCCTTACCCAGAGTTCACTGTAGTGGAACAACTGGACACCAGCTGCCATGGGCATTTAGGACTGTTAGGTGCAGAAGAATTCTTCATAAGTCACATGAAGAAGCACTTCCTTGTCATAAATAAAACATAAGGGGTAAAAAAAAAAATTGTTTTCTGAAAGGTATTTCTTCTAGCCGTTCTTCCTGTGGGGGTGTGTGGCCAGTTTAATGATGGACTTTTCTCCAAAGCAACTGTCAGTGGGCCCAAAGGGACATAAAGGAAACTTACTAAATTGTTTTGTTAAGACTGAAACACTATGTTTCTTGCATTTCATGATTGCAGTTGGCAGCCCCTATGGTCTCTGGAATTAGGATTAGATACCCTCACATCTTTGGTGTAGTACTATTTACCCTTTTCCTAATTAATCTGTGCAGATTTTGTGTGCAGTACTATTTCAGTGTAATATATTTTTCTGCCAGGGCCTACAGATATAATCTTAAATGCTTTATTTTAATATTGACATAAAAAAGATGTTATTGTAGTCGTAATTCTTATACAGTTGGCTACAATTTTTCTGCTCCTATTTATGCTCCAATACATGGCTATATTCCACAGTTTTTAAATGTGGTTCTGTAATTTTTGTCTCGATTCCAGAAGCCATCAAAAGTGAAAGATGCATGCAGCAAAATAGATATCAGACCTTAAAACATAAACTTCAAAAGCTGCCTGATCTCTTAGTGTTTGGATGTAAATGTCAAGGTTAAAAAACCAACAAAGCAGTGTTGTTTCCCTCTTAAGAATAACTCAGGACTTTCACTGAAACTGGTGAGGTGGCTATGAATTTCCCCACCTGTTTTATCTATCAGGCCTAAAACAAAGGAGGGCAGGAATGTCCTCGATTCATTATTTCATGGCTAGAGAAGTCACTAGGAATACAGGGGAAAAATAATGAAATACCACAGGTGCTTGAGGGGACATAAAGACTGGGTCAATTTTTTCACTATAGAGACCTTAATTCCAAGCAATGTGGTATTTCATGGTTGGCATTCTCTCAGCCTCTGTTACTGAAACTATTGCAGGTCACATGAAAAAAATTGCATATTTATTTTCAGAGTGAAAATAGAATAGGTGTTTTAGTAGTAAGGGTATTGAGATGCTTATTCAATAATGAAGGAGACTCTGGTTTCTATTCACTATTTCAGGCAATTTTAAATCTTTTTATAGAAAACATAGAGAAAGCAGCTGGTGCAATGCAGGAATGGATCTCGATCTCCTGTTGGTCAGCAGCCATGTGACTGGGCTGAATGTTGGAGAAATAACCCATCATGAAAGAGAAAGATTTGAAAGTAACTCAGAACTGTGGAAATTGCTTTAGCCACTAGCCCATTATTCAGAAGAACAACTCACAGCAATCAAACTGGTTTGTATATCTTGAGTGATGACACTTGCCTTAACTGATGTTTTTGATGTTAAAAATACTCTGTGCATACATAAAATAGTTTGTTAATAAGCAGAGCTGATAGCCATACAGAAAGAGTCTTTAACTAATTTTG
This sequence comes from Lanius ludovicianus, assembly GCA_013397235.1. Classification (NCBI taxonomy): domain Eukaryota; kingdom Metazoa; phylum Chordata; class Aves; order Passeriformes; family Laniidae; genus Lanius; species Lanius ludovicianus. Next base: position 36,147 of record VYXG01011033.1, read on the forward strand.
ATTTAGAGCAAAATTCTGTCTCCCCAACTAGGAAACAGGGATGAAATCATGCCTCCTGTCTTCCTCCTTCCTCCATTTTATTGAGAAAATTTTGAGCTGGACTAACAGCTTTACTGAGACAGTAATGGCTGAATGTAGAGAACAGCCTCATCCAGGCACAGGAGTCTGCAGGAAAAGATAGGATGAGTTCCAGACACTGGAGCTCTTAAAAGTGTCAGACTCTTGACAAGTGATTTCAGTGCCTGATCCTGCTGCATGTGAAGTGATGCTTTAATTTGCAATTGAATGACAAAGTCCTCAAATCATCCTTATCTCCTGAGTAATTGAAGAAAGACTCTGCAGTGTAAAAACTCATTATGATTCTTCTGTGTCATTTTGCACCTTTTGAAAGGAATTTGTTATCATTACATCGCTCTCTGGCATATTTTTATTAGCACTGAGCTGGAAAATATGAGATGCACACCTAGATTATGTGCTTGTATTTACAGATGAAATGGAAGATTAAAAAGAGAACTCATATTGCATCTGTGCTAATTCTGCAGAGCCTCTCTGCCATTGATCTTTACACTTTATAATAGTTTCTTTCAAGCTCCGATGAGAAAATAAAATATGACCATTCTCTGTGTTATTTGTTGCTGTCCATACGAAAGGAAGAGATTACTTTATAGTCATTTTACAAGGGGGGATTAATCTAATGAAGTAATTAGACTAAGTTAAGATAAAATCTTAGATGAGAATCTTTGAAATGGGAGACAGGATATTTTTTATTCTCTGGTGTGCATCTCTGTATTTCCTGGAGCTGGAGAATGCTAATTTTTGAGCACTTTCTGCCATGTTAGAATTTAAAAGCAGAGCTGGAAGCCTTTCTAGAGAATGATTTCTTTCTTTTAGGAATTTGAGAAAGGGATACTGGTAACTGAGACTTTAGTTTGTAGAAAGTAGATTTGCAGCTGGCAGCTCATACAGACTTATCTGCACATGCAGTGGGCTAGATCCACTGATAGGGTATAAGTACTTTGTGCCATTTGGCTAAGCAAAGGAGCATTCATGACTGCTTTATTCCACAAGAATGGGGAAAACAGTGAGAAGACATCAGGGTCTGAAGGGATCTGAGGTCTTTCTTCTGGAAGGGAATTATAATGGTGAAGCTCCACAGCCTGATTTACCTCAAGTCTTAACCTGTGGCTGGAGGCATCAAAGGATGAATTTAAAGGAGAACGTGTTAGCAGTAGAAGCATAGGAATCCCTTTGTGATTCTCTGGATCATGACCTGGAACAGGTTGCAGGCTGTGCTGTGTAGCTTTGGGGCAGAATACACACATATATTGGCTCTAAAGTATTTTATTATCTTTTTTTTTATCCCTTTCTATTTCTGATCTCCTTCTAACTGTGATCCTGTCTCTGCACAAAATGTTTACCCTGATCTCAGCCCCCAGACTGTCAAACTCCAAATATGTTCTGGATGAGTCCTGTTTTCCTTAACTGTCATTCTTTCTTGGAGATAAAGCAGTAGCAGGTCTTTGTTTTAGTTTATTATGATAAATTGCATACAGAAATGAGTGGTCTCACTGCTTTTAACAATTAACTGTGATAAATTTATGCCACATTGTATTGCTTTGTGATCATAAGGCTGTCATGCAGTGGCTTTTCTGCATTCCTTAGGGAATTTGGTCTACAAGTCATCCTCTGCTCTGGAAGTCCATGTGCAAAAGAAGTTTTGGTTGCTTTAAGAGTGGGATTTTCTTCTTCACAGGAACTTCTTCCTGGGTGACAGCATTATTTCCATGTCTTTGCTGTATTGATCTATTTACACTGGAATATAAAAGAATGAATCAAAAGTTAAAAATGTTGCTCGGTAGTTATTGGTTTGGGTCTTACAGGTTTTACTTTTTAAAATTCATCACTATGAAGAGCCGGGCTGAGAGCATGTAGCATCTCCAAAATATTGCTCAATATAGAAGGGAAGCATTGAAAGGGAACAGGAACAACTTTGTGATGCTAGTGATGTTTATACCCTTTATATTCCAGATGTTACGAGGCATGGTAATAAAGTTTCTCTGTCAGTGAGTGAGACCTCTCTTCCCCCAGACTGAGGAAATTCTGCTTGGAAATGGCCAGTTCAGGACCCTACCACCATACCTATGGAAATGGATGTGTTTGTAAAGTGCCCTGTATGTACATTAGCTGGGGATTTGGTTTTACCTTATTTAGTGATAGAAAAGCTTTGGTGTTTGGGATTTTGATCACCCAGTTGAGAACTGCACCTTTTGACTTGGTATTTGTGTTAATTTTCTTTTCATGCTGTATAATCAGTTTTATTGATTGGGGGTGGCAGGTATAGCTGTACCTTAAATTTGAAAACAATGCAGACTAAATCAAATCAAATTAATTTCCCAATTCTTTTTTATTTGTCTCAGGGTAAGCAGTGTAATATTTGCCTCATGGGAGAGATAGGTCTCTGCACAGCTGCCACAACACATAGTCTTTTTGGTAAATGTGGTTGGTTGGAAAGTGTAGCAAACTTCAGTATGTTGTTGAGCATGGACACATAATCGGTTTTAGAATTAATAGTTTCTGAAACTTGAATAATGAGGACTTTGAAAAAGTTCCATTGTTTAATCTCAGATGGCAACTCAGCCTCACACAGCCACCTGCTCATTCCTTCCCAACTGGTTGAGGGAGAGAATGAGAATAATAAATAAAACTCCTGGATTGAGGTAAAAACAGTTTAATAGGTAAAGCTAAAGCCATGCACACAAGCAAAGCAGAGAAAGGAATTTGTTCACCACTTCCTATGGGCAGGAGGGTCTTCAGTCATTCCCAGGAAAGCAGGGCTCCATCAGCAGTAACCGTGGCTGGGGAAGACAAACACCATCACTCCAAATGTCCCTCCTTCCTCCTTCTTTCCCCAGCTGTATATGGTGAGCATGATGCCATAGGGTATGGAATGTTCCTTGGGTCAGCTGGGTCGACTGTCCCTGCTGTGTCATGTCCCACTCTCTTGTACCACACCAGCCTCCTTGCTGGTGGGGTGGAGTGAGAGTGAGAAAAGGTCTTGACTCTTTGTGAGGTGTCCTTACAGCTCAGCAGTAAGGAAAACATCTTTAAATTATCAACAGCATTTCCAGCACAGATACAAAACATGCCCCCATACCAACTACTGGGAGGAGAATTAACCAGCACAAAAGCAAATGACTCATGCAATTGCACCCTTAAATTTGGAGAAGGCGCTGGACATATTTGTCTCCTCAGTATAGAGCAGATATATGCCATCACCTTCAAATGATGGAGTTTTGAGAGGAATTGATTAAAAAGTTACCACTATTACAGTGTTTTGTTCCTAAGGTAGGTGGGTCAGGAGACAGTCTCTCCCCTCTGCCACAGTGAGAAGGATGATAATAATAAGTGGCCCTCAGTTCAGCTCTTCTGGGGCAAGATCACATTCCGTGTGACTTTCCTGTGTTGTGCTTTCCACTCAGGAATATGTGGGGGAAATGGTCATTCTGACCTGGGTTCATGCATTGCTTACAAAGTTAATGAAGAAGATGAAGTTTGTATCTTGTTATTACTTTGTCTTTGAATAGTCCTTGCCTCTCAGATGCACAGTGATTTGGGTTGAATTAAAAGAAGATGGGCCAAAATAATGAATAAAATTCAAGAATCTGGCCTAATTACACAGCTGTCCTCAATCTGGGTGCTCTTCTAGAGTGTTCTTGCAAATGATTACCTGGGCAACTGTATCTCTGTGGAAGGCCCCCATGTTATATGCCTCATATTGAATGATGTGACCGTCTCTGCAAATGTGCTGTAAGGACTGTTGAGCATAACTGGAGATAGATATACCCTGCATGGGTGAAAAAGATATTTACTTCTACTTTTTTGAGCTCTTAACACATCTTTTCATAGTTATCTGAGACTGTGAGCTGCCTCACGCCTAATAGCTGTTGTGGTACAATAAATAGTAAACTGTTGCTGCCAAAAGATTACAAGACAGTTATTATTCCTGAAAAGTTGTTTTGAAAAAACAAAGGCCAGTGGAGATATAATACATGGATACTGATAATTTAATTCAATTTTATGAACTTTGTTCCAGTCAGAGATAGTGACTTGAAAACTGTAAAAGGGGAGAAATAGCTGTGTCTTGCTGTATTTCCAGATTTGTGTTTGTATATAAGGAGCATTGATTTCTACTAAGAATTTCAGTCAGCCTCAGTAATGTTATAGACTCTTCTTGTCACTCAGTAATGACTTTCTTATCACAGAGGACCAGAAGAGCCCTTGTCATTATTTTCAGATAACAGTAGCCTCTGGTACTGTAGGTCACTAACCAGCACTGCCTCTTCTGGGTGGTTCTGCTGTCAGCTTGGTTATTCTGGATTGTTTCTCATCCAAGCAGGTTGCAGATACTTAAATCAATCAGGGAATTCTCGTGGGACCCTGCTCTGGTTATGGGCAGAGATCTTAAGGTCAATGATAGCCTCAATGAACTTAAATTTTTTTCTTAGTGTTGCCATTTAAAGATGTCTTAACAAAATTTGGTCCCTGATGCACCTGATAATGGGCAGAGATGTTCCTCTCATGCTCTTTGCCATCAGAGCAGGACTGACAAGTTTCAGATCAGTAAAGTACACAAAGATACATGACTGAGATATAAATAGAAATTATTTTGCTTTGTGTGTGACAGTGTATTCGGAAGCTCATCTCTATTTAATGCATCAATATTTAATATGCCCAGTTATATTTTAAGGGAATTTTACAAGAGTTGTTCAGCAATCTGTGCTGTTGCACACCTGCCTGGCTTGGCAATGGAGCTGAGCAAAGCAGGCATCTCTTGCACTGACCACTGGCCTCCAAATGATTTTCTGCACAGCAGAACATCTACTATCCAATCTACAAGAGAAATCTAGTCTATTAATCTTGAGTAGGAGAGGATGATATAAATAAGATAGAAAGTAAAATAGTGGTGTTTCAAAAGGACCAAGATTTAATCTCAGTGGACTTTGTGTCCATGTCTGGGGTTCCCCCTCTCAGGAAGACTGCTCAGCCCTCACTTACCATATTATATATTCATTGAATGCTCATTAGCTTGACCTTAAATCCAGTCTCAAGCAACACGGTTTTGTTGAGCTACTTGAGTATTTGGCCAGCTTGTCCAACATGCAGCAAATATTATAGAATAGATTCATAACATCATGGAATTATAATTATGCCAACTCACAATAGAAATATGAGACTCTGCTCTGGATTAAGTGCTTGATTCCCTTTTTTGCTATCAGTATAATTATTCATCACTTTAGCTCTTCCATGTTTCATAGCAGCTTGATTCTCAAGTTGCCCTCATATTTACAGTCAGTTGTCATGACTCTTGTCAAGTCCAAGGAACAGACATTTAGATTTAGACATGGGAGTTCTCAATTTTATTTCTGTCCTTGGCAGTGCCTTAGAAACTGAAATTAAGAAACTAACCTCCTGTCTCTGTGGTTTCCCTTCCGTCCCACCTTTATGTGCTTTACAAGTTACCCGTGTCTTTGTACTCTTTGCAGTGGCCATTTCTGACTGGCACAGGAGGTTCCCCCAGGGAAGGACCTCTGGATGTGATGGTGTGAGATGCCGCAGCTCAGAAGAAAGGCTTGAGGGGTGTGGTAGGAATGGCTCCTCTCCCAGCAGGGGACTTGTGCTATGGCTCTCACCACGTGTTACACGGGTCACACGAACACAGTGTTTAATGGAGATCTTATGCTGGCTGCTCTCACCTCCAAGGCACTAAGGTAATGTAAATAGCAATCACAGGGTCTTTTCCTCTGAGACCTTAAGAATGTGTTGCTTTAACACTGCAGAAGCTGACAAGAGCATCTGAATCTTTGTTCTTGTGACTTTGGTGTGTTGGATGAGGTTTACTCCTGGGACTGAAAAGATGGTTGAAAAAGGCTCTTTTAAGGAGTTAGCTTCGTAGGATTATTTTAATCACAATGCAGCTTTTAAAGTACATTGGTTTTATTTAGCATTTTGAATTATGTTTAATGATTTCTGTTTTCCTCCTGTGCATATTTATTTTTATCATGTATATGGAGTGCCTGGGGTGTTTTCACTCACAGGTGCTACATAAATAAAGTATATTATTATTTTAATAAGCTGCAGCAAGGCAACAATTAGAAAATTCTGTATGTTGATATTATCTTTTTGATTGTTCATATTGCCAGGATTTTTTGTTCAGGGAGAAAGGTAGGGTAGAAAGTAACTTCCATGTGGGAAGGAGAACCTGCCACCCTCTTCCATATGCACACTGAAGAAATAGTTCCCTGAAGGCATTAAAATATATGCAGTAGGTCATACATATATATTTATATCTCCAATCTTTCTCTTCCCATCTCTTGTAATATTGTAGAAAGGGTAAAGAGCAGCAGCTAAATGTTTGGCTGATAGAGGAGGCTCCAGCACTGTGGTGAGACCAGTTTAGTGATGGCAATACAGCTATTCAAGAAAACATTTTGAGCTGTGATCAAAATGTTTGTCATGAGTGTACAGGTAGGAATGTTTCCATTGTGCCTTGCATTAAACACCTGAATCAAACAATTCTGAAGGGTCAGAAATGTTCTGTTAGCTGATGTTCTTCTGGTTATTTATTATTGCTGCAAACATCTGTATTTCCAAAAGCAAGCTGGTCTTGAAAGAAAAAATATCAAAATTAGAGGGGGTTGGAACTAAATGATCCTTAAGGCCCCTTGCAACACAAATCATTCTATGATTCTATGAACACTTAAAGGATGAGAAAAAAAAAAACAAAAACAGAAACAAAAAAACCCCCCACCCAACACATGAAGTCTTATTTCCAGCTGGAAAACCAGAAATCTCTTGATGAATTCTGGCTTTTTGTTATTTCCAGTGATAAGAAGAAAGCTGTAGTGGTACAAAGCTGCAGGTGTCAGACTGCAGCAGCAGTCATGTAGCCAGAACCTCGGCTGAATGTCCTGGGGTTGACTCTCAGCTCCACAGCGTTTGCCAGCGCTGGCGCACATCCAACAACCTCTGCACTGCTGCTCTCTCTTTTTCTTCTTGGACCAGTGACTGATTCTGAGTGAGTACTTTCGTGAGTGTATAGTAGAAAGCAGTCAAGATCTAAACTGATGTCTCAGCTCAACTAGAATTCAAATAATCACTCAGATATTTAAGTGTTGTAGACAATTAAAATAAAGTTGTTTTCTCAGGACAATCTCTGATCCCTATTTTGAGTTTCTGGATTGGTCTAGGGTTTTTTTTGACTTATACTGCTATATTCAGACCAGATCCTGGTACTTTGGACACATTACTTCTCTTTTGCACATTGTGAAAGCGAAAAACCAAATAGACCTACTTAAATTTTATCAAAATCTATGTCTTTGGAGATCATAATTTGAAAACCAGTCGATTTTTTTTACATGTAACTTCTAGGGTAGTAAAGCATGCATATTGGCACACCTCCACAGCAATTCTGTTCTCCAGGAGAATGTATTTTATTTCTACTGGAACTCTTTCTTTTCAGCTCTATTTGTAGGCTTTCTTCTCTTTTCTTTCCAGCCATCGCAATTTTTTGCATTAACTCTATAATATTTACAGTGTAAAAGGTGCCTAAGGCATTTTGTTGTTTTTGCAAACTGAGATATGTATTTTCACCAGAGAACAAGATTTCTTTTACTTGCTGGAAGATAGACTCCTGCTTGGAGACATTAGTCTCCTGCAGAAGGAGGTCAGCCCTGTCTGCCTGTTGATGTCAGTCTGGCTGACCACAAAGGAAGAAAATGCATCAGTCTGTTAATGCTGGGACCCGCAGTGATATATCATAGATGTCTCTCAGCATCAGAGCCTGGTTTCCTTAATGAAACTCACCTTAACCTCTCATGAACATGGGAGAAAGATAGGAAATACGTGGTCCCACAGGAAAATGTCGTATGGCTGGGACCTGGGCCAGTTTTCAGTAAAAATTACGAGTAGCCTGAATGAAGGGTAGAATTCAGAATTCAAGTTGCACAGTTTTATACTACAAAATTTGGTTTGTGAAATACAGGATTTTTGTAGTTGTTTAAAACACTGGGTTAAGTTATGTTGATTGTTTTGTTTTCCTTAAGTTTAGAAAATGTAGGAAGATGGAATATTTCTTGTCACTATTATAAACCATTTTTTTAGAGATACAAAACTTCTTTTAGCTCTACATCTTTTGAACTAATTGCTTCCATTATATTTCTGCCTAGATACATTTTAAACAAATAATGGTTTAACTCTCTCTCTTGTTATCCCACCAAGCTGGATGTGATACACCTCACATACCAAAATATTTTATCTCTGCAGCATCTTATTGTTGGTTAGAGAAGTCATCCACACCCAGAATAAGACTAAAAAATGGTCATCACCCTGGTACTGCATTTGAGTGTAAGGTACAACTGGCAGATGCAGGCAGATGGGAAATGTAAGTGACTGTTTTAGTTGATAGTCAGGAACCCACAGCACAGCAGAAGTGTGGCTGTTGCTGTGTTATACAGGCATAGGGAAAGGCAGTGCTCTAAGCAGTTTTGGAAAACAGCAATAAAACAGGTTGCAGATGTTTCTGAGATGCTAGAAAGGGGAATGCAATGGAGCACAAAGGTGATTGTTTTAAAATTGAAGGAGAGTTCAATGGGGGCTGGCAGGAGTTCAGTACTGCCCAGCCATCCTATTCATTTTTGATGATGCGGAATGGGAGAAACTTGTTATCTGAAGGACCAGTTGCTATGCTTTCTTCTTCTGCAGCCTCCAGATGCTGTCTAAATTGTGTCACTTTATAAAAAATATCTGTAGGACATATAGAATACCTTTTACCCAGAAGAGAGGTAGAAATATAGAAAAAAAGACAATAAAAGCAAATAAGCCAAAGAAAAACACTGTATCATCTTCACAATTTTGGAGGGGACAGAGGTGGAGAAGGTAGAGGTGGAGGAGCAGAAATTAAAAGGAAAGTTGTTGTTACACTTATGCAATTTATGTTGTATCTAGTTAAGCAAACTTAATTAATGTAATTTGTTTCCTGCACTTCCTAGAGCTCCCTTGACTGTGTTTTATAGAAAGTGTCTGTTTTGCAGCAGCACAGCATCTTATGGATCATTCCAGGGCTGTCCTCTCTGGGCCAAAAGTTTAGCTGTGGCTCAGCTTTTTATTTTGTTTCTTTTTCTGCTCTTAATCAAAATTAAAAGTCATTCAATTTGAAAGGATGGGCTTATCCCTGCAAGTGGAAAATCAATGTTACATGTTATAGCTTTCCTTATTCCACGCCTGTGCCCACAAGGCTCATCTGGCAGTGGTACCTTATTCAGCATATCCCAGGGATGAACAGTTACCTCCAGATGACAATGTGCTATACTCTTAGACAAGCAGTATTTTGTCATGGAAGCCTCAGAACCCAAATTTAGCAGTGTTTTGGTCAATGTTTTATAAAATATAACTATAGCAAACTAAGTCTTCATCTCCAGATGATTAAAAAATCTTTAAGAGAGACCAAAAACCCATGTGGCATCTTCCCTTCTTGGTTCCACCCCTACATGTGCTTCACACTGTATCACCTGCTAGATGGCTACCCTTATTATTAGATTTTTTTTTTTTTAATTTAAAAGGCAAATAGATGCAGTTACCTTAAAAAAAAAAAAGCATTTTCATTATAATTTTGCCTCACTGGCATTATCTGTGTATCTGGTTGCAGGCAATTTAATTCCTATTTCCCAGATGCCACACGGTGGTGCTCCTGACTCCGCATTGCTTGGAGGCCTGAGCTGGCTGAGAGCAGTTTCAGATGCCGTGTGCCTACCGAAGCTGATTTGGGAGGGAGGGCTGCACACAGTTCTGCAATGAGGTGAACCATTCCATGGGGAGGGGATGTACTTTTCTCCCAGGACTCAGCTACCAATTCAGATATGGGAAGAAAGAAATGAATAACATTAACTGATGAAAATCTTCAGTATTGTGCATGTATACACATATAAACGTATACTCAACCTCTTTTACACTTGATTACTATGAGAATTTTGCATGCTGGCCTTGTTTTGGTAGTTCAATGCCTTCCCATTTTCTGTCTGCTCAATAGAAGGCACCTGCAGGTTCACAGCTCAGTATCCTCCTGGCAGCAAGGATGACATCCTTTTTCTCCAGATCTATGATAAAAATGCAGAGAAGCAAGGCAGAGAGAGGGGAGATATGCCTCCTTCTCCATCTATGGAGGAACCAGTACAGAATCAGGAGCCGCCTTGGTGGCCTCAAGCAGGATCCTGAAACTGGAAGAAGGCCAGCAGTGCTGCCTGTCCTTGTGTCAACTGAAAGATCCCTTTTTCCCATAAGAGAATCTTCATATCTAAGTGGACATCCTCATTTGTAGCAAGCCTACAGCTCACTAAGATTTACAGGAATTATTTCACTGACTTGCATGTACTTTGAATCTGGTCCCATGAAGCACAGTTATCTGTCAGCTGAGGTTTAGCTCTGTGCATTTAGGAGTTAACCTCCCACTGAGAATTTCTGATAGCTTTACTAAAATTTGGATCAGACACTTAGATATTTATATGAATCTCACTTTTAAATTGTGTGAATTCATTTTTTGGATTAATATTTATAAAAACAATTGAATGTGGGACTTACAAGGATAATAACTTGTGTTCACCTCTTATTAATTTGTAAAGCTTTCACTAGATTTGTACAGTATACTGCACTAGTAAGTGATCTAAAAGAGGAGCTCTAATACTGTCGGTGTACATCCTACAGTATGAACTTTTTGGCATTGGAAGTCATGTCATCTGTATAAACACTGTATTCTGTAATGTGTTATTACTAGCATAAATTTTTTAAAGTTTATCTTTTCTGTCTTTACATGTCTTTGGATTATTTGCATAATACATTATGTCTTCCATAAAGCCAAATCCCAGTTATTTAAAAAGTACCTTAAGTTAATCTTCAGTTTATAGGCAAATTCAAAGGCCTTATGTGATGAGATCTCCTGAATCTGAGGAAGCATGATCAATTTCTGACATTACCATTTCCATAGTTATCCATTGTGTGTGGTCTCTATAAAGAGCAAATGTTAAAAAGAATTCTTTACTGTTATTAAATATAATGGCAAATGATTCTCCAAACATGAGTAAGTGAAGGTTGCAGATAGCAGCTGGCTTTTGCTAAAAACTGAGACATGACTAGATATCCCCAGGAGTCACCTCTCTGTGTTATATAAATAGACACAGAAACCAAGGCAGGCAGCATTAACCCCATCCATGTCAACCAGTGACAATTTTGCTCTTCTAGTGCAGCCTTACATATCAAAGACAAACATTAAAACAATAAAATGCCATAAATATAGAAACTACACGTTGATATTTTGAGCAAGTGCATTATGAGAAGGAAGAAATAACCAGGTTTGCATTTACAATAAATGATGTCTCTGATGGGTGATGGGAATAGACTGGAGAAAAGCCTCAGCTGAGATACAAGCCTGAAGTAAGTCCAGCTGTGCAGGGTGCAGGTGCCTATAGAACAAAGCTACTTCTTTTCTAACAGGCTTGAAAATTATCCCGCCACTTAGCTTTGTTTCTTATCTTTGTTAACTGAACAACCCATACAGAAAGAGATGACATTAAAATAGTCATAAAAAAGAAACATATTATGATATTTAATCAGTTACTTCATTGCATAATTTTCCAAGTGGAAGTGCAAGCTGATGTGTCAAAACAGAGCCAGCTTCTTGCATCCTCACAGGCTGATACTTTGCTATTGATATTTAGTGAAACACTGAATTGAATTTTTTCTCACTGGTAAGAAATCCTGAGTGAAATTTTCTCCTTGAGGTGGCATGAAATGGAGTCACCCAGACCAATCTAGAGACCTTTTTGTTGTCTTTATTCAGCAATTACATAAACTTCACTACAAAGTCAGAGCCTAATGAATACATTATAAAAGCAAAGCTTGGTGCCAAGGAAAGATGTAAAATGTCCATAAGTTTCTATATGTGTCAACCTGTAGAGATTTGGAGGATTTATTTCCCTTGTTTCTCTCCTCAGAATGGATTAAAATATTAGTATTTTACTGATCCTATATCAGAAAATACTGTGGAGGATCCAGATAAACTGCAAATATTGAACTAGTCCCCAAAAGATGAATTTTAGAAGTCATTACAATACATATCTATGTAAATGCAGCACAAGTTCCTGAAAAAACCTAAACCCACTCCTCCCATCATGTGATGCAATCAGTATTGCTTTCTGCACAGGCTCACAGCTGTCTTTCAATGCCATTTTAAGAGTTCAGTGAAAATTCTTACCCAGTCCTTTGGTGTCTTCCCCTCTTAGGCAAGAGCTACACATTAGTGCATGACCGAGTGCACTCCTAGGAAGCACCAAGACCAACACTTCCCTCTTATGGCCTAGCAGGGTGTACACTTAGCTTATCCTGGGCTCAGCCTCTTTGCCCATAGCACTTTGTGCTCATCCCCTGCTGCCAAGGGAACAGCACATCCAAAAGTTTGCAGATTCCACCACATCCTCTGGCAAGAGACAGCTTGAACAGTAAAACATACAGATTGTTTTGCTTACATGAAGATAAAGAGTTGAAAACAAAAGGTTACAAATAAAACAGTTTTAGTGGTTTTTTTCTTTTTTTTTTTCCCCTCTATGGCTTTTCAGCTGTTCTCACATATTTCACTGAGTTTGCAGTTCTTGGGTTTATAAGTTGGAGGTCTGGCCATCCAGGTCTCTTGCATATATTCTGTTCTCTGAGTACTGAATAATCTTCTCTCTTTTCCTCCTAGATATACTACACTCAGCTTCTCCTTGATTCACTGTAAATGGAGTATTGAAGGCTGGGAAAGAGGGGAGGGCAAAAGGGTAATGGTCACAAGGAGATACATTCTGTCTGTTTTCACTCTGCTCTCTTGATGCACCTGCCTCACTGGATGTCTTCATGCTTTAACTTATAATATTTTTTTTCATGCCTTGATACTCTTCTGTACTTTTTCCCACTGTACACTTTTCCTTTTTTTTTTTTTTTTTTTTTGTAAGATATTAAAAGAGTACAGGTGGAAAACATCTATTCTCTGTAATGTCTGTCAAGTTGATGGTCTCCCATGCCAATTTCCTAAAGAGAAAACAAAGGTGGTCTAATGAACCTATTCTGAACAGAGAGGGGACGTTGAATTAATTTTTAAGTAAAAGACACATATCTTTTTCCTGTATTTATTCTTGGGGGTTTTGGCCTAAATCAGTATTCTTTACTTGGTTCTCTTGTTCTTGTTTCCTGTACAGGGAATATTACACTAGATTGGATGATATTTGCAAAAATTGAGGAGTTTGTGTGTGTGTTTATGTGTGTCATAATAGCTTAAAAAATGTGACAATACAAGAAGGAATAGAATTCCTTCTGCATGGAATGAGGTATTGTCAGATAGTTGACAGATGACATTTAATTATTGTGTAGCTAAATGTTTCCTTTCCTTGCCTCCCTGCATTTTGGAGAAAATACTAACTAAATTAAAACTAACTTAAAACAGAAGTATAAACAGAATATAACTATAAATATTCTGGTCAGTTTGAGCATCCTGAGGTTTCCTCTGTTCTGTTGTCCAGATGTTTTCTGGATTCTGTATATGACTCCCAGGATCATGTAGAGGCAGCAGGCAGGAAACTTAAATTGAACTGTGGATGCTGACTTGGAAGGTGATTCTCTTCAATGGCAACAAAATTGCAAACGAGGAGAGCTGAGAGTTCGATGGATAGAGGTTCTTACCTTTGAGGCACCCATGTGGGCAAAGAAGTCACCACGAGGTGAACCATTAATCATGGGACATACACTGTGAGATGCTCATCTAAGATCTAGAAAGTATGAATTACTTCTTTTATTGTTGCACCAGTGGTAGTGCCAACAACTTAGGAAGTCTTTTTCTCCCACAAAAATGTGGTTTGAAAAGAAGCTAATCATGCACACCTAACCTCTAGGAAAAGTGTGGAGACTGAATGGCTAAACTGGGGCTTTGGAGGCACACAAAAGTACTCAGCTATCTCATTTGGGATCTTCAGGATTTTAATGTTTAACCTATGTGACTACTGAATGAGCCAGAGAAGTGCAGCATCAAAGGAAGTAAATAATGCAATCTGTCCCCAAACCACAATACTAAGCAACTTTAGCTGCAAGAACATATTTATTGTTTTCAGTGATAGGATTAGTGTATGTGCTCCTTGCAAAGCAGTTATGTATTGACAAATACTTTAAAATCTGGTGGTACTGCAGTAAGCTGAATACATTTTAAAATGTTTTATCCTTATATATGCACATGTATATGTGCATTATAGATATGTCTTTTTCCACGAAAAATTGGAAAAAAACCTGCCTGTGTGTGTGTTTCTGTATGAAACTGTGTATATATAGATCCATGCAAAGGGATGCAACAAAGGGACAAGCATTTAAATGTTTTGGTCAATGAAATGCATTTTTGTCTCCTTCTTGATGACTATTAGTCTTGGGACTAATAGTTATGGTTTAGGTTTGAAGTGCCTTAAATATATTCTTTTCAGATGGAGGAGTTTATTACTCCACAAGAAGGTTGTGCCTCTAGCTCTCAAATGTCTTGATAGCTTCAATTTGTGAGGGGATGTCATTCACAATCATATTCTCTTTCCTGGTATGAAGTTCAGCATTACTGTTTGCTCATGTGTAAACAAAGCTTGAAGTTTTATCTTCCATTAATGAAGTTGAAATGAGTTAATATGAAGTGGAATGAGAAAGCCAGAACCCACCAATATTAATTCTTTTTTTATTGCATCTGGAGTTGGAAAGAATGAAAATATCCATTATTATCTATTTGGTTTGATTCCCTTACTTTCTCTAGGAATGATTAATTTTTAATCCAATAATTTTTTTAACATTGAAAATGTCTATAGTTAGTACAAAAATCCATGAAGGTGTGATCAGGTTTAGGAGATTATAAAAATAATATGTTATTTTGTTTCCAGAGAAAATGCAAAGTCACTTAGTAGGTCAAAAAGACATTAATATGATGATGGTAAACATTCCTGGGTTCAAAGCAAACACTAGTTTCTGCAAGTTTAATGGTAAATGTTCATTGCCATTTAATATTCATGGTAGTTTATAAGAATGCTTGAAATAAATTGAGCCCATTAATGATAGGACATAAGTCAGTCTGGCTTCTGGTGTGAGGATTTTGTTAAAAAGATTATTCTGAGTTATTTATTTATCTCAGTACCAACCTTAAATGATGCACAGCTCTTTTTTCTCTGCAAGTTCAACAAGGGCCTCAAGTACCCCCTTGAGAGCATCCTTCACTAGCACATTGTGGCAGGCTGCTCTGTCCAAAACACCTGGGCTTGTGGGAGGAATTCAAGTGCTGTTGTGCTGCTGCTTTTGCAAAATGCCTGCAATGTAGTGTCCTGCTCCTTCAGTAGCCAGACGCCTTTTCCATCACACAAAGGTTTAATTAACGCCCGGTGCAAATGCTCATTGCAATCCAGATACTTGCAAATTACTGAGCTGTGAAAGTTTCTCACTCCATCCATTTTAAGTGAAGTGAAATTGCTGCTGTTCAATGTAGGAAGCTAGGTTTGTACTTTGTAAAGCCCAATTGGTTCAGGTAAGGTTTTGCAAAAAAAAAGAATAGGATTTTGTCTTCATTTCTATTCAAGCACAGAGGTCCGAAGAAGAATAAGAGAAGGAAGGAAAATCAAATAAAGGTGTTCATTTTTGGACTTAGTAGGAGTTATAGCTTTTATGAAATTCAATTTTAATAATTTGCTATGGCAAGATTAAAAATAATATTACTCTGTGAGAATTTTAGAGAAAATGCATATTTTAGAGAAGATTTAATCTCCCTGCATCTCACTCTCCTCGGTAATACCATAACCTTTTACCCTTTTCACTGGCATCTATACTTTACAAATAACTTTTTTAGCCCATTCTTATTCTCTTGATGGTCAGGTCAGTGTCAGTCTTTGGAGTCCCCAGCATGTGGAGTCCCCAGCATGGATACTGATAAGCTTCTTACCTATCTTGTTAATTCTGCTCTTTTGAGGATCACAGGAGCACTTTTTTTTTTTTTTTAATCAATAAATTATTGTTTCTTGGTTTTTTTTAATCAATAAATAATTGTTTCTTGCTGTAAACCTAGCCTGCATTGAGTGACCTCACAAAAAAACCTAAAAAACCAGAGAAGTAGTGAGTGGAGAATTCCAATATATTTGAGGGGAATATCTCTAAAACTAATGCCTTGCTAGTGGGAAAATGACACATATGGGATGGAGTGGCTAGTTTTACGTGAATGCAGGAGAATAAATGACCTGCTTATACTAGTGGTATCTTTCTGGCAGGAACATATGTCATACCTAGTTTATAGAAACACACCTCCAACATGTTTCACTCAAGGCTTGTTTGTGTCAGCCAGCAGTCGTCAGAAAGCCAGGCTTTAGGGAAGCATGTGAAGAGCTGCCTGCTAGGCTGAGAGCTTTTACAGATATGAAAGCTGACAGATATGGCGCAAGCACATGCAATTGAAAATAAACCAGTTATGTCTCATATGCTGACCCAGGAATGTAAATTCTTGTGTCTCTGCTGCATCTCATTTTTGTGAATAACTGTAGGAGATAGTGGATGTGGTAATGCCTGAAATGTTTTCTGCTGATTAGATGATGGGCAGTACATTCAGTACCTTCAACTGAAGGAAGTGAAGACACTACACCTTTGAGAGATAGGGCCATGCACAGTACACTGAGGGGAAAGTCTGTGGAAAGGATGGTTTAGAAACCTTTCTTCCTTACTGCTGTCTGTTACATAAGATTTATTTTCCTGAGATCTTTCAGTACGGGTATTTATGGAGTAGAGTTAGGGGTTCTTCAGAGTCATGGTCTCAGGACAGGAGACAAGAGCAAGAAAATAACAATAACAACAACAATAATAATGAAAATGATGATAATAATATTAACAACAACAACAAACTGAAACAAAAAACTAATTGACCAAAAAATGGGTGAAATTCTTGAGATTACTTCCTTCTCCGGAAGGAAAAAAAAATATGAAGAGTTTAAAATTAGAGGCAGTATTTTAAAAGTTATAAATAAATAAATAAATAAATGAGCTTTGGAATAAAGAACAACAAGTCGTTCCCTATTTCATAGAGCAGTCCCTGTTGTTCTTTCAGTAAGTTCACACATACACAGGATGATTTCTGCATAAAAGTGTCAGATACAGCTTTTTCTAGGAGGTCTATATGCATATCTGAGTTATAGGAGTATTTGAAAAATTATTTTACAATAATTTCTTCATTTTTATTTGGTGACAAAAAAATGAAGCACAAATGAAGAAGAATAACCCATGCAGTAAGGTACAAACCTGTTTTCTTGTTTGTGTCAGGTTTTGGGGTTTTTTCTTTGTGCTAGTTACACAAAACTTTTCCATTTGGCTTCCAAAATTGGGACAGTTAAAAAAAGTCTCTTAGATAGCTGATCAAGCCTGGGACACATGGTAAATAAAATTTTACAAGTTACTCTAGAAAGAATATGCTGAGAGAAACTTTCTTAATAGAGTAAATTAATTCAGAATTTACCCTTACTTAAAAGTTCTTAAAAAAATATGAGAGAAAAAACATCAAATTCACCTACTGCAAAGCATAAATAAATTGCATAAGATTGGAATTTAAGAAGAATACTTGCTTGAATGTGCATTGGTGTAAGTCAAACCTACTCCTTTACCAGGGATGGGATTGCTCTAGATCTGATATTGGGGAGATTTTGACTGAGAAACTCAAAGGACCTGCACATTTTGTCTTCAAGGCCTAGTGAGGAATTATGAACAAAGTTGGTTTTCAATGTGTATCTCCTACATATATGCAGTTTCTCATGGAATAGTATGTGAGAAAATTAATTATGAGATTTCTAATTAAAAAAAAAAAAAAGAAAATCTTTGAACAAAATGAAAAACAAACCCACAACAAGATAAAAAAACAAACAAACAAACAAGCCCCAAGAAACCATGGGAGTTATAACCAAACCAAAATATAAACAATTAATATTGTAACCAAAATTGCTCTGTTTTTTGCCTCACTAATTAGAGCATTTGAAGTTCTATTGTTTATGCTGTTTTGGACTAGATACTAGGCTGATAAAAATTACTACCAAATATTTGCAACAGCTACAGATCTACACTGTCATCTCTGCAAGAAAAATTGTCAAAAGTTACCAGGAAAGTGAATCAAGAAAGGGAGAAGAAGAGAAAATTATAGACCTACAGGACAGTAAATTATATCCTCCCCTGTGCAAATGATCTGAAACCAAAATGAAAATGAAAATTGACCTTGTCTCAGATCTATACGTGTGGCTATACATCACATGTAGAGACTCACCTAAGCTTTATAAACCAGCAGTTCTTTGCTTTTCATATGCTCCAGAGATTCTGATATTCCTTCCCCCTCCATTCACAAAGTACGTAGATAGATGATAGATAGCTCTTGGCCTGCTGATATTGTAAAAGAACTTAGAAGTTTTCTTAATGGAATTCATAATTCTTATACAATTCAAAAGATAAGAATTACAAAGGCAGAGAAGCACAAAAAGTAAGTTACTATTGAATAACATAGATGGAGAGAGTAAAATATTGAGAGCAATCAGTGGGTCCTTAACTAGAAAGAGCCATCCCACTAAAAAAACTCCATAAGCCATCTATGATTCAAATAAATGTTTCAAGACCACAGCATAAACTCCTTCTACTTTCAGGTCAAAAGTTTTCAGCTATATTCTGTGTACTCTATTAAATAAGAAGAGAATTGGGATAGCTATATGATTTTAGTGTGATATATGATGTAGTATTTATGACTAAATTGTCATAAATGTCAGCATTTCAAAAAAAAAGAAACCTGGTAAGAAGTCCCACCCCAATTACTTCATCCTATCTGGAAGAGTCAGTGAATCTGACAAGCACATGGACAGGTAGGATATTTGTCAGTTTGATTTGAATCATACTGGAAAGTAATTCTGCTGAAAAAATATCTCCTAATGACACACCTGTGGGGTTTCAGAATGAGATGAATTTTTGGTGAAGATGTTCTGGCAAAATTGGTCACTATAAATAAATTCTCAATTTATTAAGTTATACATTTCAGTTGTTTTTATATACTCTGTATTCGGCTATAAATTTCAACATGGAATAAACCTCTGTGTTTCTATCTACAAGCACACAACATCTAAGGGAGAAAACAGGGGCATTAACAGCTGCATGCAGACGCTGTGGTGTGACATTGAAGCCTGCTGAGTGACTTTCCAGTAATAGCTCCTTGCCTGTCAGCCCCCCAGGGAGAGGAGTGCACCAAGAACACTGCAGGAAAGGCTGACAGTACTTGGTACTGATTTTAAAGTTTGTGTGTTCTTAAACTTTCAGGTGTTTCCTGAAGGGTTAAGTCGCTAAATTAAATCTTTACTAAGTAGTATGCTTCTGTGAAGGGTGTATGTAAAATAATGGAGAAACTTAGCAAGGACTTACTGCTTTCTGGGGAAGCCTGGGAAACAACATTGCATGGTAAGAGAGCTGTTCAGGGCCCTGCCAGACATCTGCTTTATGCAGTATCTGTTTTCTATGCAGAACAGTCCTCTTTCTAACACAGGGGGTGACACATAGCTGAGATGGTTTACGAGAGAGAGTTTTGCTCAAAGGTACAATTCTATACTTGTTTCTTTCCCATCCAAATATATCAATGACAAAAATAAACATAATTACATTTCAATTATTCATAGCTTATCTATTAGACATACTAAATAGTTTTTATTTCCTGCCCTGTAACTTTCATTGTAGGCTAAGCTTAATTATTTTACATTGTTAAGAGTATACAGAGCAACATTTGCCATGATAACTTGACTGAGTTTTGAATTAAATTTAAACAGCTCTCCTTCTTAAGAGCTGTTTATATTCTCATTGTGTTGACTGGATGGGAATATTGCAATAAAGGAAATAAAAAATATAATAATGAAATATCTTTCACTTTCAATCTACTTGTAACCTCTCTTACTTAAGGTTCCCTTTTTTCACACCAACCTTCATAAATTTGGATGATATGCTGATTTCTCTCTCCGCTAAGACCATCTACTGTGATAGCTTAGGACATTGGTTTAGGAGCAGCTGGGAAAGGTCTTTATTATGGGCATTCATATAATGTTCCTCATTCAATTTTTTTGCCATTTCAAAGCTCTCTTTTACCAATAAGACATTTATGAAATATTTCAGGAGCTTCAGCTATGGGAAATCAACTGCTTGGACCACTTGAACCATAAATATGTGTGTCCATTATCTGCTTACAGTGAACAAATAGAAGATTTTAATTCAAAGCCAGTACATTTTGTATGCTCATAAACAATTTGATATATAACTGATTAGATAAGCGTGACCATATCCCTCTTTTGAATGCATGAAGTAAGAATCTCGGTGTAGCATTGTTGTAATTAAGTTCCTGCTGGTCTTATTGACAGCCAGTTTTCTTTGGAGCAGTTGCTTAGAACTGTATTTTAGAACAAAACAAGAAAAGATTGCAAAAGATAACCTGCTAGGAGTACAGTTCATTGCAAAATGTCAGTCCAGTAAGAGTCCTGACATACCCTGAAATCATGCAGCAAAGCTCTCTTCAGTGTGTAGATTGAAGTTAAACCTGACTGAGGCGCACTCAGATTTATGAATTCTTTGAAGGTCCAGTAAGTTTGAACTCATTTGCAATTGAAATAAAGTGTTATTTGAAAGTCATTCTCTAAAAAGGGGAAAAAAATTAAGAAAGAAGAGCTTTTCTGCTGAAGAGACTCAGGCAATTAATTAAACCTCTTCAGGAAATAGCACAAGGGCTTACAAATAAATAGTGGTTATTATCAGGAACAAGAGCAACAGTGACAGGGCAGCCACATTACTTTCCAGTGACAAATTAATAGATTTTCTGAATTTTTTTTCCAAAACATAATAATATAACAGCACTAGATAGTTTAATAAGGAAGTAACACAAATTGTTTCATTAGCAGAGAGAGGTTGTTATTGTACATTTATTCTTGTTCCTTTTAGCTTCTTGAGTGGAAAGGTCACCTCTTGCTCTACTAAAAAGTAGAATTTTTCAAGGTTTCATTTTAAATGACTTCACAGGGAATTATTTCAGAAAAATGGATGCAGCACCCATTTACCCTACTTACCTGTAGAGTTCAAGCTGTAATACAGATGGAAATATTCCAACTATTTTTTGATTTGAGAATGTGAGGGGGACAAGCAATAAGCAGCAGAGCTGTTACATGTCACATGGGCTGTCGGTGATAAGAGCACCGGAGGAGGAATATTGAACTGATGGATTCTGTCCCTGATTTTCAGTCCACTGTTGTAGAAGGTGTTTGATCAGCATTACCTTTTACAGTGGCTGTGGATTATTTTTGCATCTCTCAATGCCTGCATTTCAGTACTGTAAAACAAGGTTGTCAGAAGTTCTGTGTCACTGCAACCAGTTCACAGTGGGATTCATTACACTTTACATTTCTAATAAGTTAGATGTGCAATCTAATTTACTTATCCCTGCGGTAAAAGGGGAGACTCTTTTAATTCCACACTGCTGATAGGCATTTATACAGAGTAGGATGAAGTGCTGTGTGGAGATGTCTCTTTCTCCTACTGTCTCCGTGCCTGGACAATTAGCTTAGACTAAGCATAATCTTTAAAGTTCATGTAAAATGAATAGCATGCTCAGTACAGCTGAAATAGCTATGATGTCCTGAGTCCTTTTTGTCAGTGTATTTGGAATTTATTTTGTTTTGTGGATGTAGGAAAAGCTGTTCAGTTCAAACCAGACTTTCTGTATTCCCACAGGTGAAGGTACATGCCTAAAGAAAATCTCTTTACCTGGATTACTCTCAAGGTTTGAGATTTTACCTTATGCTGAGAGGGTTTGGGGTTTTTTTTTAATATTTTTGTGAGTTTTTGAAAATGCACTGTAAAGGTATGGAGAATGGGCACCTGAGATGTAACAAAGAAATATTTTCTATAGAATAAAAATTGTTTAGCTTAAGAGTTTCCAGATGTTGAGAGCTTTGCTGGCTCCAGAACCATACATTATCAGTAAAAAATTGGTTTTATCTGTGAGATAAAACTTAAAAGTTTTTTTAGACCATCTGTCCTCTCTGTCAGAATTTATGTAGCATCTTTATACCATTTACTTTCCTATTAATGTAGCTCTTAACACTATAATTTATGAGAAGTTCAAACTATCTTTTAGGAATAGTTTTTATTAATGTGTTGGCCCTTGTTTTCATTATCTTATATTAATTTTTAACACACTTCTTTCATTTTATTGTGTTTAAACCTTAAATCAATAAAAAGCATAAAAGCTGTGTCATTTGAGACTGGAGGAGCTGTCCAATTTTACTAGCCTGTTTGATGATATGATCAAAACCATAAGCTATTATTACCATTATAGCCATAAGAAAATTTTATTTTTTGTTTTTATGGTGTTGTATATTTCTTTATTTGGAGAATGACTATTAAAAAATTCAATATGTCAGTGTGGATTGACAAGCTTCATTTTGCAGTATTAAATTTAATTATATAAAACTGAATTTATCCCATTAGAAGTCTAGAGATAACATAAAGTACTTTTAACTTTGATGTCTTTTGTAACTCTTGATGAAACATAAAAGTTAACAGTTTAAGTAAGCCTTTTATTTCTTTAAAGGAGTACTACTGCTCAGAACAGTTTTGTGAGCTCTTTGTGTAAGCAGGAACAATTCTTAGCATTGCAGAAAAGAACTGATATTTTATAAGAAATAGTAAGTGAGACGTATGCTTTAACAAACAGATAACTAGTCCCCTTTTTGGATAAAGTTAATCAAAAGCTATTGGAAAAAAAAGAAAAAAGGTAAAAAAAAGAAAGGCTATGGGGCAGTTTATCAAACACAACTCTTGACATCACTAGACATTCTTTCCCTGTTTCACTGTTTGGGTATATTTGAACATTGGTAAGTATTAATGAGAAATTAATTCAGACAGGAAAAAGGAATAACCATTTGGCAAATTTTTCACAATCCCACAGGAAGGAAAATACTCCTTGCAATATCAAATGCTTCCAGGGAAATTTATAGACAATTCTTAGGTGAAAAAATGGAAGGTGTTCTGTGCAGAAATGGGAAAATAACAAGGACTTCAGTGTCTCTAGTGCACTCTGTGTTTAGTTTGTCCTATTAAACCAATTTATTGAATAACTTTTGAGAGTGTAGTCTTGGATTTCAAGCGCAAAACTCAAATCTGGACTTGATGTAGAACATTACACAAGCTATGCAGTGTTTCAAGCAGGGATTTGTGTCTGGTCACTGCCAGGAAGCAGACTGCAGATGTCTGAATACCATTTAAATCTTCCTCAGTTTGGGAATTTTGATGTCTGCATTTTAGTTAACGTCTGTCTAGATTGGACAGTTACTAGAATAAATGCTTCCCAAGCAGAACAGGTAGAGTCAAAAGACAGAGTGCACCTCCAAAGCTCAAAAACCTGTGTATGTCTGCTTATTTTACCGTGGAGCTTGCTACAAGGATATACCTATATGTGACACTGAGTGTCTAGATGATACTCAGAGTAGTTCAGTACTGTCTCTGAGTATTACTGCTGATAAAAGTGTTCAAGTTATTTAATAATTTGAGAATTGTTTCAAAAAAAAAGTATTAATTGTATTTGGCATTCCTCTGGATGACTTTTGGGAACCCCTCTCTAAGTAATTAAATGCTGAAAGGCCTTTATTGACTAATAGTTAGCAAAAAACCAACAGGATTAAAGTGTGGTGGAAAAGCTTCCCAACATCTGCTTGCTCAATTCATTCTCTTCAGCTTTGTCATTCAACCATCACCATCAAGACCAAGGCATTAATTTACATATGGAAGAAAAAAAAGTATTTTTAGGCAGGAATATTCCTGTTGTTTTCAATTAACTATGAGTAATAATCCTTGGAGCAGGCATGGGAAAATTTCCCATGATAAACCACTACGCCACACCAAGTTTTGCTTGTATTACAGGTTATTTATTTTACTTACAAAGCAACAAAATAATTTTATCTTATATGCTTTGAGTATCTTTATGCTTAAGTTTTCCTTGCAGAAAAATCAGTTTATATTTACTCCCTTCCTGTAGAGAAGTTACTTATCATGTCTGATTATGTCCCCTACGTAGTACAGAATAAAATATTACTTTAAAAATTTCATTGGAAAAAAAAATGGGAGAGAGGAAATACTTTCTAATCAGGTCTAACTGCATCTATAGCTAAGTCTTTTGTTCTAGTTACTTTGTGATCCATAGGGAAAGGGAAAAAATCTATCTGGCACACCCTGTGAACAATGTGTGTATAAGCTAAAGAGAAGATTTCAGACCTGTGACCAGCCTCCTTTGTCCTCTTCCCAGCCTAAGAATATTCACTGGCTTGTGCATACTAGCTGTAGCTATTTTGGAATATTATGCTGATGGCAGTTTCATCTGCATCTGGTGACAAAATGTAGGCTTTCATGAACTCCATGCATGCAAGCTGACGTGGCTATTCCTCGGCTCCACTTCATAAACTGCTCATAAATTCCTATCTGTTCCCAGCTGAGAATATTAGTACAATGCTACTGAGGGTATGAGCACATCAGCACACTGAGATTGCAAATATCAGCAAGAGCTGCTTGGGTAGCCTCTTGCTCTCTATTGTGATAAGAATCCACTGTTGAGCGAGATAGCTCAGTTTTCAAGAAAGTTTTCTTGAAAGGGTCTCAGACACTCATCTGTAGGAACTAAGCATGTTGAAGTTTTGATTTAATAACAGCTGTCATGCAGTTTGGTTTTTAGTTTGTTTTTAATTAAGAAAAGTGTGTACAGGCATCAGCAGTGCCACAGAAACAGTATTGATGGTTGCATATAAATACCTGGGGTTTATTTGGTTGGCAGTTGTGGTTCCCTGTGTTCTTCTTTGATGGATCGTCCTACTCTCCAATCACAAAATAGGTCAAGACTATGATATACAGGAATATCCAGCCTTGAGTCTTACTACATTGTGAGTTATAAACACCTTTCTTTACCACTTGAGAAACTAACATTTTTGTAGTAAAATGCTGATCCCAACAAAAGATGAAAATTATCTCCGTAGTAATGATGTTACCAGGGAGGTAAAAGAAGGGTCATAGATTATCAAGTTAATTTTGTGGTTTAATTCTTATTGAACAGATTGTGTTCTTAAGATTAAAATGAGTTAATGACTTCTGATTACTCTCTTACTTATTTTTTTTTGATAAGGCAAGCCTAAATGAGAACAGATTTGCATACTCTTAAAATAAATATTTCAAGTTTTCCTGGATAAATAAAAAGAAATAACTCTTTCTGTCCATACAAAATATGAAAAAAAACAAAAAGATTTCTGCACTAAAGTTTTTTTTAGATCTGCCTTTTAGATCTGGGCTGTGTTACCTGTAAGAAAACAAGGTTACCTTGATTCACTGAAGGTGTACCCCTTGCATCAACTGCAATGAGACCTGAGTCTCATTGCAGCCATTTGAATGCCATGGGATTGAGTCAGTTCTTTCATTATAAATGGCACATTCCCATAATGAATGCAGGACAACATTTCTGAATCCGTAAAGGTGCAACAGAAGCCTGTTTTCCAGGAACTTCAATTAAGGTGTCCTTATTCTGTCTCCGTGGTCCTTTGCCTCCAGTGTCCCCCACGTTTATCACTTTGGCACAAGCAGTTCTGTTTTCCCACTGCAGTTCCTCAGAGGAAATGCCATCGGAGGGAAATACTGTGTTCCTGTGCAGACATCTGAAGAGGTGACCTGCCCATTGTCTTCCCACATGCAGCTGCTTTGCTGTACGACAAAAGAGCTTGAAAAAGTTGTATTCCAGAAACCTCTGGAAAGAAAAGGGTTTTCCCATTTACTTGAGGTGCTTGCTGCTATTGATGCTTATGAAAATGTAACTAAGTTTGAATTGTCATAATGTTTACCTTTAATTTATGAGATGTGCATTATCTGAGATGTGAGTTTATGCATGCAGCGAAGGTGCATTTATTCATGCTCCCATGTGGTAATGGAGGAGGGAGTAGCTCAGGTGCCCTTTGTGATGATGGTGTGACCCAAGGAAAGCAGACTGTGGCCTCTCACTAAAACACTGTCTTATTGTTCATGTGTGCAGCACCAAAAGGTGCAGAGCATGGAGCCATCACCTGTGGCCCTGGGAAAAGTCCTGGTGCCACAGGGAGAAATTGGGACAGATATTGCAGGGACTGTCAACTCTTCAGAGTTCAGCAACGTGGTTTTACCAGGAGCCACACTTTTGAATAGAGTGGGGGAGTCAAGAGGACCAGTGTGGAAGGAAAGGTTGCTTTTTTCTTGAGGGTCAGAGGGAGAAACTGTAGAAGTCTCAGCAGAGAGACCTACAGGTCAAGTGCTGAACTTGGGTGTGCAAGGAGGCCCTGGTGGTGGGGATGGCCAGAGGACTGGGGGGATGGAGAACAGCTTGCTACAGCTCAGAAAATGATTGAAGTCACTAAAATTAAGAGTGGAAGCAATGTCTCGAAGGACAATGAAAAAATGGAACAGTGTATCCATCTTTTACATCTATTCAGTCTTTTGGTCACTTTGAACTTTCTCCGCTTAAGAAGTTAAGTGTTCTAGTTCGAATTCACATAAAACCCGGATTTTTTTTCAAGTTTCAAAGTTTTCTAATCTTTGAGGATTTGACTGATGTGAGCTCCTGTCATTCTGCTCTGTGAAATGAACACAAGATTTCAGGTGTGGTATTTACAGCTAAGAATATTATTGCCCTTGGTAGCTGTATAGCACCAGAAAATAGTTGTCATAAGATGTAGCAAATTAGGGGTAAAAATATATTTCCTGCATTGTTAATCATTACTGTATATTAAAATTACACAGATGGGCAGGACAGATTCATAATTCTGTTTTATAAATCTCCAGCATATGGAGTATATGAAAATAAATAAGAACCTATAGTTAAACTTCTAATAAGATTAAAGATATGAAAATATTGAAAAATGTATTCATTTACTTCTGGAATCTGTATTACTTAATTAAACTCACATGAGATATCAATCACAGTAATTGGGGAAAAAAAAGTCACATGGTAAGCTGGAGTGGCAAAGGGAAAATACCCTAAATTTGAGGTTTCTTGTTGGTGGGAGTGACATATAATCTTTACTAACTATATTTCCAGCCTGAATCAACTGAGGCTACAGATGGAATTTGAGGATCAAAACATCTTGTTTTCCTTGATCTCACCTGGAGGAATAGTGTACATTTGTGAAGCTGAAAGACCTGTCTATGAAGCAGATTAATTAATTAAGCATCTGAAAAAGCATTTAGCAAGAGTTTGTTTAAACAACTGTTAGAAATCCATGGACCTGTGTGCTGTGTTTTTCTCCCCTCTGCATTTAAATAAATATGAAAAAGAGGAAATATTTGAAAATGCCTTATTTTAATCGTGCATGGCACTGTTTCTGAAGTATATTCTGATATATGACCTCCCATTTAAAGTGATTGTTTTCCTGTATATGAATTGAAGTACTTAAAAAGTATAAAGAAAATAAAAATTATGTCTGACCTATTTGTTTGAGATAAAAGTATAAAAAAATATGTATGCAGAGATAAAGCCATGGCTTCTCTTCTACTGTAGTTTTTCATATGCCTTTAGGTGATCTCAGCCAGTGTATTTCCTTCTGAGCTATAACACTGAACTGTGATCAAAGATAAAGTTCACTAGCACATCTTTTAATGCATGTGAATGAGAGGACAATCAAATATGTGTCATGCAAGGTCTAGGGGATCTTTCTTCTGATTTTTTTTTTTTGACAACTTCTAGAAAGTAGCTGCTGACAATAATGTTATAAAGGAATAAATATACCTTTTGTTGTTTCCCTGGGGTTAGTGTATGGGTGTTTGCCAAGGGAAGGAAGTAAAGAAATTCTCCTAGAAGCATGCAAGCAAAGCTTGCTCTGTTGTGGTTGCTGTGGGAGGAAGGAGAGGTCCCTGTTTCCACTTTCTTTAACTATGTGTGACTCAAAAGACTATGTTCATGAAAAGGAGAGCTTCATGGTATGAACACATAAAAAAGTTAAAAAGAACCCCCTCTTTTCAGGGGAACTTTCCAGAAATATAAAGGCTAAAAGCAGACTGCAAGCAGACTGAAACATGGGGGAAACCTGGAAATAAGTGGATTCAACACCTTGGTCTTATAGGGAGTTAATGTCAGTGACCAAAGTTATAGTACCCCAGTGGAGTCCTAATTTTATTTGGGATGAAGAAGAGACCATGTTTTAACTCTGCATGTTGAAATAGAAAATGTTTGCATTGGGATCTCACATATTTAAAAAGAATTATTTATCATCACCCTGGATCTGTCCAGATTTTCATTTCTTGACTTGCTGAGGAAAGGCTCTGGTCCTCCTCTCTTTTGGGACATTTAACTCACTTAGATAAAAATGTCACCAAGGTGGAAAACTGAACTCTTAATAAAATTCACTGTCTTTTTATTTCTCTTCTTGAAAGTATTTAGCTCAGTACAAATAGCTGCAAAAAGATTTTATTGTAGATACTTCGAGAAATACAATTATTGCTTGCAATTTACTGTTTGTTAACTATTTTATTTGGAATCCTCTAGTTAAAAGCTTCTGTCCTTTTGCACCTCTGGTGATTCAGATAAAACAGATAACAATAAAATAGTTTTAAGAAAAAGTATAGATTCCAATAAGTCATGTGCACTTTACCACTAAACAATATGATAAAGACTAGATGAGATAAACATTCCGTGTGTTATCATTATGGTATGGCCAGAAGGAAAAAAAGATGAAACAACTCCATCTGTTTATAGATTAATGTTTTTTTATTAGAAAAGAATTGTAAGGACCTCAAGGTCACCATAAAAAGAGACAACAAAGAAATGTTACAGTTTCCTACTTCTACTACTTCAGCCTTGGGTGTTTCAGAGCCTACAAAAATGTGTTCTTTATTTGTATCCTCTTACAGTGTAAACCTTTTCCAAAGGTTTGCAGTAATAATCTGCAGTGTTGTAGAATGGGAAATCCTCATTCTATCCCTTAAAAAGAACCAGGCGATTTTGTGCTCTTATAGGCCACTAAATGATAATGTATTTTCTCACTCTGTTCTCCTCCTACTCCTCCTTTAAATAGGATGTAAATGTGTAAGGAGCTCTCAAACTCCTAAGGGATTCTCTCTAAATGTCCATGAATCAGGAGTGCTTATGCTGAGCCCATAACCCAATGCTTGATATCTGTTTTCCTCTTGCTTTGTTTTCTGTATTGACTAATAATGAACTCATAAATTACAGTGACAGTCAGCACATAATTCCAAAGGTGTAAATGGAATTGGCAGCTGTTCCTAATGTAAAAACATGCAAGTGCCTGTAAGATCAAAAAAAAAACCTTGCATTACCCATACCTGGTTAAAGAAGGCACGTATTTTCAAAGAGGCTTGTGTTCATCTCCCTCTGAAATAAGGTCTGGCCAAGGTTCTAGTGGTAAATTCCAGGGAGAATACAGAACAAAAAATAACAGTGAGAATTATACCTGTCTGAAAGCATCTCTTGACACCTAAGAAAACAATTGGAGAGTTGTCTTTTTTTGTCTTTTTTATTCATGTAGGGGTTTCAGAACTTTTAGAGTTATGTTCCACATCGAGGAGAGTTTTCTTTCCCTTGATTTGAGCATTTCTTTGAGGACCACGTACATTTGGTGTTTTAGCCTGTTCTCTTACCCTGTTCTAAGCATGAATTTACCTTTATATTTTTCAGAATGGGGCTGACCAAGTAAACCGCTTTAACAGGACTGCTTTTTTTTCATATCAAAACAGTATGGAGGTTCAGTCAGTAATCCAAAGCAAATTACTGCACAACATCTGGCTGGAATGATGTTAACTTTCTTCATAGCAGCTCTTATGGTGCTGTGTTTTGAATTTGGGACTAAAGCAGTTGATCAATGTTTTAGCTATTTCTTAAAAATACTGCCACATCATTTTCTCTTTTCGTCTCTCTTCCCCAGAGCAAGTAGGGTGAGAGAGGGCAAGAAGTAGGGAGGGTTCAGTGCAGTGACAGGTGATGTGAGCTGACCAGAGGGACATTCAAACCATATGATGTGCTCGGCCTTAGAAGCTCAGGGAAAGGAGCAGTAAAGGGGGAATACCTGTGGTTATGGCATTTATCTTCTCAAGTGACTGTTACATATGATGAAGCCTTGCTTTCCAGAAAGTGACTAGAGAGAGGGTTATGCAATACCACAATGGGAAGTAGTGCATAAATACCTTATTCTGCTTTGCTTTGCTTTGTCTGTGTGTGTGACTTTCGCTTCACTTATTGAACTGCTTTAATCTCAAGTTTCCTCACTTTTACCCTCCCAGTTCTTTATCCCAGCCTACTGTGGGAAGCTGAGCAAGTGAGTGAGTACCTAGCTGTTTTCTGGGCTCATGCCATCAAAGCAGTACATACACATTGGATAGGTAACAACCAGTGGTGGCACACTGAAATGTTTCTGTTAAAGTCAGTTAAAAGAAACAGTAGCAAATTTACCTTTTGTAGACTATCTTAAAATCTAAAAATATAAAACTCTAAGACCAAAGCCAATAAGGGATTTTGATGATAAAGAACAATGTGGGTGGATTTGGTAAATCTGTGAAGCAAAGCTACAGTCCAGCAATCATCTTGTGCTCATATCCTGCTGATGTTGCAGACATCTCTTTGATATTCCCAAAAATTCTCTGGGTGTCTAGGGTGGAATCTCCTCCTACTCTGAGCAACAGAATTCAGTCTAAGATTAGTGTTCCTGCAGAGCTCTAGCAGGTGCCTGTTTTGTAGGAAGACACAAATTAGACACAGAGAATCTCCAAACCAATTGTAGTCCTTTTCAGCTTACTTTCTGCTTTGAACTTCAACAAGATTACTGCAAAGCAAAGGAAGTGCTGGGATTTAATATGTCTTTTCCTACAAATCCTGGAACAACTGAGCAGGAAATGAGGTACCTCTGTTCAAATAACACTGTGGCCTGAAGAATGTTCAGCCTGTATTTCTCCTATTCCCATAAAGTGCTAATTGAGTTACAAATAAGTCTAGATTGAAATGAGAGATTGAGAAATGGAGAACATAAGTTTTCTTGGTGTTCAGTTGTTACCATTTCCTGTCTCTTGCGACTGCTTATCTGATCTCTTATTTAGCTTCAGTCACATTTGGTCTATTGTTATTCTTACTCTCAGAATATTCTTAAAAGAATTTCCATTTTCCAGTGCTGGAAATATATTCTTCTTATGTGCAATGCTGTCCTGAGACTCATTTCACTGGAACAGTTTGAATGTGCTTAGAAGAGAGGTGAATGCTTCAGCCCTTGTGTCTGACACACTTGAGGGGCTGTTTGATGTAAGAACCTGTGTCTCTCTCTTTCACATTTTTTTCAGTCGCTTTCTAGTCTTTGCCTTGAAGACTGGCATGTGAGTGACCTGCTTAATACATTTTCACTTTATTTTGACTGGGTTCAAGTCTTATCTGCTCTATTTTCTGATGAGGAGCTGCTCTTTATTGTGCAACTTGCTCCCTTTATCATGGCACACATCTACACTGATGTGCTGAATACCCTTTGAAGGACTGACAGTGAGTTTTAAAAGTCTTCATGAGTAGTTTATTATTCATAGTTTTCTGTCCTTGAGTGTCCTTGTTGACCTCTCCACAGATTAACGCTATTGTAGCACATTTCTTTACAAAATGAGATCTCTTTGCTCAAGTCATGCTGATGCAAAACCTTTTGCCTGCACCTGTCCTATGAGCAAAGTTCCAGGCCATCTCTCTCATTAAAATGTACATTCACATCAACCATAGAAAACAACTGTAGGCTTGGACAGAGGTTTGTCAACACCTTGGTGCTTACAGGGTGGGTGGGTCATGGTCAGGTTGTTATGCCCACACATAGATGAGGTAGATGAGGACTGTAGTCTTGGAAAGTCCTCACATGTATCTGAGGCATTCATTTTAAATTAGATGAGATAATCTGAAAGCCTTTATTAATCTCTGAAATAGCTGAAGTAAGGTGTTATAGTGGTTTTATTGTTTTAGAATTTTAGTCAGGATACTTTGGAAATTAACAAAGGTGTCCTAATTGTTAAAGGCAGTTAGTCATAATTTCAGTTAATTTTTAATTTTTATGTAATTTTAGATTAATTTTCCAGTTTCATTTTAGTGGTATTTTTTTGTCATGTAAGTGAGGATGAGGATAATTACCATTCCAGGGAGAAAAGTTCAGTCATAATCAAATGTAAAACTCAAACCTTGTTTGAGCCCCCTGTGACATGGGCAATGACACCTTCCAGTAGACGAGGTTGCTCCAAGCCCCACCCAACCTGGTCTTGAACACCCCTCCAAGGATGGGATATCTACAGCTTCTCTGAGCAACCTGTGCCAGTGTCTCCCCATCTTCACTGAAGAGAATTGCTTTCTAATACTTAATCTAAATCTAGCCTCTTTTCACATTAAGGCCATTCCTTCTTGTGTTATCACTCCACCTCTGTTTTAAAAAGTGGTTTTCCAGCTTGTATTCCCTCTTTAGACATTGGATGTTTAGAAATCTCCAGCCTTCTAATGTTTAGAAAAGTTGTGTGTACTACCTGTATTTTCTGTATATGTATTTTGCCTGGAATTTTTAAAAATTAATTAATATTGGCCTAGAAATATTTTTTTTTTTGGCATCCTGTCATTATAAATTGGCTTGCATTGATTGTGGGTTTATTATTTTTACTTCTGTAATACTGAAAATTTCAGGTATTCCACTTGCAATGTATTCTCATTTCAATCTTGTCAGAGTCCAGCCCTAATTGCAACCTTTACAATGTCCATTTGCTGAGATACTGGACATCACTTTGCCCTTTTAATTGCTATTCCCCCTTCGTCTTCTTTTTCCTTACTTATTTTTTTTTTTATAACAAATGTTAGCAAGAGGTTAAATCATACTGGGTAATCGAGGTTTAATAATTAAAAAAACCCAAAAACCAACATTCAAGCTTGATTTCTCTTTGCCACCAATGTAATCACACCCTGAAAGAAAATCACAATATTCCTCTGTACAGAAAATATTCTTTTAGGAAGCTAAGCATTATAACTTATGAGCACTTACTGTGCTGAGAACCTTTGGTTTTCATAAGCAAAGGGTAGCTTTGATAAGCTTATCCAGGTTTTCCAAGTTGTGGAACTCAGGACATAAATCTAGAAATTTTGTTTTACTTTTTATGATACTTGTGAAACAATGTAGAAGCACTACAGTGCTTCTTCAGGTTTAAGTTAGAGGCATAGTTTTTGGCAGACTGAATTAATCCTGAAATGAAAAAAAGAGTCTACTCTCCCACAACAAATTTGAGAACATATAAAAAATTAGTTTTTGAATTTTCCTTGCTACAGAAAGGGCCAATGTTTTAATTTTTATATCATCTTTCTGTTAGTCTCAGATTAGAAGTTCATATAGCCTTGTTTTCTAGTTGTGGACAGAATTTAATATAGAATCAATTCAAATTGTAAAAAAATGATCATGATGGCAGTATGAAGAATCTCTTTCATACTACCAACTGAACTCTCCAAAAATTTAGTTCTTGAACATAAAAGATTAGTATCAGTTGTGGAATTACTTTCCAGACTAGCAATTTCTGTAAAAGTAATTTTGTAATTAAATTTAACACTAATTTATCACTTTCATGGAGAGAAAGTACAAATCCAAATACAGACAGATATATATCATAATCAACTTAGAAACCCTTTAGCTTGTCTCTCTCACATCCTGTTGTCACATCCACAGAAATAATAAGGAGACTGTAGAGATTTTGTTTTAATATTTGTTTAATTTCTACTTTCATCTAAGATCAGTTTTAATCAAGAAAAAGATTGACAGGGACAGGGTCAGAAGGGTTGTTCTGGAGGTGGAGAAAAGACAACTACCTTTCTTACAGTGAATCTCCACAAATGTCTGTTTGGTAAAAGTAGTTTAATGGAATATTTTCAAATGATGCTTTATCTGACATTTAAAATGCATAAGAGAATTATCTTATTAAGCCTAAAAAAACCTGCTTTTTTGAATTTGGTTTGTCTTTAGTTATGCTTAGACAGGGAAATAGTATACACTATTCCCATTGAACAGTTTCAAAGGACTTGAATTCCAGGTTCAGATCCTCTGTTCATATCTAACAGATGGGAAATATAACACTAACCTTTGCATAAAGTGCTTTGTGATCAGATGATTAAAGGAACAAGACAATATTAAAATTAAACATTACTTGCTGTGATGAGGCCACTAGCAAACATGACAGTAGCAAAGGGACTGGGAAGTGATATAGAATAGAAACTGTGGTAAAGAAAAAAAGCCTGAAACAGAAGCCACACAAGAAAGACCTTTATATAGGTCCCCGATGACTTAAAAAATCCTCCCGGTTGTTTAACACTTGTGTTGTGAAAGCTGAGCAGGGCAGGAATTATTGTGGTGAATGGGGAAAAGAGAGAGCCTTGCAGGCACCCATCCCCTGGAGCCCCAGGATTTGTCTTGGTGGAAAAGGCTGTGCTTCAGGGGACGTCAGTGGCAGAGGGAACTGCCAGGGGGAAAATACAGACAGCAAGCTTCTATGCCATGTCCAGAAAGGGCAGCTGCTGTGCTCCTCCTGAGTGTTGTGTCTTGTATGTTCAGCAGGGACTTTGTGCCTGAGGTTTGTTCCTGATTGTGTTGAGTGAATGCCAAGTACACCTGAGGGTTACATAGCAGTTTGTGCTATAAAGAGAACTTAGGGATTCTTTTGAGAAGGAAGTTATACAGTTTGTCTAACTGGAAAAATTAGCAAATCATATATTCTTTGGCACTCAACTTCAGTATAATTCCAACAAATTGTTCCATCACACAATTATTAGTTACCTAATGGCTCCTAATTTTGTAACTTTATTTAAACTCTTTCCCGTTAAATATGAATAATTTCTCTAGTACTTAGGAGTTTATAATCAAGAAAATCCAATGACAGCCAAATATCATCTTATGCATCTCTGCTAAAGTGGCTAGTACAAGCAAAAACATCCAATGGAACAAGATTATTGGTTATGAAATGTCAACCCTCTGATAATTTTTCTTTTTAGAAGACTGAGAAGTAAGTGCTCAGAATTTTCCTGCTTTGTAATAGGGACTGAAGAATTTGTAACAGCAAAAACTAATTTCATTGGAGGTAACAGCTCTTACCAGAAGGAGAAAATTTTAGGATCATGTGCTGCTGTGTAAGTATCAACAACACAAGGAACACATGGGTTATATTTCTCCTGAGACCATGTGTCAGGAAAGACACAGCTGGACAAGTTAAAACTCAAACAAAGCCAGTTTACCCCTTTCTAAATCCTTGTTTCACTCCTGTACCCAATTCCTTCTCTTCAACTTGTCTTTTACTACATGGAGTAGCAGAACAGAGTGGTCTTCTTTTACAGATTAATATGGTATAAGGATTCAAGAAGGATTTCTGTCTTCTTCTCACTCTGAGTGAAATCAGAATTTTCTTTCCTTACTCAGAGAACTTAAAAACCCCATGAACAACACCCCACCCCCCATTTGCCTAAAGGACTCTTTTGCTTTCTCTTTCCTGAGTCACAAAGCAGTGCAGTTGTTTAGGACTCCTCTGTCACACCTCGAGAAATGTGTGACTTCTAAAAGGAGAATGAAGTAAAATTATACAAGTCAACATAACATCTAAATGATAAGTAGCCTTTAAAACTTTTAACTCAGATAAATGCTGATAAAGGCCTCAATAAAAGTTAATGCTCCTGGTTGATTCTGATGGAAAAAAATTGTAAAATGTCAGCCTTGTAATAAATGCACTAAAGGGTGAATGCCACATTTAAATAAATAAAGTCTTATGTCTGAAAAGCAAGAACACTAAAATACATGAGTACATAATAAGAATGTATTAACCTGATGGGCCTCATCTGCTTGCTCATAGGACTGTGAAACAGGAGTAAATCTGAAGAACTGGAGAGAGTTACACATGCATGAAATAATAAAAATGAAGTGAAATGAAAAATAGGAAGCACAAGTCACTTGGACATCAGCAACTGATTGTTTTTTCCCCAGCTGGAAAAGTCTCTGTATAACAACATTTCTTTCCTTATTTTCTGGCATGTTTAAACATATGCAGGAGGAAAGTTTTTCAGAATTTTTCATATCAATGACACCATTAAGATTTTCAGTATAGCTATAACTTTTGCCAAGGTATGTGCACTCAGCTGAAGATGTAGAAAGTAATACATGTTAACAGTTGGATAGATACTTTGTAGAGGGAGATCACAACGTGGTTGCAGAAATCACTTTGTGATTAGCAGTTGTGAGGTTCATACATTTAGACTGACAAATAATCCAATGGTATGGCAAATATCACAAGAATATTTTAAGACTGTATCTCAAGGTTTTGACATTTGAGAATATCCTCTGTTTGATACTCAGTTCATTACATGTTGTTTCTCATTATTCAATGCAAATATCACCCTGCTGTGGTATATTTATTGTAAAACCTCATTAATGTGTAACAGTTTGACAGCCATTATTTATTTAATTTATTTCTGGTTGTTGACTTAAATTCATTTAATCTTCCCACTCTTAACAGTATTTACTGCAAATAACTGAGGAATGAGAATGTCATAACAGAAATACTTTTCCCAATCTCAAGGAGGAAATTATAATTTCTTCCCCTTTGGTCAATGAAAATGTTTCTGCAATCATTTGGTGTGCTTTTATTGCATAGCTAATGATCAGTAGATGACAGGTATTCAACTGTACCTCAAAGAAAATATTCTCCTCCCTTTTCAAGACTGGAGAGCCCCTCAGAACCTGCTGAAAGACTTCCATACTCGCTTAGCTAATGTGGAAGGACTTCTCTTGCAACTTTGCCTTTCAACACTCAGAGTGGCTCTTGTCCTTAGTTTTATGTGAGATTAAGTGGGTAGTGGTCTTCCAGAGTAAATTATTTCTGGGATAACACCTGCTGCAATTTTTCTCAAATGCTCTTTTCCCTACATGTCATCTGTTATACCGTATGTGAGATGCTGTTCTCTCACTCCCACTTACTTCTTGTTTCTCCCTGCTCTCCACCAAATCATTAAAAATTAAGCCTTTAGGGAGATAATGTGATTCCTTTTGAAAAAAAATCAGAGTGGAGTTGTATGGAAAACAAGTAAATGTACTCACATAATATGATATGTGAACACACAGAAACATTAAAGTCTTTGAAATGTTTGTGTTTTGACAAGAATCTAGGAATAAAGCAGCTATGTACAGAAGAAGACAGAGTGTGACTCATAGATTTTTAGAGTTGGAGTTTGGATACCATATTAGAAGCTTTTCCCTGAGTAGCAAATGCTGACTGACCTGGCCTCTTTGCTGTGCCAGGCATTTCTGCTTTTCTGAGTGAAAGAAATCTGGACACTTGAGAGATTGCTCTGCTTCCTCCTCCCTCTCCCCTACTTAATTTCTAATCTAAGTTTTATGGCATTTGTTGACTTTCAACCTGTTGATGTGACACTGATGCTCATGAGGTAGAGAAGATTTATTCTATTACAATGTGATTTGTTGATGTGTTATTTTTCCTTCTATCAGTAGATTACTTTATTGAGATCATAAAAAGAAAATCAGTTTTTCATTTCAACCTCCCACTTGTTCCCCTTTAATTTATTGAAAAAATCCTGCAAAGAGTAAAAGAGATTAATTTCCAGTGTTTTTAAAACAGGAGAGCAGTTCTAAGGATAAGAAAAAGTGTTTTACAATAAAGATGAAAGAAAAGTTGAGAAAATGGAAAATTGAGTGCCCTCACAGTGTTTTATTGAATATGTTCAACTTTGATGAAGCACAAAGGCATTGCTATATATTTTAAGTTGGCAGGTAATACATTCTGAGGACAAAAGAAAATACAAATTAGAGTAGTTACTTTTTCCTTTTTCTGGTTTGTTAATGAGAGAAACATGCAGTGGGTATCATTAAAAAACTGGACATTATCTCTTCATCATAATTAAATCAACCATAGTGTTTATCTGATACCTTAGACTTGGAAATAACAGGAAGAGTGCAGTAAAAATAAATGCTTAATGGTGATATTTTGTGCTTAAACAAAGAGCATATACTGCAGCTAAAAATGATTGCAAATTGTGTGACCATTAAATAGGAAATTAACCATGCAAATGTGCTCTCTCTTGGTCACTTTCTTTGTAATGTAAAGGGCTTCATACATGAAGGTCCTCCTTCTGATGTTTCTGTATGGATTTTTGTGGATAGATGACATGACTTCTATTGATGGGTATCATGTCTGTGTTTTTTGAAGTGAGAATGTAGATGAGAACAACCTGAGTGCAAGGGCTGTCATTCTAGTGTGGTTACATGATAACTGATGTAGCCAGGCAATTATTTTGGCTTAAGGTACTGCTATAACTAACATAAATATTGTTCAAAAGAATGACCTACCATCTTCTGTGTGTGTACACAATCTAAATGACAGAAAGCACATCGGGGAATTAAACAAGTATTTTAATTTTTGGAATTGTTCTGGATAGAAGGCAAAGTGTCAAAGGAAAACTCAGATTGCTGCTAAAGTTTTTGTTAGAAAAATATATCCGAGAGATTTTGAAATGGAAACTTTTCTGAAAGCATAGCCAGATGGAAGGAGCTGCATGATGCTGATGTCTGCAGGACTTGAAGAAGACAGATGGTCAGCAACTTAAAATGTTGAATACTTTCAAATATACATGGGACAAAAAAGAAAGAGAATAAGAATCCAATGAATAAATAACCCTTGATGATCATAACTCTCCAAATTATTTGAAGTGTATGAGCCATCTGAAAGCACTCCCATTCAAACTAAAAACTTCCATGAGGGGACTCAAGCCTCACTAGACACCAAAGATGAATTGGAACCTCATCTGCTGCTCACCAAACTGTGTATTTGCAGATGAAGATGACAAGTTAAAACAGAATTTTAATGGCAACATACCTCAGAGACAGATGAAAACCTATTAACTGTAGATGGCCTGACCCTAGAGAAGGAAAATAGAACAAAGTGAATGCACAGCATGCCTTAGGAGCTGATGAAAATACTGAAAAATATCTGCAAGAGGAGCAAGCATCTGGATAGTCACAAAAGAGAACACAGTGACATAAATGCTAAATCAATGATTTCCTGCTCTGGTAAGAATGAAAAAGAAGGAGCATGGAAAAGATGAAGAAATACCTATACTTGAATATGAGTTACATGACTTTTTCTAAAACATAGGACATGTGCATGCACCTAGGAACAGTTGTTTTTTATTTAATTGTGGCAGATCTGATAGCTGCAAGATTTCATAAGTAAGAGAGTATAAGCCAATGATAAAAGGTAGATTGGTAATTGAGTGTAGGGTGTTGAGGTACCTCTCCCTGAGGTCCCTGAGGCAGGGACCCTGCAGTGTCCAAGTCTGCCCCTGTCCCTGTCCCTATGTCACGGGTGGCCTGTGCCTGTCTTCTGATTGGTTGTTGGGGCCTCCCTGGGCTTGAGAAGAAGGGGGGAGTCTTGTAATTGTGTGAGAGTCGGCCATGGGACCTCAGCCATGATGGGGCTGGAGGGAAGTAAACATCCATCAACATCTATAGAAATTATGCTTCATATTTCTTTCCAACATTCATGGCTATCTTATACTTGTTGTAAGGATTCCCCATTACAACAGTAGGGCATCAAAATTGGGCTTGACTCTGGTATAAGCCACAGAAACGGAGGTACCTGGTATAGTCAGAATGAAGAAATCTAAGACAGACAAAATAGTCTGAAAATATCCTGAGTATTTAGTTTTACTCATTTATATGGATGCTACCCGTAGTTAGAGGGAAAACATTATCTCAGTGAATGGCAGTGGAAACACAGCCAAACAAATCAGGACAATTTTGATGTTCTAGATAGCCATCAGGAATTTAAGCAGCAATTTTGAAGGCCAAATTATAACTGTAAAGATGAATTGACATCACTAGAATAAATTCTAAGTTTCCAAGCCGCTGACTTTCAAAGTCCTCCAGCTGTTCTTGAAAAGACTGGAGTTGATACATAGATCACGAGGATTCTCACTGCACATCTTTTCTTCTGCAGCAATTGAGATTATGACAGGTGCTTCCAGCCTCAGAAAGTGAAGAATAAATGTTACAGGGACTGAGAAAAACCTATTGTGCTAATTGGATGATTGTTAGGATTGCTCTCCACTTCTCAGTGCATTCCAGCTTGCTGAGTTTTAAACCAAAGCCCTTTGCAATGGGTTTGTCACCTGCAATGAACTCACATTAAGGTGTGTCACCAAAATTGCACCAGGGGTCACTCACAGCTTGAGTGGTCAACAGAATAACTAATTCAGGTTAATTAAAAGAGAGGTTTGTCTTATCACCCATGATTTTTTTTTTATCAGCATTAGGCCTCAAACGTTGCAAAGAATATAATAAAACAGTTGTTATCAGTATAGTGTAAGGCATTGTTATCCAAACTATGATACTAGACTGAAGCATCACTCGTGGGGTACCATCCCAAAGTGCTCACAAGAGATGTACAGTCAAAATCAGTAGATAATGACATCTTCATATGAAAGATGTTTGCTCATCTTCTTGTTTCCATTTTTTTTGGGAGGTGTTCAAAATGCAAGATTTACAAGTCTGTGTTTTCTTGTTAAATGGAAAAGCATTTAAAAAGAGGACTGACATTTACTGTGCAGGTACATGTTGTTCCTGTACCTATCACTCTTGATCACTCACGAAAAACTGTAGGCAAAAGTTAAAAATGCACAGAAAAGGAAGAACAAGAAATATACTGTGATGAAAAGGAAATCTTAGGTCTGATGCAGAACAACTACATGCATAATTTCATAGACTACTTAGTGGAACACAATCAAGTGAGGTATTGGCTCTTCTTTCACTATCAAATCTCATAGGCAGATTTTTAAGGCAAAAAGGGTGGAAAATTAAGATAATTCAGTAGTCAGTTCTTCTCCTTCTCATTTGGTGGAAATCATCACCCACGAACACTATCTACTAACAAAATCTCCACTCAGTATCACCACCCTTATCAAATTCATATATGACTTGTTTAAACTACTTTTAGGCTTGATTTTTTTGTAACCTACAAGAGCTGTTAAAACAGCCGTGTAATTTTGTGAATTTCAGTGTTAATTACAGATTTCAAATCTCTATTAAGTAATCTTCCATCTTTGCCAGAATGTTGTTACATAAACAATTTTTAAATTTCAACTTTAGGGTTTAAAACTTTGAAACTTCATTCCCATTTACACACATAATATATTTTATTAGTCAAACAGATCTGTAGTG
Organism: Lanius ludovicianus; assembly: GCA_013397235.1. Classification (NCBI taxonomy): domain Eukaryota; kingdom Metazoa; phylum Chordata; class Aves; order Passeriformes; family Laniidae; genus Lanius; species Lanius ludovicianus. Next base: position 77,528 of record VYXG01011033.1, read on the forward strand.
TGTTTTTTCTAGGCACTTCACTCTTCTGTGAGTCCCTCATCTTCCTAAAAAGTCACGATGCATTAAACTTAGTAGCTTTGTTTTCCTTCCTCAGGATTTCCATTGCAAACTGACTTCACCTTTAAATTGAAGAAAAAAATTACAAAACTTATTATCAAGGTTTTTCCAAGGCAATTGCATGGGTGCTAAAATTAATGCCTCTAACAAAATGCTTAATGGCTAAGTGGCAAATTCTACAAAATATTTGGTATTTAAGACTAAGTCTCTTATTTTCTAGTTTCTATCACTTTTCCGTGTGAACATATAAATTACCAGTGTGTCCTTGCATTATTTTATATTAGCATCTGATTTACATGAATTGTGGAGTCTCATCAGAGAAAAGTTGATGCTTAGTCCCACGTTCTTTTTAATGTCCCATAAAATGCCTTTCATTTTTGTCTGTTAAAGAATTATTTCTAAGCATTCACACCAAATTCTTCAAAGAGAAGTGTTTCCAAATTATTTTCCCAGAACTGTATTTTTCCCCTCTTTCTTTGAATATGTCAGCTACGGGCAAAGAGGAGGATATTTAGAGATTCTATGTTATGTGTTCGGGCTGTCAGCTCTAACTGGAGCAAACAGTATCTGAAATGTTGTCAATAACTGGTACAGCAGAAATGCCAACTGAGCTAGTCAAAAAGGCACACAACTTCTGTTAATTGTTTGAGTTTGAGAAAATATTTATTTGTTTTTTTCCTGTCCTTAACAGAAAGGGATTCCATCCTATCATGACTATGGTAAGATTAGTGTTGATTATATTTCATTTGCTTTGTGGTGAGTGTTGTTCAGATCTTGGTTGTCACATTCAAGAGATGCTTTTCATCATAGTGATTTTCATTGCATTCGCCATGAAGAATTACGAGCTGTTAAAATGAAGCCATTCCCAATGGAGACATGATGTGAATTTGATGGGAAGAAAAATCTTCTCTTGGATGTGACAACCGAGACCTGAACTACAGTCATCACAACATAAATTAAATATATTTAACACTAATCTTACCATAGTCGTGATAGGATGGAATCCCTTTCTGTTATGGAGGTTTAAGTCACACATCATAAGAAGTTCATTCTCACCTGGAACCTTTTAAACCTATTGGCCAGCTTGAAGCAGAACTGGCAGAAGAGTCACAGGCGTTGATATCCTACAAATGCTGTGGCTCTGAGAGAGACCCCTTTAACAGAAAACTGATAGTCCTCATAGAACCTTGGTCCTGAGACACAAATCCAAAGTAAAGGGAGACTAGTTCTGCTGCTTGTTGAACTACTTGGAATAACGCATCAGAGACAAAATAGTTAAGCTGAGTCAATTCAGTTCACCTATTCACAGCAAAATCAGTCACTTTTTTTTTTTGTGGGTAAGGCCAGCTGCTGTGGAAGCATTATTCTGACAAGTGAAAGTAGATTGTTGGGTTTTTGCTGGTTTTGTTTGTTTTTTTTTGTTTTTTTTTTCTTTTTTTGAATTGCAAAGAAATTACAATTGTAGCTTTTAGGATTGTAAAAAAAATTCGAAAATGAAGTGTTAAGATGTGAAAACCTGTGGGTTTGGGTCTTTCTACATGGGTTTTGTTGTCATTGTTATTGCTTTTTAAATTCTTGTTAGACAATTAAAGGATAACTGTGTTGACTTGATTTGTGGCACCATTTTAACATGATAACAATGTCAGACCTTAGTCTGTTGAAATAACATCCAGGCTGAGCAATATTTTTTCCTTAAATAAAAATTACAAAAAAGGAAAAGAATATATATTTGCTTTGTGGAATTATAACAATTCAGACATCACAAAATAGGAGTATATTTTTAAAAAATCTGATAATCCAAAGATTCAGATTTTTTTTTTTTTAAATTACGACTTTTTTTTGATTATATGAGCTTTTTTTTTTTTGAGCAGGTTATGGGAATACTTACCTTTTTATTTGTTCCTTTTCATTTTTTCACACAATAAAAATGACAACTGAAAAGTTTCTCTTCAGAGATCTATTTATCTCCAGCCCACAGAAAGGACACTAGTTGATAATTCAAAGGAAAAGATGCCACACCATATTTCATCAACCCAAGTACCCACTTCTTTCTTTCATTTTTTTAATTCTTCCTCTTTCACCATAGTCACTCAATTTAACTCTCTTGAAATGCCAATATTCCTGCATTTGTCAGTACTACTTTCTCCTAATTTCATGGAATGTATTGTTTGACCTTCTGCCTTACCTCACAGACTTCTGCATAATGGATTTGCTAGTCATACATTTCATTTCTGTATGATCATCCTATTTCTCATGTAATGTTGATCTACATTACATTGTCATAATTATTTTGATATGGGTAGGAAATAACTCTATTCATAGTTAACCCAGATTGGTAGAGCAAATATCTTTTGGAGACTTAGTCCTAAAAAAAAATAACTTAGTACACAGAAACAGCTGGGTAATTTTTTGCACAAACATAAAACTCGAGCTCAAGTAACTTTAAGAGATTTATTAGTTGATGCTGTGTCATGTGGTGTCATGATTGCAAGATGAAAGAGGTATTCACTCCTGCATTTACTCTGACTTAAAAGTAGATAGTTCTTTCTATGACTTTTTAGATCTTGTTCACTAGAGAACAGGATGCTTCTAGTGACAACAGCTTCATTCTTTGAAATCTGCAAATACAGTCTCAGTCAGAAAGACTAACTTGGAGGCTACCCAGGCACCTCTATAGATGAAAAACATTTTCATGCCTAGTACTAATGGTAGAGGAAATGTTAATTTAGTTGTGTTAACTTTTTTCCCCAGATGTGCCTGCTGCATGGGATTAGGATGGTTCTTTCACCTTCTATGTATGTAGGTTCACATACTCTTTGCAAGGAGACTGATTGTAAGATCCATGAACTATAGGGTTTCTTCAGTAATTTTCTACAAGTATTGGCAGAATGTTGTGTTTCATAAACATCCATATGAATATGATAACTTCTTTTCTTTGAGAGGGTCTGTTGCTTAGCCTAGAGTTTATTTCATGGCATCCTGCTCACTGCTGAGAATACCCTTTTTTATCTAGAGCTACCAATCATATTCTTGCTTATAAGGAACCCAATTAGTTTTGGAAAATATGAGAATGGCTCACCAGCATCTTATCAATAACAGATTCCTCATGCTTTCTTCTTTTTCTTACTGATTAAACAGATTTCATTAATTTCAATTTTATCTCAAGTGTAGGATTACACTTCTGTACTTTAATCTCACTTTTGGGTTCCTCTCACTGTAAAAAACATAAACCATTTCACAGCTTGTGACCTCTAATACTCCCCTGTTCCCTGCACAGAATGTCCCATTATCAGAGTTTAACTTTGTATTTCAAAAATTAATATTTCTTTTCATGGCTTGCCTTTGGGAATTACATAGTGTCATAAACCACTCAGAGCCAAAGAGCCCAGAAGTTTGCTTCATTTGGTGTCTGGGTAAGGGCATTTCCAAGTCTCAGTTTGATGAGGACGGTGTGACACAAACCTCTGCAGAACACAGCAGTGGTCAGGAGACGGTGTGCTTTAATAATGATGGCAATCCTCAGTCTTTTTCTGAATATTTCTGAATATTAAGGAGTACTTTTTAGTGAATCATCTTGTAGAAAAAGCAGCTAAATAATAATAATAAAAAAAGCAGCAAACTATTTGTGTTTTGTGTTTATGAGCATCTCTCATGCAATGTATTAAAGCACTTGTTTTGCTGGAGTAACTGCACTGTCTTAGGAAATATTATTCTTGTTAGTGGGATTCAGAAAAAAAACTTAGAATACATTTGTCAAAGAAAGAAATGTGCCTGACAGAAGCAGTAAATTACATGATTACCATTGCATGGGAGCTATTTCCTTTTCTCTCTTAAAACAAAGCAGATTGAGCATAGTTTGTAAGTGTGTATCTTGGTACATCAGGGAAAAAAACCCCACATTTTTTCTGCACAATTACTATAACTTACAGTAGGGTTACATTTAAAAAAAAATCCTTAAATATAGCTTTATGTTCAGGTCAATTAATTTCAGGCTACATTTGGAGTGCCTGGCAAAAAGACAAAAATTTCTAAGAAAATTTGCTGAAGGGTAAAATATGTCTGGTAGGTACCTTCCTTTTGTAAAAGCCTTGGGGCTTAACATACACCAAAACCTTTATACTACTGCAAAATCCAAGTGGGAAACTAGCTGAGGGAAGGTCGAAGCACTGTGCAGGGAACTGCAGATGGTCATATGATGTCAATTACAAGGGCTCCATGGACTGGTCCACAAAGGATTCAGGAAGCCTTGCAGTAGAAAATGTGATTTATATTGTAACAAGTAAGGAGGTGTATGAAGGAAGAGCTACTTCCACCAAACCTGACATTTCTGTTAAATTAGTCATACCTTTTTCCAGGGCAAGAGACATTTTGATTCACCTAGGAGGTAGAGGTGGAATAACTTAGAACTACAATACTCATTTCTCTGGGGTAAGTACACTAATGAGGTGTACCTCAGCACTGCAGTTCCATTTCAGAGTTCCTACATTCCACTCTGCACATGTGCTGCACAGGCTACCTCCACACAGAATTTGCATGGTTCTGTTATCCTTTTAGGTGATATTTTCTTCTTTGAAAACAGAATTTTCAATATTTACTGCTCAAATGCATCTAGAAAGATTTACAGCTGTGACTCAACTTAGTATGTTAAATGAACATGGACAAAGAAATGTCAACACTAATGAAATTAAGACAACACCCATGTTCTGTCACGCTTTTCATATACAACATGATGTAATCAATGAAGAATTCCTTTGTATTTAGGAAAAAATGTTTTGGCTTAAGAATATCTTTTCTTCTCTAGAAACCTTTTTTCCTTAAGCTGCTGTGCTTTCTGGATATATCCTTTAACCTCACACAGTGAATTTCAAGTCTCTGTAGAGCCATACTCTTACCAGCATTAAACATTCCTTTCATTTTACAGTAAAAAATTGCCACTGTGGAATTTTGTACTTAGTTCTTTAATAATTTCCACTTCACAAATGTGGGCATATTTTATTTCCTCCTGCAAAGTACGTTCTTCCAATCTTCTATGCTGCTACTAACAATAATTCAGCCTAAGATACACAGAAAATCCAGGACTGAAATAAAACCTGATGAAATCACCATGTTTAAGCATGCTTCAAATTTGGAAATGTGCAATACAGACTGAACATTTGCAAGTGTCATTTTCATCAATGGTAGCTTTTGCACGCCTCAGGCCTGATCCATGTCTGATGAGGTTAATTAACCAAAAGACCTCTATTTCCTTTTCTGAGTTATATGCCAGGGTGCTCTATAGGCAGCTCTGTGTGTATGTGTACAGATTTTAAAGTCTCACTCTTACATTTGTAATTTTAATTTGCCACTCATATTCTTGGAGGTCAAGACAAAACATGTCTTTCCCCTTGAAGAATGGTCACACCACACCCTTCACAGTCTCATTTTTATCAGCTCAGGACTATTGGCAAAGTCCTTGTGAGAGATTAAGAGTAAAGGTGCCCTTGACCTGTACCTTCATTCTCTTTCAATGGATACCTAATTGGTTCATTTAAAAGAAGTTTGAAGAATCTGATGACTTAATCTGTCATTGGAAATGTGTGAAGGGGCTTTTAGATAAAACCATACAAAATCATGTTTTAGTGTTCAGAATTTTTAGAAAGAACATCTCTTTTGAGCATCTTGCTTGATATATTTCCACAGAGGACAATGTAATGGTTTATATTGGAGTAGAGAATAACTCTACATGTGACAAAAGCAGAAGATACAAGTAAGCTTTACCCAGGTTTGGGGACCCATATAAGGAGGTATGTCACTTAAAATAGGTGATCTGAGGGAAGAAAAGGCTTGGGTTTTAGGGGTAGCTACAGCAGGAATAACACGGAAGGTCAGAACATTATAAGACACCCTAGGTTACAGAAACAGAGAGTAAAAAAAAGGAATAGGGTTCTGTGAACATTGAAATTAGGCAGGAGACAGGATAGGGAAGATGGGGACCTTGTACTTCCTTATTGTACCTTAGTACCTGTGACTTTTCGGAAGCATAGTGAATTTTGCTCAAGAGAGGCATGTAACAGTGGGTGTCAAATCATGGAGAAAGGCTTCAAGACAAAATCAGTTGTTTCAGGGAAGAAAGAATAGATTTATCCTGGGAAATGGACAAAGATGTGTCTAGGTGAAACAGAAAGTAGAAAAGAGGAAAAAGGGATCAAGGGGTGAATTTGAAAGGGGAGTTTTACAAGGAATAACGGACAAATTGGAAAGGAAAGGATATTCAAAGAATGAATATCAGAGGATTTTCTGGGCTGGGGAGATAAGGAAACATACAAAAGATGGAAGATACAAGACTCTTATGGGAGAGTGAGAACATGAAAGAAGACGATATATTTTGAAAGAGGTCTAAGAGAGAAAGGGTTGTGCGAAGGCAAAGAATAAAAGCAATATAAAAGGAGTAATAGGGGAGGAAAACAATGGAAAGCCAGTGGGTTGTAAACTACAAGCACTCAAAGTGTCTCTTTGCGACTGTGGCTGAAGTAACCAATGTGTGCTGCACTGCTCCATGCTGACTGAGCAGTTTTCCTTGACTCCCACTGTCAGTTTGGGAATGACTAAGGGTATCACTACCCTGTCTCTCCGAGTTGCTCTGATATAAATGTATTTCATTCTCATGGAGCTTGCGTTGTTTAGAGTTTTCTTTCACTAGAGCTAGTTCATGAGCTCAGATAGACAATCACTGGCTCACTAGTCTACGGTGCATTGATAACCTACCTCAGCTGCTCTGGCTGCAATGATGCTTCTCTCTGAATTTGCTCATTTAGACTGTAAGTATTGCCACAATTTGCTTTAATTGTGTTAGATGAAAAGAAAATACTGAAAATCATTTTATTTTTCATTACATTTTAAAAATGTATGAGTTAGGGAAGAAATTTAAAAAATATATAGTTTGCAAGAATTGCAAAATAATTTTAATTTAGACTATTACAGCTAATGAAATAAATCTATTTATTTTTAATCTAAAGTTTCTCATGTTTGTATAAGAGTTCTGTTACTTTCTCCTTTAGAAGTAGCAGAGCGGGTTGGTTTGAATTCAGAGGGGCCTGAAGCTCTTTGTACAATAAAGACATAAAACAATGTAGATTCAAAATATGGCCTAAATCCACCACATCTTTCCTCTCTGAAAAAAAAAAAAAAATCAATATTCTCATTCGATGGTTTCTTCTCAGAGGAATGCTGTGTTTTAATTTGCTCAGATCTGGAACAGCATCCTTAACATGTATCCTCTGCTCTATGGTTTTGTTCTGATTTTGTTTACTTTTAGGCTTATTTTCTTTTTTTTTCTCAGAGAAAGACAGTTAAATTATGTTCTCAGGATGGTGAAATGCCATCATGAGGAAGGTGATACAAAGATGATGGTCTTTTTGAACCATGTTCAGTGTGTGAACATTTCAAATGCAGCTCATTGTGCTCATTCTTTTTCTCTTTTACCTTTTCTCTTATACCACTGGTCCAATATAGAGGTTAGTGTGATTTGGCTTTGTCCTCTGTGGATTTTCTCACATGTCTGAATGCACAACCTAAATGACATTTTAGAGAAACGATGGATATATAAATACTTGTATGAAAATGTAGACTTTTAATTTTTTTTTCCTGTGTTTTTTTTTTTCTTCTACCCATTAGAACTCTGGTTGGAGAATTAAGCAACTAACTTCTTTTCTTCCCAGCAAAACAAGCTGGCCAAGCTGAGCTTTCTTCTGACTGTGTCAAGAAGTTCCACTTCTTACAGAGCTAGTCTTCAATTTCTCCTTGGGATGTTTTTGTCCCTTTGCCTTTTTCAAAAATTACATCATCTCTAAAGCAATAGAACATGGGCTTAGTTTTAATCCAATAACTTTTTAAAGTACCTTTTCCACAGTACTATTACAAATTGTATTTTTGACAGCTTCAGAATCATATTTACTTCATGAACTTGTTTAAGAGATTAGATCAGCACTGCAAGTTTTATTGTTTTGTTGATTTCTTTCAGTGGTAATGTAATTGACAGGAGCTGATAAGCCTGTAAACTCAAAAATAAATATTGAGTGTACTTCCAAACGAATAGCCCATTCATCTTCATCTGCAATGATGTCTGTTGTCCCTGTGAAGAATTGCTCTGAGCTAGAGCTGTTGTTACTCCTGATATGAACCCTGTGCTTATACCTATGTACTTTTACAGAAGTCTGTAAGCAATTGTTGCTGCACATTTTCCAAAGTATGGGCTTCCAAGACCATCATGTTTTTATTGTCTACTTTACCAATGTTTTGGGGCCTGATTTTCAGAGGGTAACTTTGTGCCTCAATTGAGTGGCACAATACCATCTGCCTCTACTGCTTTTTTGAGTGGTTATTCTGCCACTATTATGCCACCAAAGTTCACCCTGTATAACTCCACTAAATTTTCTTGTCCTGGATCTCAACACAGAATCGAAGTCGTAAAGACGAATTTGTTTTCTGTAATATATAAACTCTTTATGATTGTCATAAGTCATTAAGAAAATAAAAATCTTCCAGTTCTACTCAGAATATAAAAGGTACCCAATTCTTTTTTTTTTGTTTTGTTTTGTTTTGTTTTGTTTTTTTTAATTAAATATATAATCCAGAACAGTGCCTCAAAGCTATATTCCATCTTTCGTTGATTCTTTTTTGATTAAGTAGAAAAGTAGAAAGCAATGTTTAGTTACCACCTATGTTCCCTAGGAATCTGAACCAAATGTCTTGCAGTCTTGAGTTCCTGCTTGACCCATCTTGCAAACCTAAGACTCTGGAAGGGCACAAGGGCATGATTCTCCCCTTCATGAGCTCAGCTTGTCTCAGTGTAGCAGCCATCTCTCCAGCTGCCTGCTCGAGGGCCTGAGAAGGGATCTCCATTTCTTTTTATTATATTTCCTATGTTATTGGAAATATGTCACAGACATCTTAGTCATTGGCAAATTTGACAGGAATCTATCAGTCACTTTTTAAATGTGTGATCTGTTTTAGTGTGTTTTTCTGCTGCTCAAGGTCTAAATTTAAATTAAAACAGTGAAAGAAAATGGGAATGCTTCCCATAAGAATATAAACAAATACATCAGTAGTTCAGGATTTCAGAGTAAAAAGAAGCAGAAAAATTTGCAATTGTCTCTTCACCGTGAAAGATTCTCATTGAGACTAAGCTGTTGGATAGTTAAATCTTAATATATTTAACTCTCCTCTTTTTGTGCTGACACTCTTAGAGGGGCATCACTTTTGAAGATAGATTACAATGCAAATATTTTAAAATAATGACTGTATTCTCAGACACTGATTACCTGAAAGTAGCTTCTAGAAAATTGAACTGAAAGTAATTTTAGTTTATGAAAAGACCTTCTCAATGTTTATGATATTGCACAGTTGCAAAAAGAGGTTATCATTGTACTTCAAACATTCATCATGGTAAGTGCAGAAAATAAATCATCCTGACTGCAGAAACACTATTTTATAGCTATAAATTATTAGACTGTAAATTATCTTCTTGGAAAACATACTTTTAGTCTGGAAATGTCTTACAAGGAATCCTTATGATCTCATTAGATTTCCTCTTTGTGGCAGAAATTTAAATAATTTAGCTTTTGATTACTAATTCATAGCAAAATAATTTGAAAATGTTTACATTTTATAAAGCTCATCCATTAAATTATTTATCATGTGATATAATTTCAATAGGCATTTTTTCAATTTTTCATGCTTTACATATGATGCCATTAGCACAACAATACCCTACAGTATAGATATTGCAGAGAAGCTCCTTATTTTTAAGCAGAAAGATGCAAATGAGTATTTTGAAGCAATATAATGTAACTTTGCTTGTCCCTTCTAATTCTACCTCCCCACATACCTTGTTGATAATTTGTACTGTAACCTTGTATTTTCTTTTACCACTGCAAACTACTGGCAATATGGAAAAAGAATAAAATGTATAATACTTCTGACAAGAGGGATTTATAGTGGCTACTTAATCTTGTTTGCAGCAGCAGACATTGGCTTGTTTCTTGTGAAGTGCTTGGAGAATCAGCTTAGAGGTGAAACAAAATTTAATGAGGTACCACTGTGAACAACAGGGAAACTTGTTTCTTGTAGGTGGATATGAGGTCAAGGGACAAAGGGTGTATGTGTGTGATGGGGATTAGTACCTGTGTGATGGTAAAGGGCTGCACAGCCTTGTGCTGGGTGAGATGAAAGAGCTTTTGTATGGTGCGATGTGTTGAGCAACAGCAACAAAAAGTAATTTCGATTCCTTACTTATTTACTGCACTGAACAATAAAGAAACCCTTTCTATGGCATTTATTGGAATAAAATTATTTCAAAAAATGTTGTTCCACTAATGCAAACTAGAAGAGCTTTTGTGTTCAGGTTCAGAGTTAGCATGTGTGGCAGAACTTGGTCTGTGTTGATGTTTGGATTGACTGTGTATTTTTGTTTTATTTTCATTCATTAAACTCCATCTTTGAATACGCAAGTTGTTAGAAACACTTCATTGAATTTGAAGCTAGGTCAAATAATATTCATACGATTGCTTGTTTAAAATCACACTGTGATGCATATCATTAGTGCTTATTGGCAAATAATAATAATGCTACAGATAACTGCAACTGTGTTGCAGATTACTTCTACCTATTGCTTGAATGTAAGATTTGGAAGAGCTACAAATTGAGGGACAAGAAACCTACAGAATTGTTTACTAACTTTTTTTCCTCTTCAAGTCTCAAATGAGAAATCCAGTACGTAAGCTTGGTCTACTCTGGTATAGAAAACCTCTGAGGGCTCACTTTACTGTATGTGTGAGCTTTACTGAAAGAGGAGGATGGACCTCAAGAGTCTGCTCATTTGGGGCATGTTTAAGCTACAAGAAAGAGTCTCTGAGTGGAAATTTTTCAGGGAACTTATAGCTGTTGTACTCTACAGCCCTGGATTCGCAAATGTGCAGAGTTGTCTTTTTTTTTGTTGAACATAGACCTTCCTCTGCGTTCATTCAAGAAGATTTTAAATTAATCCTATTTATTTGTTCATTTAAAGCAACCTTGTGGTTTCTGTGATTTTTTTTCTTCTTCTTTTGACTCATTAATGCTTTATCATCTTGGGCTACTAATATCAGCCTCCTGCCCTGCTTTCAGGGAACCTAAGCATCCACATAGTAACTCATGCTCATGCTTTCACCTTTCCTGTATACAATCTAGAAGAGTGATTTATTTGTGTAGATACAGAGCAAACATAAAATGTTCACAGTGATGGTAGTTTATGCTGTTATGTCTAGAACTGGGCCAATGATATTTCAAGCAAGATGAATTACTTTGGAACTTGTTTGATTAAACTTCTGTCTCAATCTTCTGCCTGCAATTTTTCTTGCAGCTGACTTATATTCTTAAATTTTGTCATCAAAATTATATGCTAAATTAAGTAATTATTGTTCCCTGCCTTCATTTTCAGTGGTCCCTTGTAGCACAGAGGTGTATAGAGAACAGGAAAAGAATTTGTTATTGATTGTATGGTAGGATGCTATTCCTGTTTTTATTTGGATGACTGTCTGTTATATAAGATGCATGAAATATCCCTTTCCTTTCCTTTCCTTTC
>VYXG01011034.1:10324-41203 GCA_013397235.1 Lanius ludovicianus
GTGTCACCCGCAGCCAGGTGTGAGTGTCACCCGCAGCCAGGTGGGGGTGTCACCCACAGCCAGATGTGAGTGTCACCCACAGCCAGGTGTGAGTGTCACCCGCAGCCAGATGTGTGTGTCACCCGCAGCCAGGTGTGGGTGTCACCCACAGCCAGATGTGTGTGTCACCCACAGCCAGATGTGAGTGTCACCCACAGCCAAGTGTGTGTGTCACCCGCAGCCAGGTGTGAGTGTCACCCGCAGCCAGATGTGCATGTCACCCACAGCCAGATGTGTCACCTGTGCTCCAGGGCAGTGGCAGCACACTCTGCCCTTGTCATGGCCTCCCGAATGTCCTCAGGCAGCTGCAGAAAGGCTCAAAGCAGAGCCTAAAGGCTGGCCCAAGAAGGGCTCATTTTAACGGAGCTCTGGGTTGTAGCAGCTCACAAAGGGCACGATGAATGTGAGCTGGGAGAGCTGCTGAGGTGCAGAAAGAAAACCAGGCACTGCCTTGTTTTTAAAGGCAGGTTTATGAACCATCCATCAGCTCAACATGCAGAGACCCGAGTTCACTTCCTGGGGTTTATTATTTTTGGTGAAGTTAAGCAAATCAGTGCTTTTGAGTTTTGGTTTGCCTTTTAACCAAGCTTAGAATGGAGGAACTTTTCAGTGATAAAAGTCCTCCCAGGACCCTGAGAACACATGCTGCCTTGCCAAGCTTTATAAAAATGCTGTATTTTTTCCATTACTTTATAAGTGAAACTGTAAACCCGTGATCTGGCCCACAATATAATGATAGAAAAGTGCCAGGTCAGAGGTGCATGCTATAAAACAGGTGTAAAAAAGCTTATGGGGCTTAGATTGTGAATCCCTAAATTTAAAGGGTTTCCCCTCCCTCCTCGATTAAACAAATGCATACTGCACACACTGCTACTTAGTGGATGAAATGCATTGTAAATGAATTAGAGATTTTATACTTTAAAAGATTAATTTGTGCTTAAAAAGCTGTACCCTGTCTGATGTTAAAGCCCAGGATACATCAGATTGTTTCTCTCTCATTAAACACTGCAGAAGAGACCATCGTTCAGAGGTGAGTCTGAACTAATCTCTGGAGCTAAAATCAGTGAAGTTCCAGCTCAGTAAATTGATTCATGTCTCCACTAAAAGTGCATTTGAATCACAAAGCTTGGTTTTGGATCAGAATAGCCACCGAGGGGGAGCTGGACATGTAACTTTGACTTTACCCTCATTTCAACCATGACTGGTAGTGTGGAAACATCTTTTGTTTGGGCTGTATTTTAGTTTGAGAAATCTGCTTTATATCACATGGTGAGGAAAGCTACAATATTGTGATTATAATTTGATTTTTAGGTGAAATAATATTGGAAATATTTTTGAATTGCTCAATTAGTCAAGAAAATGTGAAAAACCAGGATCAACTGGGAAGAATTGCAGAATGATCTTAGGACACTGACTGATGGCATGGTGGCAGATACCACATAAATGAAATCAGATTCATTTGGGGGGCAAAAATACCAAAACCAACCCCAAACAACACTTTCAGCTTCAGTGAAACATACAGTGATAAACTCAGAGCTTATTACAACTGCTGAAGAATTATATCTTTGAGCTTTGTAACTCTAGGAAATGCATCTGTCCAGTTATTAAATTGCAGGGAGCAAAGCAAATAAAATATTAAAAGGTATTACAAAGGGAATAGAGAACAATATGAAGAAAATAATTATGCACTTTCACAGAACACCTGTATCAGAACAAAGAAATTTATGATCTCGTCACCTAAACCAATTAAACTGGAAGAGGCCTAGAAAAGGCAACAAGTGTGGGAACAAAAAGGCATGGAAATTATTTTAGCCCCTTGCAGATGTGGAAGAGAGAGATCTGAGGAGAGGAGTGAAATGGGTCTGTAAAATTTTCATCCAGAAGGTGAATAGGGAAGAATTGTTCAGAGTCTCAGCACAGGAACTGTGAGCCAGTGCATGAAAGCAGGAGGCAGGTTCAAAGCACACAGAAACTAAAGTGACTCTCACCCAGTGGGTCCCACCAGCTTGGAGCACCTTCCTGCACAGTGCTGAGCTTGAGGAAAGGTCACACAGATTAAACAAGCAACTAAAATATCAATTACTATTTTAACTAAAATTAAAACATCAGTTACTGCTCCTACAAGCACCTTTAAGATGACCTACAAGCTTAGAGATGCTGTTCAATTCTTCTGTAACAACTCCCTCTCATTCAGGTGCACAAATATCAGTGATACCTGCAGATTAACAGGATTTTAAATGGATTAACTGTTCCTCTGGTAAGGAGAATTTCTGAGCTACAGTGATAAATATTAGCTCAAGTTTGGGGAAATCTCTGACTGTCAGCTTTAGCCCAAACTTCCCCTCACAGCAACCCCTCACAGGATTTCTTGCCCACCCCTCACAAGCTTCCCCTTGTGGCACACAATGAGTAGGATACAGGATTAGGTGGCTGAAGAGTCCAGCCCAAATCTGGTGCGACAAAACCCTGCACAAGTCCCTGCCTTTAGGTCAGGCTTTCCCTTTCTGGCCGTGTCCTGGCAGATGCCTATTGTCCACTCTCCAATCACTTATTTAATTTCCTTTCAGAGCCCAGGAGCTCCCTGCTGGGCTGGGAACCAGCAGAGGCCATTCAATGGAGATGTCAGCCTTTGTGTGAGAGACAGCCACACCAATATTGCAGGGAGCCTTTTCAGCCCTCCGTGCCTGCAGCAAAATTTAATCTGAAAAGCTGGGCTTAGTGTTTCTGACATGCTGGCACAGCAAATATTTCCCCATATAATTGAAAAAGATCATTTGTAAGAGTGCTGGCCCAGAGGTTCTCAACACAGACAGATCTGGGGGCATGCAGAGCATTTTCAGAACACTGTGTGTTTATCAGAAATAGAATATGTGCTTTAATATTTCCATTCATTTGGCCCTCATGCTGTTTGCAGCTGGCTAGCACAGACAGCACTGGTATTTACTGTGCACATTTGCTCACTTCACTCCAAGCTGCTTGGTATGTGCATAAATACCCAATATTAAAGATTCTGTTCAATAATCTGTGTGATATCATTCACCGAGTGTGAGGCGTATCCAAGTGCCTCACCTCTCTCTGCACACAAAGGCAAGTTTAATTTGGTTTCTCACACCCTGTTGGAACTGTCAGGGAGAGAAAATGGTGTTGAATAACCCTGGAGAGAGGGATTTTTCTCATTTCTAGTCCAGGCAGTCCTGAGAAATACAACATTATATCTCATTGATAAAAGGAATGAAGTATTAACTGGGAATCCTCTTTTCCTTTAAAACCCCTCCAAGGATACAAGAATATCCTGACTCCACAAGTGGAGAAGAACCAGCCAGGAGAGCTGTGCTGTAAAACACAAAGCTTATGAGATGACACCAAAGGAGTTACTCACTGCTGGACACACTCAGCATCATTCACTTCAGCAGGAGCAAAGCACTCATTCCAACCTTCCCCCACCAGCACTGCTTGGGAACACAAGAGCTGGAATTTCAGCAGTGCCACTGCTCCCACAGCAGTGGCTTTTATTGCATTTTTTATTGATATTCTTGAAGCAGGTGCCAGCACTCTCCTCACGAGGAGCTCTCTGTCGTCTCTGGTGCTCCCACCTGGAGGCTGCATGAGGCACTGGGGTGTGACGTGGTTGAAAACTCATCTGAAACAGATCTGCACATGGAATATCCTTTCTTTCTGTTCCCAATGCTGTGTTTGGGTTTTAACTGGAGATCTGGGAATGATGTGGCATTTTAAACAAATGCTTCTGCTAGAAAATCAGATTTATGCAGCAGTTGGGGGTTTTTTGCTGGCTTTGACCCTTCATCAGATCTGGAGCCTGTCACTTCTCAAACCAGCATTCCTGGTGGCCCTCACATCTGAAACTAAGGTCCTTTCTGTTCCCAGCAGGATGAGAGCCCTGGAAATGAGCAGTATTTATCCCAGCTCCCCCAGTTCTGGGCAGGATCAACGCAGCTCTAGGAGCCTTTGCTAATGCAAAGCAGACTCGTGCGTGCTCGTGGGATGCTGTCATTAATCCTTGGAGGACACAAACCTACAGCTGGCTCACTTTACTGCCAGCAGCTTTTCCTAAAGACCCTCCAGATATTTGATGTTTAAGTACTCCTGCCCTGTTCTGAGGAATTTACAGTCCAAGAGGCAGGCAGAGCACGTTAAATGCTGCCTTTAGCTGTCCGTGCCAGGCTGATCTCTGCAGGCTGTGACAAAGCTCTCCCAGGGCACTGGTAGGGCCTCACTCAGGCACTGAAGCCCCTGGCACATCACAGGGCAGCAAACATTCCTGCAGCCAAACACGGATTCCGTGGGCTCACAGCAGTCAGGGGCGTTTGAAAGAACAAGAAATGATGGTTTGGAGGGAGAAGGGGGCTCTGCTGATAAATCTCAGGCTTAACACTGCAACAATATTGCCCTTTGCACAGACTATTGATTTTTTTCCCCCCATTTAGTTGTAGAAAGTATGTACAGAAAACAAACCCAAGAAATCTCTACATTCACTCCAAAGCCCTGCTGCTGGTTTTTTTTCAGTCTCTCTCAGATGAAACAGTCTCTTGACAAACTCCAGTGCTTCCAATAGTTTCAGCTGGAGCAACAAACCAAACCCATCAGGCTTTCTTGTGGGGCTGAGCTGAAAGGAGCCCAGAACTGTGCAGCACATCACTCCTCTTTGTGCTCTCACCTCAAAGGGACTCGCTCAGATCTCCAAAGCCTTCTGCACTCGCTCTGATGGAGACTTCAAAAAGTAAAATATTAAATGTTTCCATGAAATTCTGGGGTGCTGCTGGTATGGCTTTAAAAATCAAACCAGCAGCATTGCCTGCTGAGTAGAGTGGATAAGAGAGATTTTGTTTCAGATGCTTTTGCATTGTGAGGATTTGGAACTTTTATTTCATATATCTCTGAAAACACAATGTGTCTAATTACTGAAGTCTAGCAATAGAACTCAGAAACATCCTCTGCTTTCATTTTTTACCATTTTCTGTATTAGAAATGAGCACAGAATATATTATCCCTAAGTTCTCAAATGCAAACAACATACTGTGAAGGCCAAATCCATCTTCTTCTTTCTGATGTTTGGCTTTATGAAATGTAGAAAGTGACAGTAAAAGTAAGGTCAAATTTCCTTTGAAGGATTTACAAATGTAAGGGTTTCTCCCCCAAAATTGTCATTCCAGATGTTGTATCCCCATTTTTGAGGGACCTGTGTCACCTACCTAACGCTCCACAGCCTAAGAAGCTTCCCAATGCAGCCAGATAGGAACTGGAACATTTTCTTATTGTGACTGCACTTGCTTTTAAGGTGGAGAGTTACAAATTTCCCCTCCCTTTTCAGTGGCCACAGTAAAATCTAGAACAACTCTGTAATATTTGGAACTTCGTGGGAGTTTGAAGAGGGATCAGAAGGGATCAGTGCAAAACCTCTAGAAGGTTTTAATTAACAAATATTTCTGCATGTCAGATTTTGTCAGATTTTATCTTGACCTGTCTTCCCTTCCTAGGCATAAATCTCAGGATTTGAGACTGCATTATAGAACGTCAAAAAGCCAAGGGAAAAGATTAAGTCTTGTATTGGGGCCAAGAGGAATGGGATCAGCATTAGAAAGTTTGGGATCCCATCCAAGACTGAGACAGATGGGAAGTTTTCCAAAGTGTTGCCCAGGGCAGTAAAGTGAAAACAGAAAATATGGTGTAAAAACCTGGTTACATAAGGTTCAGTGTTGGTCACCTACTGTCAACTACAATGAAAACCAAATATATTTTATAAACACCTGAGGTTCTTATTTCTACTGCAGCCCTATGATGTTAAATTTAATCACTATTTTTACATAAGATGACACAACTGGTATCACCTACTGCTTCAAACAACCCCATTTATTTTAAGTCTTCCTCCTAGTACTGGTTACAGAAAGCTTCTGAGGGCTGCTTCCTGTTTTTCATACAGATTTCCCTCTTTTCCTGTGGAAATCTATTGAGGAAGCTCTCTGAAAACAAGAGGAAGTATCTGTTTCTAAATACCTGTGAGAGTGTGCAGAGGAAGGGTCTTTGCCCCTGGTGGGGCTCCTGGGGAGCTGCTTGTGATGGGGAGCACGAGGTGTCCCCCCAAAAGAGCTGCATCCCTTCACACACAGCTGGGATGCTGCTCAGAGAGGCTCCAGTAATGAGGGAAAAACTGCAATTAAGCATTGGCTTAAAAAAAAATAGAGAGAGAGAAGCAAACAGTCAAAGCCTTTTGTTAAAATAATATTGACTGGGAAAACAGGAATCCTGCTTCCCCAACTTGCCCAGGAGCAATTTTCCCAGCAGCTAAGTCCATCTCTCATTTATTAGCTCTGCACTGCAGCCTGTGATGGCCACATAACTCCAGCCAGTGCTCAGGGGGTGAAACAGGAGCACTGAGCGTGTAGGATTAAAGATCTCACCTACAGAACGTTCCTTTTTAATCACCCAATGTTAGTGCCTTGTCATACCTTAAATACACGGCTGCCAAAACAGAGTCACTCTCAGCACTGGGTTTTGCATCACTTAATTACCTTTAAGGTCATTCTGATGTGCTTTGGACAGGAGGTTTCTACACCGTGCAGGCAGAAAAGCCAAAACAAAAGTAGAAAGCTCATCTAACATATTTCAGCATAATTTAGTGCCTGTTTCTGGTTGCTGACAGAAGCTGGGGGGTATTTCCTCCCCAAGCACTGCAGTTCTGCTGCATGGCCAAGCCTTTCAAAGAGAAACTGAGCCTTGGGCAGTGTTAAGGGGTGGAAGGTGCTTTTGTTTCAGCTTTTCATCCCCCTGTTTAATAACCTATTTGCAATTTCCAGGGCAGCACCTACTTGCTCAATCAGGGTTCTTGCTTGTTCAGTTAAAATGCAGCTGAAAAAGCAGGGGTGAGTTTGGGGAAGGGGGGAGAAATGAGAGTGATTTTAATAAAATCTACCTGCTGCTTTGTCCTGCTAAAATCCCTATTACCACTTGGAGTTCTTTGCAAGGGCTCCTGTCAGGGTTTCATTTACCTTGTGCTAATTACCAGGATCACACCTCACCCTGGTGGCTCCGAGGGGTCACTGTAGAGCCCTTTTGTGACATTATCCCACTGCAGGGGCTCAGTGCTGGGTGACTGACACAGCTGAGGAAGGCTTTGCTCTTCCCACAGACCGTGGCTGGTTTTGTGCCAGTGATCCCCACTGGTGTCAAAGGGGTTTGGTCATAAGTCCCTTGTGCTGACACACTGGTGCTGCTGTGTCACCATCATTATCCTATCCTTTACTGCTTATTGATTCATTTTAGTGATATTTTATTCTTGTGCTAATTAGTCTGTGTTTTTCCATCTTTTTATTATCTTTTTCCCAGCTAGGGACTTTCTAACACCCCTACCCCGAGTCTTTGTTAGCTCCTTTACCTTCTGCTTTCTACAAAATGTCCTTGGGTGCAGAAGTTCTGCATTTTTTGTATCCAGTTTCAACAATACATCTCTCTCCCTCTCAGGCCTTGTTCACTGAAGCACATCAAGGTTAGCATAGCAAAACTTCAAGTTTCAGGGATTTTCCCAAGCTGTATTCCCACACTGGTTAAATGCTGACTAAATGCTAAATGCTGACTAAAATTGATTGAAGACTAAAGCACTGCTTAATAATAATATACTGGTTATCATTAATTAAAAACTTAGAAAAGTCATATCATTTCCAACACAACAACATTTCAAAAACTGAGAAACCATCAAGATCTGAGCAATATTTCATTAATATTGGCCACATTGTCCAGCTAATGCTAATATGAGCAGGATTGCATTTTCAGTCTCTCTTTGCTGGCCTGCTGTGCTCCCAATCTGCACTTCTGAAATGTAATTTATTGTGTGCTTATTCCCACAGTCAAGTTGCTTAACCATTTTAGCTTAGAGTGCCTTGTATTTGGTCTCCTGGAAATCATCCATAAACCTGGAGTTGCACACATTCACACAGCAACCTCTCTTTACAGCATCTGTTTTTTCAGAGACAGAAACATGTTTCTCACACCCATTTTTTGCCTCCACTAAAAATCTGTATTCATTTATGATGACTTTCTGCAAACATTCAGTGATGCTGCTCATGGCCACCCTGCAGAGTCCAGGGGATTCTGCCTGATAGAAGAGAGGGGAGAACTTCCAAGAGAAGCACTAAAGTTTGCCTAAGCCCCACACAAATCATGATTTTATGCTATTAAATCATCATGGGAATGAATACAGAATAAACACACTACAGAAACTGAAAAATGGCCTATAAAGCAAAATCATGAGTAAAGCTGGAAATGAACTTGTATAAGCTATAACCTGAACTGGGATGAACTATTTGAAAAGGGTAATACTGAAAGCTTTACTTAGCAAAGTGTTTAAGGAGTGTAACTTTATTTATATAAGGATTGCAACCAAGACAATGAAGCTAAACTCTAATTAATCTGGGGTTATGCCAATGAAATGCCATAATTGGCTACAATTATGCACCTGCTTAAGTGTTCTGCTGCAGTAGAAAAGGGTCTGTGTAAATTTAAACTTGTGGATTTGGTGATGAATACAATGCAAACCTGCTTGGACTGGGGAGCATCAAAGAAATGGGAGGTGCTGCTGAGACAAGCAGGGGTCCAGCCCTGGGAGGTCATCAGGGAGATGAGCAGAGTGCTGAACACAGTGCTAGAAATCAGTTCTTACACCCAGGGAGCAGCTGCATTTGGCCACACCACACTCCTGTCTCTGGCTTTTTGGCCTCCAGATAACATTTCTTATTCAACCATATCACCAACAAAAGACAAAACAGAATTTGCTGTATTGACTGTCAAAACACAGGTAGGTTCCTAATAAATGCAGAGTCACTAGGGAGCATCTTCTGGTCTCTAGGAACTGGCAAGTAGCTTAGAATTATTTGCAAAGGAAAATAATTGGCCCTGAGATGGGCTCAGCTGGTCAGAGCATGTTGTTAATGATGCCAAGGTTCTGGGTTTGTTCTAGCTGTGGGTCATCCACTAAACATTGATCCTGTGAGTTCCTGTCAACTCAGAGTATTCTGGGAAATTCTGTGAATTAATTTGGGAGTTACTTTTCACAGTCACCTACCAGAACAATACTTCAAGAAGGCAAAGGACAGGCTGCTGTCAGGAAACCTAAAACTATTTCAAAAGGCATCAAAATAGCAGGCCTGGAGCTTGGATTGAAGGAACACGCAGAATTACAGAGTCTCTGGTAGGGAACAGCACTCTCTGAAGCTCTGAGGATGTTTTTACAAACCAGCAAACACAACAGGGTGAGGTAATTGTTGCTTCCTGATACAGGATCTGAGGAGTGGAAGCTGCACCTTCCCCACATTCCCACCTCAGCTCAGGTGCCCCAGTGCCTCCTGTTCCCTCTGCTCAGCTCTCCTGTGGGAGCACTGCCAACCTGCAGGCACCAAAAAACCCTTGCACACCTCCTAAGAAATACCCAACTTGCAAAACTGCTGCTTGCAGCCTCACACATTCCTGCCAGATTTTCCCAAATGCTTAGGAAGACCCAGCCAGAAGAAGCTCACAGCCAGCTGAAGGCACACTGCTTGTGAGCCATCCTTCTCTTCTGCCAGTCCAAATCCACGAGGCTCTAAATGGGTGAGGTGCTGAAATAAATCCCAAAGGAATTTACGTGCCAGTAAGCAGGTGCTTTCAGAGTCTGTAGCACACCCAGGGGTTGCTGCAGTTTTGCAGGCATCAAACGGAGCTTTGGCACATTTTTTAGCTTTCAGAGTGGAATTCAGTAGGATCTTCACCAGCTGTTAAGTACCCCCCTCTCTGTTAGGAAGAACACTTCTGGAGGACATTAAAAGGCTCCCTGGACATTTGATTTTTACTGGCATACACTGCAGCACGTGGGAGATAAGGGAAGGATTCCTGGGGATTAAACAGCACACGTCTACGTGAAGGAACACACGAGGGCTGAGGGCTGTTACACAAGCAGAGGCAGAGGAAATGATCCCTAGGAGCACAGCTCTGCTTTCTCTGCCTTCTGTGCTTTATGTCAAGTGCCCTGGTCAGAGCTATCAGTGCTCAGAACGCCACAGTATTTTAGTTATTAGTTGTTGATTGTGGGCTTTCAAGCATCTTTCTGTAAAATCCAAGTCAGGACACCAGGAGAGACGGATCCTAAAAATCTGAGTTTGAAAAGCAGCAAGGACAAACAGACTGTATCCAGGCAATTCTGGCATGGGCGTGTGGGGGTGTGGCTGTGTTTGCTTCCACATGCCTCTGTTGGGATTCCTTGTGGACTGCAGCAAAAGCAGATCCCAAAAAATGTACAGAGAGAGGTTTTTCACCCACGGGACTGTCCCCCTGACTGGAAACCACAGAATACCAGGGTAAAAGGGACATCAAGGAGCACCTGGCCCAACCTTTCTTGGCACAAGCATGGTCTTGAGTGAGAATTTATTCTCACATAAGCATCACCAGGTCTACCAGAGGGGAGTTTGCTCTCTGGGCTGAGAGGATTGGCAGGG
Source organism: Lanius ludovicianus (assembly GCA_013397235.1). Classification (NCBI taxonomy): domain Eukaryota; kingdom Metazoa; phylum Chordata; class Aves; order Passeriformes; family Laniidae; genus Lanius; species Lanius ludovicianus. The sequence continues at coordinate 20,842 of VYXG01011034.1, forward strand.
ATGCACTGTTATTTAACCAGCAGTCAGTCAGGGCTCAGGACAATACAGAACAAAGCCCCTCTGGCCCCTCGGCTGTCCCTGAGTGTTGTCAGCACTTTGGGGGTCTGGCACCCAAGTTTGTGCTGTCTCCAAAGTGCTTGAGGTCACCACAGCAAGGGCAGCAAGGCACAGTTCTGCTGCGTGGCACAGCACCATTCCAGGATTTGCCTGCTTGTGTCCAACAGGCAGGGAGCTGGAAGGGTTTGCAGGAGAACACAGGGCCATCACTTAAAGGATTTATTTTCTAGAAGATGGTGATTTTGGCAAGAAAATGGAAATCATCAGCCAGCCACAGGAAACCTCCCAGAACTGTAACCATGATGAGTTGTAGTTATAACTATACTTTATAACTATACTTTATAACTACCCTTATAAAGGCAGGCTATCTAGTGATCTTTATTATAGGCACTAAAAATTCATGCTTTTAAACATTTATCTTTAATGCCTGGCAGAGTAAGTTGTTTAAAAGATGAGATGAAGCATCTGGATTGATCACAGAGAGTTCATGCATAGGATTTCTGTTGGAGAGGAGCTCACAGCACCAACCAGAGACAGATGTATTCAGAAAACCCATACAGACACTCAGCTCCAGTGTGAAAACATACTTAATCTCAACAGTAGATGAAAAGCCATAAATAATTAAAAATGTGCACACCTTAAGTCTCTAACTCCTGCAGGGGATAAGCCAAATCTGAAACCATTCTGAATTCCCTGAACTCTGACAGTTTAGGTAACATAATACAAAAATAAAAGTCACACCTCATTTTGGTTAAAAGCCACAAGTCATACACTTTGAAAATAAAATATAGCTCTGAGTATAACTGCACTCAGGGCAATGTACACACACAGTTGTTTGGTCTGCTCCGAGTAAGTTTCCAAAAGAGACGAGTTAAAGGTCTGTGAATGCAAAGTTAATCATTCCTCAGAGTTGTTTTCTGATCAGTCAGGAGTTATTTAAGTCCCAGAACTGCTCAGCACCAGAAGCAGGTGGGTTTTCCTGCAGCTCGATGTTTCCATAACAATGCCGCAGAGCCAATTAAAAGCCAATTAGTCATGGGCATTACTTTAAGGTCCAGTACTTTGCAAACTCTCCCCTCTTCAGTGCTCCTGCGCTGGGGCTGCCCATTATGCTGGGGACAAAGGCTCTGGGATGAATGGGGGCTGTTTCCCTGTCTCCATGGAAGCCTTGCCACGCTCACTCTACACAAACCTTCCCAGGCACCTCCAGCACCGCTTCCCCCTCTGATCTTTGCCCCAAACAAATGTGCTGTTTATTCACTCTTCTTCTCGTTTATGGAGACCCATTTGATGCTGTATGAATACCAACGAGGGAAGAATTAAACCTGTGTTTGAGAATCAGTGAGGATTCCCAGCTCTTCCTCAAATCCCCTTCACTCACACCTGCTGGAAAAGATTTTCATGGTGCTTGAATATTCTCCATGTTTTACAGGTTGAAATCTTAACCAGCTCCACTGCAATAAATATTCACCGTCAGCATCTCTGTGTTATGTGAACCAACTGTAGGATCTGAAACCCAGACAATGTAAATTATACTGCAGCTCAAACCAAAAGAACTGTAGCTGCTCAGACACCAGCTACAGTGCTCAAGAAATTCTAAAAGATTCCTCTTGAGTACCAGAAAATCAGCACATTGCAGGGAAGTAAAATGCAATATCCCTGTGGAAGGAATATCCCCAGTAGCTGTCCCAAACTCTGCAGCTCTGTGATGCTTCCCATACTCTGAATGAACATAGGAAAAATAACTCTCACAGGATACAAGTGGTTTAAGGTTTAAAAAGAGATTTTTTCACCTGGGGAATTTTTAACTTGGGAATTTTAACTTGGGATAGTGCAAATAAACTACTAGAACAGTTAAGACACCAACAATAGAACCTGATTTTTGTACCTGGGCTGATGGGTTAATTTTAACATTCAATAAAAAAAAAACAGGCTTAACAGTGCATTTTATTTGTGCACCACTCCAGGATTATTTTTTCCAGCACTGATGACTGTGCAGGCTCCTTTCTGGGGATTGCTATTTCCCTTGACTTTACAGGAAATCCAGTTGTTGCTAAGCTAAATAATGCCACAAATTGCACATGAAATAAGTCATTAGTTTTTAATGCAGCCAGCCCTACTCAAGGGGGTAAAGCAAGTGCTGGCTTCAGAGCAAGGTTTAGCTCAGCCTCTTCCCTACAGATGTTTTCAAATAGCGACTTTTGTTGCTGTTAAATTCATGATCTTGTTTACTCCTAGACTTTCTCAGGCACTAAAGGAACTACCATTGGTGTGGCTCCTCAGGGGCAGCTGTGTTAAACAAAGGGCTCTGCAATTGTGGTGTCCAGCGTGGCCTCAACTGCTCTGTCCCTGCAGCCAAAGTGCCCTTCCAGCTGCAGCTGCATTTACAGGCAGGAAGCACGGCCAAGATTTGGGCAGCAAGGTCACGTTATACAGCTTGTGTCAGCAGCACCCGTCTGCTAAGTGGCTTAGCTCTCCATTTTTGCTGTTGAATGTCTTAAATAGAGGAAATATTCAATATTCACCAGACCAAAGCTCATCTATGGGAGAATTTAGAGGGAATTTAATTTACTATAAAGGTCTTGAATGTGGTTTTGTTTTCTTCTTCGTGTGGATTCTTTGTGAACAACACAACAGCTCCTATGAGTTTCTTACTATGAGTCTAACTTTTAAAATTCTTTGTAGTTCTCATTTTAGTAACACTTTATGAAAATAATTTGCATATTATGTGTGTTGTGTGAAAAAACGCAAGATTCTTAAAATGAGTTCAGTATCATGTGACACCTTTCAATTCCACAGACCTTATTTACTATTTTACATGTAAATAGGAGTCACAGAATTCATTTTCTCTGTCAACTCTATTGTGTAATTGCATTTTAATTCCTCTAAAATAGCTATACTGCCTTTTAGTACATCCCTAGATAGGAGCAAAACTGAATTGAAACAAATACTACAGCCAAAAGACATCAGCAGCTCCAATGGACTCATCATGCCTGTCATTTCACGTTCCATTCTTCTTACCAAAATCAATCTTTTACTGAATTATTAGAAAATGAGTCTGTGTTATTAGGTCTGTTAGATTTTGTTTCATCTACAGTAAGAGTTTCCAATACACTCAGTGGTTTGAACTGTCTTACATGGTTGGGTAGAGCATTTTCAACTCAACTACACAAATACATTGGGAGTTTTTCCTCTAGCACGTGCTACTCCATTTCTCTGCAGGCACTCCCCCAGTGCTGTCCACTCGGCTAATTACAAACTCCTCAGTCAGTACAACCATTGTCCTTCCCAATTAAATTACTGTTTTCAAAATCTGTTTTGTTGGCACCTTTGAGGACTCCTATTCCTCAGCTGCATTATTTGATTTGTGTCCCATCCCTCGGAAGCCATTCCTTTAAAACACAAGGATGTGATATCCTCTCCCTGACCTCAGACCAAGTTCCAAATGAGGCTGTCAGCAATGCTGACACCCATTCTGAGATGCTTCTCACCTGCAAGTCCCTGGTTTCCAGGTGTGCCACCACTTCTGGATCATCCTTTTTGACTGCTCAGCTCTGACTCCCTTCCTCCCAGTACTCCCTAGACAGGGCTCAAACTCCCTGTCACTTCAGAGCCCAAGGCACTGGGTGCAGGTACCTGTGGCCAGAGTAGACTATCCCATCTAGCCCAGCGGACTATCTAGAGGTCTTTGACCCGGCCTAAAAGTTCCAGGTACTGCTCAGCTCTTCTTACCCAAAGTCCAGCTGAAGTCCACCTTCCTCTGGTTGTTGGGGCAGCCACCTCAGCAGCCCTTGGGCTCCATGGCCGCGTTCTTCCGCGAGTCCCAACAGCTGCATCCCCCCAAAGCTGTTGGTGTGCCATGCTGGGCACATCTCTGTCACTGTAGGACTCGAGAGTACACACGCGTGAACGCACAGCTGAAGGTGAGAAAAAGGGGGAAGTTTATTTTCTGACTCCACTATTTATAGTTTTACGAAAGTGACAGTGGATTGGAGGGTGAAAGGGCCACCTCTCCAATGACACTGGACAAGTTACCAATCCATCAACTTTCCCCACCTCTACGAAGGAATGCAAAACAACTGAGTTGTTTACAGAAAAATGTGTGGGAAAGCGTGCAACTAGAATGTAAACATCAGAAGGCTAGAAGATTTCTAAAAATCAGGGCGACACATCTCCATTTCCCAAACTTCCTGCAAGTCAGCTTCCCTTTGGCCTCTTTGCCAGGTGGGACGCGGAGCAGGCGCGGGTTCCCCGCCGGGGCAGCGAGGAGCAGCCGGAGGGAGCGGCCGTGCCGGGGGGCACACGCAGCGCGCCACCGCGGGACCACCGCTCGCCCACCGCCGACCACGGTACCCACCCCAACCCCAGCCACTGCCTTGCCTCCCTCGTCTGTAGGACCAAAACTGGCAGAGACATTAAACCACCACACCGCAAACCAGTCCTAAGGAGCCTCGGAGTCCTAGGCCTACATAAAACCTTCTATCCCAGATTTTCACTCCTCACCCCCTGCAGCATTTTATGTTTGGTAAAAGACCGAGCTTATCACTCAGAGCTATGATTTAAAACTGCTTTTTTTTTCCACGAGTCATCCCACCAAAACTATTTTCCTGGCTTAAAAAGCATAAAGATTTCATTTCTCTGTAAATAGAAATGCCGAACCTCAGTGAAAATAATTTCCAAGGGAAAAATTTGCAGTTAATATTCTGTACAGCCACACTCCTTGGAAACTTCCTGGCTGCTCCAGTGGCTCTGGACAGGCCCAAACTGTTTAGCACATGTAGCATCAACAACTGCATAACCTTGCACACTTTGGCTTCCCTGCAGTGATTTATTATTTTGGGCACATCCAGTTCAAAGACCACAAAAAGACTTATCTGACAATAACTCTGAGTTACAAGGCACCTTTACTGCTGACAGGAGAGCTGTTTGTAGTGACAAAAAATTGGATTTTAGGTGTGTGATGAATGGAGCTGGCAAGCAGCTGCTTGGGAATGTTAAAAATAGTGACATGCAAATACAATTAGCACTGCTTTATGTTCTTCATCTGGTTAGATTTAGAAAGTAAGCCTGCTTTTACAAATGTTTTTATGAAATCACACACCTTTGCCAGCTCAAAGAGTTTCCTCATAAAATTACACTACCCGTACTTCAAGTACAAACAGCTTTTTAGCATATATAAACTTTTACTTCATATATAATGTAAACATATATATAAACTTTTCATACAAATAGATTGGTGGGGTTATAGATTTTAAAACAGGCAAAAATGTTCCATCAAATAAAACAGGATTAGCTGGGCAGAAAAACTCACTCAAAGAGATGAACGAGTGAAAAAATTGTGTATTTGAACAGTAACTGCCCCCCCAACAACTGATCCTTCACACTTATCCTTGCCTTAGAGCAACTCGAAGAAGGAAGAGAGCTGAGGTGAAACAGCTCCAGGTTACCCCCAAGAGAGCACTGAAATATTCAAGACTCTCAAAATAAGGATCTTTGCTGCAGCTGCCTCAGCCCCTTCCCAGGGCTGCTGGGGGACCCTGCCTGGTGTTTCTCTGGGGGTTTAAGCTCTCACTTCTTTCAGGCTCGGGGTTTGACTGGGGGTTGTTGGGGTGCTGCTGAGGGGTCCCTGTTTCCCAGCAGAGGAGCAGCTCTTCCGCTCCGTGGAGGGCCAGGCTGCCTCTGACGAGGAGGAGGAGAAGTGGGCAGGTGACCGCGCTCCCCAGCTGGACCACGTGAAGAAGATCCTGGCCAAGCTCCCTTGCTGTGGCAGTGGGTAAGTTTAATTCACTAATTAATGCTGTTTGAGCCCTTTGCAAAAGTAATTTCACGACCTGAAGGTCCTGTGGTTGCAGTCAGAAGCCTTTTGCCCATCCTTTGTGGCCTGCTGGATATTCCCACCAAGCCCTAATTAGTGTCAGCTAAGACACTCATTTGTGATCAGTGCTGCCAGCAGTTCTGCAGGAAAACTTGCCTTTTACAAACACAGACCTTCCCCATGAGGTTTCCCTAACTCTTTCCTTTTGATGATATGTGTAGATGTGACGAAAAGACGTGGAGAAAGCTGCTGTCTTACCTGGAGACCACCACCACTGAGGGCTCTGGGATGGCCCCTGTGGAGCCCACAGGGAAAACCTCCACCCTCACAGAGCAGCTGGAGCTCCAGGGGCACCCAGAGAAAAAGCTGGAAACAAATATGGAAGAGGTAACAGGAATTCTTTATGTATCTTTAGGGAGCTGCCAGCTTAATTAAAAAGACAATTAGTGTATGAACTGCCATACAGGGTCAAGTGAGAAGTTCATCCCAGTATCTGGAGAAAAGCAAGGAGAAACAGTAGAGAGGGTGTCCCCTGCAAGTTGCTCACCTGCTTTGCAGTGCAGCAGGCACAGGGACATCTTCTTGTCTCACTGAATGTACAGGTGATTGCTGTGGAGGAGCAGCAAGACAAAGATATGATGGTGGTGAGGGCACACAAATTAGTTATTCTTTATAGAAGACAACAGGAATGCAAAAGGGGAGAAGGCTGAAGTGCTAGTATTTCAATAAACATATATAATAAATTTGATGTTCAAAATTCCTGAATGACCTGCCTGCATCCAGTGAGGAATGAACTCCCATTGTGCACAAGAGCAAAGCACAGATTTCCTAACAACTCCTGACATTTCACTTTATGTAGCACATTAAAGAAATGCACTTCCCTTCAGGAGAATCTTCTGGAGCAAGCCCCNAAAGCGTGCAACTAGAATGTAAACATCAGAAGGCTAGAAGATTTCTAAAAATCAGGGCGACACATCTCCATTTCCCAAACTTCCTGCAAGTCAGCTTCCCTTTGGCCTCTTTGCCAGGTGGGACGCGGAGCAGGCGCGGGTTCCCCGCCGGGGCAGCGAGGAGCAGCCGGAGGGAGCGGCCGTGCCGGNAAAAGGGGGGAAAACTCAGCTTTGCAATTCTTGGGCAAGAAAGGGAAAGGTCCAGTGCCTTTAATTTGCTGTGTTTTGTGCAGATGAAAGGCCCCTTGCTTGGGGAGCTGCAGCAGAAGGTGGAGGAGACAGAACTGCTGAAGGTGGAGCTGCAGATGTTGGAGACTGAGAGGGTTCGGCTGTCCCTGGTGGAGGAGAAGCTCATGGATGTTCTGCAGCTTCTTCAACAACTCCGAGACTTGGTATGGTGAGAAAGCAGTCCTGGGACTGAAAAGTGGGGTTTGTAGTGTGCTTTCCAAAGTAAAAATTATATTTATCCCTTCTTAAGTTAAGTACAGGATCCTTTACAGCAGGACAGACTCTTACATGGGGTTTGCCCTGGAACTGCCTGGTGGTAGCAGAAAGCTTTTAGACTCCTTTGCCTGGCTTTCTAAAAGCCTAGAGATCTCCTTGGAGCTGAATCTTCAAGCTCATTACCCTCTAACCCAAAATTTAGGGAAAAAGAGGAAAACAAAGAAGTGAGTAATCAGGAAGATCCCAGAATATGTATTTTTCCTTCTAGAATGGGACCTTTGTTTAACTGCATCCTAATGTAACTCTGGGTCAGCATTAAAGGGATAAAACTCCCAGGAGACTTTAGCAAGAATCCCCTAAATCCCTGGGGGGATATACCTGAGACAAAAGAAACCTTATCCATCAGAACCCATGGGTTTAGGTGTCACTTCTCCAGCATATTCACCTTCACCTCTGAAATGCCCCAGGCACCTCATTTGCAACAGCACCTCCCACCCAGCAGTGACTGTCCAAAGGCACATACACCTCCTGTCAGGACTAACAAAACCTCACACCGTGCTGCTGAGGCCATGTGAATTCCTCAAACTGCTTCCCACTCTGCCCAGTCCCCACTGGGGCAGCCAAGCAGGTGGAAGGGTCAGGGAGCAAGGCCAGCTCTGCCCCCCAGAACTGCTGCCCTCCATTTCCACTTCTGGAAGTTCTAGCAAGAACAACCCATCCCTGCAGACACAGGCTCTCTAAGTGCTAATTAAACTGATTGCAAGACCATCTCCCAGAAAGCACACCAGTGTCTTGACAGCAAATTAGGAGAGTTTGCTTTTCCAGGCACATTATGTAATGTCCCACCAGATTTCTTATGTAAAACCACACTGAGAGAGCCCATCCAAATCCGGAGCAGTTTTTACAGGGCTCTCACTTTGGCTAATGTTTATTACATCTCCAGATCCAGCAGTGGCCCTGCCACAGGACATTTGCACTGTCCTGCAGCTGGGTCTGAGAAGACCCCTTCTAAAATAACACCCCCAGGTCCAGTTCACCTTCCCCACAGACCTGGCAGAGGACTCAAAAAGCTTTTGCTCTGCTTACCCTGCTTGCCACCTACAGTTGTTTAGGCACACACTCTGCAAAATTCTGTATTTTCCACTGAATAATTCTTATTTCTCTTTCCACAGCCATATTNGAGGGCACACAAATTAGTTATTCTTTATAGAAGACAACAGGAATGCAAAAGGGGAGAAGGCTGAAGTGCTAGTATTTCAATAAACATATATATAACAAATTTGATGTTCAAAATTCCTGAATGACCTGCCTGCATCCAGTGAGGAATGAACTCCCATTGTGCACAAGAGCAAAGCACAGATTTCCTAACAACTCCTGACATTTCACTTTATGTAGCACATTAAAGAAATGCACTTCCCTTCAGGAGAATCTTCTGGAGCAAGCCCCATTTACCACAAAAGGGGGGGAAACTCAGCTTTGCAATTCTTGGGCAAGAAAGGGAAAGGTCCAGTGCCTTTAATTTGCTGTGTTTTGTGCAGATGAAAGGCCCCTTGCTTGGGGAGCTGCAGCAGAAGGTGGAGGAGACAGAACTGCTGAAGGTGGAGCTGCAGATGTTGGAGACTGAGAGGGTTCGGCTGTCCCTGGTGGAGGAGAAGCTCATGGATGTTCTGCAGCTTCTTCAACAACTCCGAGACTTGGTATGGTGAGAAAGCAGTCCTGGGACTGAAAAGTGGGGTTTGTAGTGTGCTTTCCAAAGTAAAAATTATATTTATCCCTTCTTAAGTTAAGTACAGGATCCTTTACAGCAGGACAGACTCTTACATGGGGTTTGCCCTGGAACTGCCTGGTGGTAGCAGAAAGCTTTTAGACTCCTTTGCCTGGCTTTCTAAAAGCCTAGAGATCTCCTTGGAGCTGAATCTTCAAGCTCATTACCCTCTAACCCAAAATTTAGGGAAAAAGAGGAAAACAAAGAAGTGAGTAATCAGGAAGATCCCAGAATATGTATTTTTCCTTCTAGAATGGGACCTTTGTTTAACTGCATCCTAATGTAACTCTGGGTCAGCATTAAAGGGATAAAACTCCCAGGAGACTTCAGCAAGAATCCCCTAAATCCCTGGGGGGATATACCTGAGACAAAAGAAACCTTATCCATCAGAACCCATGGGTTTAGGTGTCACTTCTCCAGCATATTCACCTTCACCTCTGAAATGCCCCAGGCACCTCATTTGCAACAGCACCTCCCACCCAGCAGTGACTGTCCAAAGGCACATACACCTCCTGTCAGGACTAACAAAACCTCACACCGTGCTGCTGAGGCCATGTGAATTCCTCAAACTGCTTCCCACTCTGCCCAGTCCCCACTGGGGCAGCCAAGCAGGTGGAAGGGTCAGGGAGCAAGGCCAGCTCTGCCCCCCAGAACTGCTGCCCTCCATTTCCACTTCTGGAAGTTCTAGCAAGAACAACCCATCCCTGCAGACACAGGCTCTCTAAGTGCTAATTAAACTGATTGCAAGACCATCTCCCAGAAAGCACACCAGTGTCTTGACAGCAAATTAGGAGAGTTTGCTTTTCCAGGCACATTATGTAATGTCCCACCAGATTTCTTATGTAAAACCACACTGAGAGAGCCCATCCAAATCCGGAGCAGTTTTTACAGGGCTCTCACTTTGGCTAATGTTTATTACATCTCCAGATCCAGCAGTGGCCCTGCCACAGGACATTTGCACTGTCCTGCAGCTGGGTCTGAGAAGACCCCTTCTAAAATAACACCCCCAGGTCCAGTTCACCTTCCCCACAGACCTGGCAGAGGACTCAAAAAGCTTTTGCTCTGCTTACCCTGCTTGCCACCTACAGTTGTTCAGGCACACACTCTGCAAAATTCTGTATTTTCCACTGAATAATTCTTATTTCTCTTTCCACAGCCATATTAAGGAATTACAACCCTCTACAAACTGCTGTTTGAGCAAGGTCTAAGATAAAACGCTTGAAAATAAAGCAAATATCAAGTTTTGGGTTAATCAGGATTCAGTGCCATTTTGGTTTAGCTTTCAAATGTAAATACGCTGCACATAGGTTCTGTTGCATGTCTGTAAACTGGTGAAGGACATGTTTTTGCCATAATGTTGTTTTGTTTTTTAAAGAACATATCTAAGCGAGCCCTGGGGAAAATCCTGCTGAGCACTTTGGAATCCTGCCGGGACCCCCAACCTGGTAAGAAAATATGTCACCTATAAAGACCAGCAAGCATGAAAAGTGTCCTTTTGGGAAAAAGGAGTAGGAAAAGGAGTAGGAAAAGGATATTTCGAATCCTGGGGTACAAGTGAGGGAGAAGGAAGTGGTTTGCAAGAAGATTACTGCAGTGGTTTCTAGTGATGCTTTCTAGTCTGTAACACATCAAAACCACATCCAGGGTGCTTTTTTAGCCAAATTTTAATTCAAATTTGGCCTTTTGGGGGGTAATTCAGTGTCCTACAAATGTTTGTAGAGTTTCATGGATACAAGAAAGTGGCAAAATGGCCGAGTGTGTAATGCAGCTGTTTCTCAGGTTTGCTACCCCGGTGTGTTGTGTTCCTCTGCTGCAACACAAGATTTACACCCCAGAACAGCTCTGTACAGAAACCACATCAAACCTGCTCTCCTCTAATGACAGCATTTCATGTTCCTTGTGTGAATATCAAACTTGCAAACTCCTGTCCCTTGATGATGGTCTGGAGCTGCCTTTGCAGGAGCCGTGCAGGGATCACAGCCCAGGGCTTTGGTTTGATTATTTGTTCTATTAGCAGAACATTTGTACTTACCTCCAAGAAATGAACATCCTGTCCCAGGAACATGGCTTGGAGGTGCTTTTAATAGGCAGGCAGTAGTCAAAGACAAGATTAGAAAAGACCAGATGTGGCCTGGAGGCTCAGTTTTGGAGAATGTTATTTACAGGGATTTAGGGAGAATAGCATGGAACCCTTCTGGGGTTTGCAGTTTCAAAGCCTTTTTTTTTTCCTTGTGCCCATCAATCCAGGGCACAGGCAGCCCAGAGCCAAGCTCTGCTCTTCAGCTGCAGAGGGAGCAGAGAAAAGAGGGCAAAGACAGACCTTTGTAGGCTCCAGGACACCAGCACAGAGAGAAACCACAGCTGAGCCATAGGTTTGATGTTCTCCTGGGAGAACAGAGGAGGAGACTGTTTGTATCCTCAGCACAGTGCCCAAAAGGTACAGCCAATTATCCTGCACAGCAACAGGGGCTCCAAGAGATGCTGCTCAAAGTTCCTCCCTTTGGAACAGCAGCACAGCTCAGCTCCCTGAAACTCCAGCATGGGTGGCTCTGTCCATTCTGCATCACCACTGCCATGAGCAGCTCACCTTCTCTGCTTCCCACTGTCTGGCTGGGCACTGCATGAGAGTTAAGCAGCTTTCCTAAGTCTCTGTAATCAAACAGCTTTTTTTTGACAAGTCATGATGGATGCTTGGGTGGGCAGTTGTGATATGAAAGTCTTTGTTCACACAAGCATTTGAGACCTCAGTGGGCAGGGAATGAAGCAAGAGAACTGACAGAGAAGACAGTTGAGCCCAGTTTTGCTCACGTTTTTTATGGACAGGAATTCACTGTTTGGTCACAAAATTTAGATGTTTTATGATAACCACTTGGAATGGCACCCGTGAAGAAAAGACCTTGTTAATGATTGTGAAACTGCAACTTCCTTACTTTGTTCAAATGCTAACGTTTGCAATTTTCTTTCCCAAGGCAAAGCCCAGCTGTTCGAAGTGCTGGACACCCTTCAGCAGGAGCTGACAGCCTGTGAACTGCTGCACAGGCAGCCCCTGGAGCAGGCTCAGAGCCCACGGTCCCTGTCCAACCCTCTGGTGATCTCCTGCTGAGCCCAACCAGCCCCTGGGCAGCTGGAAGGAGGAATGAAGGGCATTTGTCCAGCTCAGCCACTCCTGGACTGGCCAGGAGCAAGGACTGACCCAAAGGAAGAGCACCAGCCCCTTGGCTGAGCACAGCCCTGCCTTACCTGGACTGCAAATCCCAGCTCTGGGGGTGCCCCTGGGGCTGGAGTGGCACCAAACTGTGCCCACCACCCTCACCTGGCCCACTCAGATTTACAGCACAGGTTGCCCCACTCCAAAGCCAAGACAGCCTGTGTTATCCCTGGGTTTGTTATCCCTGCGAGTGACAACTGAATGATAAACACACCCAGGAGTGTGTGCCAGCACTGCAGGTTCTGAGGGCTCTGTATTTCTCACTCAATTATTCCCCTTATTTAACTCTGAAGCTAGATTTTTTTTTATTGCTCTGCTGAATTTTATATTTGCAATTATAGAGATGCCTTAGGAATATGCAGCAGCCTTTCCTGACAACAGTCAGATTTCACATAAAAAGTTAAATTTAAGTGCTTGAAGGAGGTCCAAAGCAATCTTGTTTCCAGGCTCCCAGGGAAAGGAAGGGCTGAAAAATTCACTTTGCTGCTGTTTTGTGTTAGCAAAAAACTCGTGCAGTGCACAAGTGAGTTCTCAAGTTTAATTTCCCTCAATGCAACTGCAGAGACACAAAGTTAGGCCCCACATGCAGGCCAATTAATGTAAAAAGCTGGGCCTAATCATGGTGCCATGGAACATTTTACTCAACAATAAAATAATTCCCGGTGCAGAAGTAAAAAAATAGGTTTTCTTCCAAGGTGCTTTTGCTGTGCCATTCACCTGTCAAACACAGAAACTAAAGAGGCAGAGTTCCTGAAAGAGCCAGCTGAATTTGTTACTGAGAAGGTGCACTGTGGATCTTTAAAGACTGTGAAATGATTGGCCTGAGATAATTCCAGCAATGAAATAAGACCATTTAACTGTGCATGTATGAATTTTTCCCAGGAAAATGGTTTTCTTACAGGAATAATTCCACAGTGCAACATGGGGAATAAGATTTCCATTCCTTTCCATTCAGAACATGCTGTGTAGCTCACACACACCCCATTAAAAATTGTGGCACATTTGAGCCACATTGGTAACAAAAAATTGTATTATTTTCATTTTAAAGGAGAGAAAAGAAGGTGCTATGCAAACAATGATACAAACTCTGTTCAGTGGTGTTTTACCTCGTTGGGTTTTCTGTGTTTTGGGATTTTTTTGTGGTTTAGCAGAAGAAGATTTTAAGAATAGATGTATATTGTTAATGTACATTTTTCTTACAGATACATTAGACAGGACATGTATGCATAGAGGAATATTCACCCACTGAGAAAGAAAACTGTCTATAAGTGCTAAATATAGTACTAACAAAATACCAGAGCATAATATACTATCATTTAGTACATACTGAGCCATATGCTAATATTATATCCTACAGAAACCAACCTCTAAATGTGCCACAGGTAAAAGCTGAAATGAGCAGAAGTTGGATCCCTGCTTGGGTTCATTTGCTAGAAAACCCATGAAGAATCAGCTTTTGTTTTGTTCAGCTCTCTCAGACTCTCCCAGGAAAATTGCAGAGGTCTAAGGAGGGGAAAATGCCAGGAAATGATGAAATAAGCCTGATCTGTGTGCACAGTGGGCAGGTGAGACACGCCCGAGCAGGGTTATAATGCAGGGACACACCAGGCTGTGGCTCCTCATTTACTGCAGGATTCTTGCCACGTTTGGATTTGTAACCATTTGGACCCTTTTGCCTGTTCCCAGCTCCCCCAAACCTGGCAGTCCATTTCTCACAGACTTTGCATTTCCTCAGATCCCCACAAACTCACTTGCTGAGTTTATTAGTTTTCTGTTAAACCCTCAAACTGGCCCTAAAAGGAAGCTTGGATATTTTCTCTCCTGACCTCCACCACATTTCCACTAAAGATTTGGCTTCATCCTCAATGTCCCTTCCCCTTGGCATATAATTCCCCTTTCCATCTGGCACTTTTCTCCCTGGGATAACCTCTGAGGGGCTCACACTTCTGGCACAAGTTACATTTTTCAAGGAGAGTTTCCTCCTCCCATTATTTTTTACTTTATAGGAGGTATTAACTATTAGTAAATTAAAGTCCACCTGATCTGTAAAGTTATTTAACAATTGTCCCACTTATTTCCACTGAAGCTCTCTCTGGAGTCTTTGGCAGTGAGGAATCACAGATGTTACACTGAGTCACAGAATTCCTGCAGCAAATCAAAGTGTGCCCTTCTCCAGCCAGAGCTGCTCCAAGGGGTTCAGTGCATCTGGACACACTTTGGAATTAAAAAAACCCTTGGCACCAGCATTTGCTGGAATTAAAACTCCTCCCTTTTATGATACTGTCCTTTAATCTATTACATGGTGCACTGCAGTGATGAAAGGAGTGGGATTAGGAAGAAAGGAACGTTTTAAACAGTGCTGCATAAAATGGAACTGCTGGGTGTGAGAGTGACACTAAACCTTCCCAGCGTGTGACACGTTGCATTACCAGCCACAGGGTCTCTCTCAGATTTATCATTTCATGGAGTTTAAGACACTGGATCCTTTAGTATTTACATTGTCTTATGCTCTTAATAATTTTATGTATAATTCTCCAAAATACAAAAGTTACAGAGTGCGTTTCCTTAGGGTGAAATTAAATTAAAATCAGCCTTATGTCCTTAACTACTCTTTAGTTTCAAAAGACTGGGATTTTCAGAGGTCTTGGGTTTCTATTCTGCTTTTCTGTCTCTTCTTTTTGCCTCAGCATGCCAAAATAGCTCAACTTCATTTTGCCCCCTCAACTTTTTTCAAATTACCTCGAGGCTGAAAGCATCAGACCCCACACCTGGACTGAGGTACCCAGGGAAGAGCTTGGCTTAGCAAAGCAAAACCTCCTTGTTTTATGCAGACTTGAAAGGGGTGTCTGCATTACAGCAAACTTCTCTGAAGTGAGACTCACTTCTTAAATGAAATTATTTCCTAAAATGCTCATATTTTTCTGAACTGTAACCATTTCAGATTCTCTGTCTGGAGAATTGCCTGCTCCTAGACTTGATCCCCCACCCATTTCCAGACTGTAGAACAAAAGAAGGGAAGGAAAAAGTTCAGAGGAATTCTAGAATTCCTAACTGGAGTTTTAGTCACCAGCTGGACAGCAAATTCCATCCATGGCCATTTTTCCTCCTGCCAATACAACTGTATTTTTGTCTAATGAAACTCCCCAAAGGATAACAGAGTGTCAGAATCGGTAGGGAAAGATCTCCTTAAATTCCTACCTGTGCCAAAACCTGCAGCACAGAACACAGGCAGCTGTGGGTTTTTAACTTCAATGATAGCCTAGGAAATAATCCAGAATTAACTCTGCATGAAGGGAAGGCTTTGGGGAGCCTTTAGAGCCCCTCCCAGTGCCTAAAGGGGCTCACAGAGAGGCTGCAGAGGGCTTTCCATGAAGGTGTGGGGGGATTGGGCAAGGGGGGATGGCTTTGAGCTGAGAGTAGGGTGGGATGGGATAATGGGAAGAAATCCTTTGCTGTAAGGGTGAGGAGGCACTGGAACAGATTGTCCAGAGAGGTTGTGGATTCCCCTGGGAGGGTCCCAGGCTGGGTTGGATGGGGCTTGGAGCAGCCTGGGAGAGTGGAAGGTGTCCCTGCCATGGCAGGGGGTGGGACTGGATGGGCTTTAAGGTCCTTCCAACCCCAAACCATCCTGGGATTCCATGAATATTCCCAGTCCTGAAATGCTCCTTCTCAGGGTGTAGCTGCAGCTCATCCTCCATGTGGGGATGAGCAGCACCAGCTCTGCACTCCAGGCAGCTTTACCTGGGTCACAGTGGGCAGGACTCAACCCCCCCCAGGGTTCCTGGGGTGCACAAACCAAATTACATTATAAATTACTGGTTTATGGTTCTGCCTCAAAGAGCTGGGAGATAACTTATCTCTGTCAAGGAGTAAACAAGGATTGTAGGATGACATTGAAAAATTAGCAGTAGTTGAGTGGTTTCACCCACGTGCACCCTGCAAAGCAGAAAGGTCATAAGAGCTGAGGGTTTGAGTATTATAGTTTGAGATAATTTCTGTACTTCAAGGGTTTATTGTTTGATAGCCTTGGTTTTGCTGATTGCTTCTCATTGATTTTTTTTTTTTTTCACAATTTCAAGTGGAAAAAATGGTCTCTAACAAAGGCAAAGTCCAGCCCTTTGTGGGGAATTTTCTACCTCTTAAGGTTGCCAAAAACAAAGAAAAAAAAAAGAGAAAATATGTGGAGGCTGATACAATTTGACTTAAAATACCATTTAGATAAAAAATGTTATTTTTAAATAAAGAACCTGCAATACCCATGGGAGGATTTTTTTTTGTTTCTAAACTGACTGTGGAAGTCAAATCCATGGCACAGGCAGTGCTAGCCCAGCACACAGCAGGCCAGGTTGCTTTCCTGTCAGGCTCTGCAGCTCCACCAGCAGAGATCAGCTCTGGGGACAGCAGAAGTCAGAACAGCATCTAATTGCTAATGAGCAAACATCTGTCATGCCCAGGGCTGAGACACACCACTGACTCATCTAGCAAAGGATTGATAGCCACCCAAAAACGTCTCCAGCTTTTTGGAGTCATTTGAAAGTCGCTCAGGAATGGGCTCAGCTTTTCCACATCATTTTCTGCTGGGGCCTGCTCTGAGCCCTGACATGGAAACCATTTCTGGGTCACCTTCACGTGGCAGAGCAGGGCAAGCAGCCCCTCACCAACCCCAGCACTGCAGCACACTCCTTGGAACGAGGATTGCAGCAACAGCTGCCCTTTTGGGACATTTTAGTGTGCCACAAACAGACTGGGCATGGGGAGGAGCAGCCTGGGCAGGCTCAAACTCTGCTGCTCCCCTTGGAGTCAGGAGGGAAGCAAAATGATTGCCTGCTCCTCTGCATCCATTTGTAATGGAAATGCAAGAGGTTGGGTCCCACTGATGGTGTGGGGAGCATCAGCAGCTCTGGAGAGAAGGTACCAAGAGGGAGCACACAGCTGGAGCTGCCTTCACACATCTGACTGGTGCTGCATAGAAATAAAACTGGCAGGAGCAATAATTCAAGTCACTAAATCAGATTTAAGGAGCTATTGAGCTGAACAGCAATATATTGAGGGGAGAGAGAAAAGAGACAGGAGGAATTTCAAATCCTGAAACACAGAAATATTTCAGGACACAAGAGGTAAATGACTACAAGGATGTCTCTTCTCTGGTCAGAAAACACCAAAGAATAACTGATTCAGGAAGAAGAAATTTAATATTCACAGCAACTATTAGTGAACACTAAGTATGAAATTAGAATGTCCAGATCTGCAAAGGAAGTCTTAACAAGACACTCTCTGGAAAGGGAACCTAGGAAGAAAGATAAGTTTTTCATATTAAAATGTTAAATCTGGAGATTATAATTCTGTGGTGGTAATTTTAACCACAATGAGGTGCTCTCAAGAGCTAAAATCTGAATTTATACTGCAGCTCTTCTAGTTTATGTGCAGGGTACAGTCCTCCATCCCAACAGCCACAAGTGCCATTTTTTATAGCTACCATTTGTTTCCTTTTTTGCAACTCTACAGTTTTTTGTGTGCTTTTCCCCAATCAAGAATAAATTGTGCATCCAGCAGCCACCATTTCTCAAAAGGAAATTGTTGCAAGTCACAGTAGACTGACCTCAGCCATTATTTATTCACTGCACAAGCCATTCCCAAACTCCCGAGAGCTGGGCATGGCCAAGAGCACAAACAATCCAAAAGTAAAGGAAGAGAGGGGAAAAAAAAATAGGGCTGAGACTCTAAAGTAAATCATATTTGACACTTTGGAGTCTACAGAAAAGGAGATTCTACTGACAAGAACTGTAAGAGGAAAAACTCTCTGGAATAAGAAGGAGAAATCTGCATCCCTGCATTGCCAGAAAGTCATCCTTTGACAAAACTGCTCTTGGAGTTCACTTAAACTGTTCCACTGAATCCCATTGTGTGATGGAAAAAACCCCAATGTCATGGGAATCAAACCTGGTTTATAATGTACAGGCCTTTGAAACCTTGGTAATCTTTATTCTTTTGCTCATGCAAGAAAACAGCAACTCCAAGCTTGCTAATCTGTTCCTATTTTTTAAGGAAAAAGGGAACTTAGAACTAAAAAGCAGGAAGGCTTTTCAAATCTTACAGGGCATTTGACATTGCCTTGTAATCAGAAACAGACTTAATTACAAAAATCAGCACACAGGTCCATAAACTACTGCTGCTTAAAATGGGAAGAACTAATTCCAGCAATTTGTATGAAATCTCTGGAAATTCCTCGTTACAGATTCACTTCACTCCTGCACAGATGAATAAACACCACAAATAGTTTGAAAGCTGCATCTGCTGTTGAATGATAACGTTATGGAGACCTGGTCATAACTTCTGCTGAAAATAAACACTTGGAGATGTCTGAAGGACAGTGGGATTGCAGCTGAGGCCGTGACTGGCTCATAAATTGTCACACAAGCAAATAGCAAATATAAGTCACATTTTTCTTTCTTTCTTCCCTATCACTCCTGGCCCAGCCACTGCCACATAAAAATTTCCTTACAAATTGCAGCAGGTATGGACACAGAAATGCTGGTGAGTCACCTCACGGCCCTACTACAACCACATTACAGAGCAAAAGTGCTAAATAGACCCCAAAAAACTCTTGGAAGTACTTTACACAATTACAAGAAGAGAAATGACCTCGATGGAGAGGGATCAATCCCTGCCCACCTCAGAGCAGGGAGGCTGTGAGTGCACAAGTGTGTACATGGGGCAGGGGCTTTGGGGGCATCCCAATCCAGGGCCATCCTAAAAGGTGCCTCAGCTTGTGTGAAAAAACCCCACATTTGTTTGCAATTAAAAAAAAAAAAAATCTGACTTCAATAATAAGGAGGGAAAATTTTATTTCTGTTCAGAAAGTTAAAAAAAAAATCAAGAAGAGGAGAAAAAAATCAAAATTACCAGACAAGAGAGGGGAAAATGATGTCTGCACTTCAGCAGAGTTGTCACTACAAAGAATCCGGTGTGGCGAGTGTGCCCTTCCCAGAGTGTGAAATGACTCCTGCCCACTGCAACGACTGCACATCCTTATGGAAATGGGGAGTCTCAGGAAGGTGGAAAATCAATGCAGGGCATGCTGGGGCCAAGAAGGATTCCAGCAGAGTGACTTTGAAGGAGTGGAGAGGTGGGGACAGGAGGAAGGGGAGCACAGGGCAGGCTCCAGGGGACTCGGGGAGTGCAGGACAGCAGGGCCAGGCTGTCCCCTGGCTCTGGGGCTCCCCAGAAGTTCAGCCTGGCTGTGGCTCGGAGGAATAAAAGTAAGAATTCTTGACCTGTGTTTAAAGGGTAGCTGTTTAACAGTAGTGCTCCGTGCTGATTTGAGAGGAGAAGTAGAGGCCATGGAAACCACCCAGCAGGACAGAAAAGGATACCTGTGGTGGGTTTGTCAGGAGCCTGGGCTGTGGCTCTGACCCAGCAGGTGAAGCCCTCGGGGGCAGAGGAGGAGGAGGTGATGCATCAGTCCTTTCACAGCTGGAGGAAGGACACCCTGGGCAAGAAGAACGGGGATTTTCCAGTGAAATCCTCGGGCCAGAGAAAGTGCACTTCATCCAACTGAACTTTATTTTGTGTATTTTATTTGTATGAACTGCTCCAAGGGCTCTGCAGGATAACCAGCACTGCAGGGCCATGGCTCTCACCCAGGAGGGGCAGATGGAATCGCACTGAGGAGAGACTTAACTCGGGCCTCCCACATCATCCTGAATTCCCTGCCCACTGCACTGCTGACCTGCTGGGTTCTCTTCAATCTTCCCTGCTGGAGCTGCTCCACTTTGCATAAATAACTGCATTTTGTGCAGAGCAAGCATTAAACCCAGTGCTGCCATATCCTGAATGAGAGCCCTGACCAGTGGGGCATCCACCTCAACTTTACATCCACCAGTTCACATCTGCTTTTGAATGAAGTATAAGTAATCTAAATCAGATCAAACAACTCAAATCTGAAATAATTAGATAATTAAAATATTTTATTTTAAATATTTCAAACACTTCTACCTGTCACTCACTTAATGCCAGTCTGGTTTAGATTTCCTCTTACATGGGGTGCTTTAGGGTTAAAGCCACCTTTAAAATATCTATCTATATAAAATAGATATAAATAATAATAATATAATGATCTATAA
>VYXG01011034.1:41296-56727 GCA_013397235.1 Lanius ludovicianus
ATCAAAGAAAGTTGTACAGATTCTTGCATCCTAAAATATATTAATATATATATATATAAAGTATCAGACAAGCTGTAATTTAAAATCAACCTAAGAAATTTTTCCCAGGGTTAATGAAAGATCCAAAATCTTTAGTTTGCCTTTCTAACCAAAGGAAACACAATCAGTGTTATTAAAAAAAAAAAAAAAAGGAAAAAAGTGAAGCTGACAGAATTTCTGTGGTCAGAAACCTTGAGCACTGTCCTTTAGCTGGAGCAGCTGAGGGTGCAGAAACAGCCAAGGAAGAGGCAAACACTGAGTGATTTCAGAGCCGAGCATAGGGAGAGCTGCTGAGGAGAGAGGACAGAGAACTTTCATTCCAGGCTCTGGTTTCCCCTTTAGAGACAGAGCTTCCATGGCTGTGCTGTGCCTGTCAGCGTGGAGAGGGTGCCACCATGAGTGGCATTGCAGGACAACATCAAACCACCGGGATTTATCAAAACTGATGAGGAAATAAATTGTAAACAACCTCCAATCAGCCCCATTGAGTGTAGGAAGTTCCCTGAATACAGGCATCAGCACTGGGCTAGAGATGCCAAATGAGGGCAAAGAGATAATTAGACAATGCAGGAAGAGGCTTGCAGCATCTTTTAATGAATGTGCAATTCCCCTCAGAGGAACTGCTGCTTATTTATACCCTGCTGTAAGTGACCATGTGATTGATTCAGCTGCCAGCTTGATAAGACTGACTCTCCAAACTGTTTGTATATCAGCATGCAGTGATAGGAAATAATAGGATTAACACAGCAGCATTCTCAGCTCTTGAGATTTTATCACAAGGGTCCCACTATATAAAGGATTTCCTTCAGAACCCAAGGCACAGCATCAGCTTTCATTAGCAAGCTGTTGCCTTAAGGACCAGGAGCAGGACTTGGCAAAATGTGAACTTTAATGGCTCAAAATATCAAGCCCATCAAAAGAAAAAAGGAAAGAAAATTAAATATCCTAGATTGCTTTGAAATGCAAATATGGTTTTGAGGAGGCAATGCAAGAACTGGAAACTGGGATTGGCAGTGATGTTATCTCACATCCTGCAGCAAACTCTGAGGTGGCAGAGGTGGAGATGGCTCAGGACTGTCCTCCCAGCCCCAGCTCTGCACTCTGCCATCTCCTCATGGGTGACACGGGGTAGCTGGGCTGGGCATTCCGGACAGCCCCGCTGCTGGGCAGTAGGAATTCAGCAGAACAGGATTAGATCTGTCTGCAGTGACTTTGGGGGGCTCTCCGTGTGTGATCAGGGGTCTGGGCAAACTCTCCTGCAGCTGACTGTGCACAGCAAACAGCTGGGCACATCTGCAAGGGTGGGCCCCACGGGCAGTGTGTAAATCCAGCTTTAGTGGGGCAGGAGCAATGGGGCTGGGGCTGCTCTCACTGGGGAAAGTTAATTCACCACTGGATGCATGTCCAGAGTCCACTGGTTTATTCCAAACCCCAGGGTATTATTTTCCATTGTCTCCGAGATACAAATATATCTGAGGTACACAACTTTGCAAAGGACATTATAAAAATAACCATTTTATCAGTTATGGACAGTGAGGGGAATTCTGCAGAGAGTTCCCATGGTAAACTCATCATCAGGGCTCTCCCAATGTGATCCTTTACATCAGGCACTAATTAATTTCTAATTGATCTTTCCAAGAACAGCTGTTCAGTGTGGCCATAAGGTTCAATGCCCTGCCTTCTACATTTCCAGCTCCTCAAGCAGAAAATAGAAGAGCTTTAGCTAGAGGGGTTGGAGGCTGATTTTTTTTGTCACCACACTCCTTAAACAAGGAGGACACCACAACACTCAGTGCTGAATAATCTCATGCATTTCACAATCCTACTACAGCTGTTAGGCAATAAATTGGTGAAGATGCTTAAACATCCTCAGCAGGCTTGCCTGAATAGCTGGCAGAGAGCTGGAACAAGGTACATTCACGGGTAGCTCTTTGTCACACTGGGAATTCAACAAACAATGGCCCCAACAGCTGGATGAGAGCAGTGAAACAATCAGGGACTGAGGACACCACATCCAACCATTTATACCAGGACAGGAGGGGCTGTTTTGGACCATCTTTAGTCTGGTCCAAGCACTGAACCTCCATTAGCACCACTCACAGGTGTTTCCAGCGTGAATATTGTGATTTAATGTAACATAAAAGGCACGCATGGAAAATTGAGAGCAGCAGATTTGCTCTGAAAGCTCAATCCCAATCCTAAATGAAACATTCCCACAAATGCAGTGCTATGTTGTGTCTGACTGCAGCACTGCATTGTATTTTTAATGACAGTGACTGTGCATAGAGAGCTAGAAAAAGAGCTGCTTTTCCTTAGAGCAAAGCAAGCAAGGCAGAGGGGGGCACAGAGCCTCCAGTCTGCCCAGCCCAGGACCGTGTAAATCCAAACTGACCATGAATATTTTCATCACCAGTCTCAAACTCTTCCGAGTTCCATAAAACACAAACAGGATCTTTTAGCCATCTCATTTAGACAGATCACTTAATACACACATTGTGTACTTCGGATATATTTGTATCTTGGAGACAATGGAAAATAATATCGCAAAAAGAACACAACATTTCATTCTTTCAGGCAATTCTTTTGAATTGAGAAATTATAGCTGAAGGGCTGATTCAGGGGATGCTCAGCGTTTAAAAACAAAATAACTTGGATGACACCTAGTGGGAAAACAAGCAATCACTGGGTGCAGCTCTGAATGGGGCAGACGGCAAACAGGAGGAAGTTCCTCACAAGAACAGGCGGGAGGAGAGAGAATTTCTTGAATAAATGGGTGGAGTGCAATTTAGGAGAAGAATTTCCGAAATGACAAGACTTTATCTGCCTGTGGAATAATCTGAGGAAATGCGATTTTTGATTTGACAGAGGCAAAACTGCATTAGGCAGAACCATGATAAATGTGCATCAGGAAAGAACATGGACAGGAGGAAATGCTGAGTCCTCCTGTGTGTAAAAACTCAGAAGGTTTTGACAGCCAGTCGTGCAGAGTGAAGTAGGTAAAAGAAACATTTTGGCCCTCAGGCAACAATAACCCCTTATTTGAGAGAAACCACAATTTTTCTTTCATTCCTTTCTGCCAGCAGTATTCCTTGATGTGAGAATGAATTTCCTGATTGATCTTTTTTTAATCCCTCTTCTCGCTTATTTGTAGAATTCATTAATTACCAGTGACTCACATCCAATTACAAAGATCTATTTCGGTTAGTCTGCTCTCACCAACCCCTTTGAAAGCACAAAAGAACAGACTGAATCAAGGTGAGAGATTTTAAATGAGAAGCACTTCTACAGTCCACTGACAGTGTGAGGTGGCCAGTTTTTTCTGCATTGGGAATGGAAATAGTGCTTGAGAAAACTTCTGCCTTTTTAGGTCAAGAACAGGTCATTGACAGCAATAAATGACTGTAACTCCTTAAAAGTGACTAGAAAAGATAATGGCATCCTCTGCCTGAATTTGCTCTCAGCAGGTCACGCGTTTGATCTGCACATTTATCTCCAACTTGCAGCTTTTATTCTTCACCACAAGGAAAGCAGTAATCTCCCCTCAGCCCTTTTCCTCCCTGAATAAGCAGGCACGGCCCCCACAGAACTCACTGGAGAAGTCAAGGCCTCCAAAGAAAGCTAATCCAGAGAAAGGGGCTTTCAGAGGGTGAGGTGAGGAGAGTGGGGTTGTTTGGGAAACAGGAGTGTCCAGAAATCCCTCTCCACTGAGAAGAGACAGAGCCTTTCTCATTCACAAAATCTTCAAATGGATTCTCTCTGTGGAAAAAATACTTTCATACCCTAACAAGATTATAGCAGATTATAACTACTTTTTTTTTTTTCAAATTGGGTCTTAATAAATCCTCTTAAATGAAGAATCCTTATTTGGCCTACAAAAAGCTATAGTCCTAATATCACAAAGGCAAAAGCCTGGTGCTTCTGCCAGATATTCCCTGCACATCCTCCCCTCCACAGGGAGCTGGAGCACTGGCCAGGGCCCCATCGTGTGGGACAGGTCTGGGGACTCAGCCTGAGCAGCCACCTCTGCCACCAGTGGGGACACCTGGAGGAACGTGGGACCAACTCTGAGGACAGCACAGAGTCTGAGTGTGGGTCCCAGGGGATCCCAAATGCTCAGCACCTGTTCCAGTGCAGAAGGACACAGCATTTGATTTCATTATGTAACAGGAAGGTTTTAATTCCACGTGGCAGTGTTCCCCCAGACACGTGGCACAGATTGTGAGGGCACAGGGGCACACAGACATTCATGAAGCCCATGGCCTCGGGATGTACTCTCCAAAAGCAGTGGAACAATCCCTAAGATGGAAGGACCTTCCTGTTATCAGCAGTCCACTCACAGGTCCAGCCATTCAACATCTGACAGGCAGATGAACCACTCACTTCAACAAGGGAGGAATTGCTCTCCTCAGCTCGTAGAAAAGATCAAAATCCAAACGAGGTTTGAAGTATTTTTGTCTTTTCCCCCTGGCACTGTCTGAATTGCCTTTTCAAACGCTAAAGAGCAGAGATACACACTGAGGCATTTTCTTAAGGAAGCTCCTGGTAACGCATTAGACCCAATGAAGAAAAGCTCTTTTAAAATTACTAAGAATTAGACAACAAGAGTTGCAATCAGAACAATTTAGGCATCAGAAACTTCCTGTCCTCCCAGGAACAGCATGTTACATAGAAAGGACAGCTCAGAAACACAGCTCTGCTGCACATCTGCAACATCACAACCTCACCTGGGCTTCATTTCCAAAAGCAGAACACGGCTCCAGGCCTGTCCCCAAAACAACACTACAGAGAACTGGCCTGAACAGATTTTATTTAAGCCATGAGAAGGCAGATATTAATACAGAAAATAATACAGAAAAACTCAGTTTCACAGGCTAACTTCAGCTCCCTCACCTGCTGAGGCTTGTGCTTGTCAGCAGCTCAGGCCCAAAATAACTTTTATACCTGGAGATTTTTACAACTGAGTTTAAAAAACCTCAATTTCAGATGAGTTTTTCCAGATGGTGTCAGATGCAATAGGAAAAAATACATTAGGAATAAAATAAAAAATCCCAAAGCACTTCCTCTTGTCTGCAGCAAACACAAGGCCCGCCCCGAGCACTTTCTGCCACGGCACAACCATAAACAGCAGCTTCCTCTGGGATGCTGCCCTGTCCTGCACAGGAAAAAGCTCATCTTCCCTGCCAGGCTTCCTTGGTGACTCTTTGAGCAGCCAGCCTGCCCTGCCATCCGTGCTCCAGCACTTCACCAAGCACAGGGAAAGGGATCAGGAGGGATCAAACAGGGTAAGTGTCCGCCAGTCACCTCCCCAGCCCTCCCTTCTGCATTTTTGCCACAGTTCATGTTTCTGTTTGAGTTTGGGTTTCTTGCTGTTTCTATATTAAGTCAGAAGAGATCATCTTTTCCATAAATATCACTTAACTTTTTTTAACCAGATGACATAGTCTGTCCTTTTAGGATGTTTACTTTGGGAAAAAAAAGCCCCAGTAGTTTTCTTGAGAAATCACAGATGAGTATCTGGATTCAGAGCAAAGATACTCAGAATAGCTCACAGACAAAGACATAGGAGGTGGCTGAGTATTTCAGCTTCAGAAAGAAAGGTGCTTTTCAGATATTTACAATTATTCAATCCCTTAAGCTTCATTTTGAAAGCTGATTTCAGCACACAGTTTTAACACTAGATCTATGAAGAAAAGCCTTTGCCTGAAACTAACCTGGTTTTCCCCTGTCATCTCCTGGTGACATTCAGTCCCAGAACTTTGATAATTAATATTTTTCGTACAATTGTGAAGGGAAAGCAATGAACCAGAGGGGAGGGGGAAGAACTGCTCTCTGCCTTCAGCGCTTGTGCTGCAGCCGCGGAGAGCAGCTCCATGGGACGTACAGAAAAGATTTCCTTCCAAAACCCTCCAAACCTGGGCAAGCAATACCAGCTGCGGCTCCACGGGGGTACCGACCTTCGCTCACCCCTTTGTTATAAATGAAAAGCCAATTTCATCGAATTAATAATTTGCGCGAGCCAAATTATTAATATAAAAACAAATAAAATTTATTTTAATCAAATTGACAATCTTAATAAGCCACTATAAAGGAAAAAGAAGGCCAAGCCTAGGTTCTTGGCTCTGGGTGCCAAGTACACAGCTCTGAACACCAGCAGTTCAGAGAGGCAGCGCACACCTTAGAGGTGTTTGAGTCCAGTTTTTATACTGTTTTTTTTGCTCCTGGCTAGGAAANGCTCCCTCTCCGTGCAGCCTGCGATGGAGCCGCTGGCCGTGCTGGGCTGTGCGCTGTGCCTGCTGCTCCCGGGGGTCCTGCCCGAGGGCTGTCCGTCCCCCTGCAGCTGCGCGGGGGATGCNACTGCGACTGCCGCATCCTCTACCTCAAGCTGTGGCTGGAGGATTTCTCCGCGCCCGCGCTCGCCCGGCTCAGGTGCGCCAGCCCCGCGCACCTGCGGATGAAGCCCCTGGGGCAGCTGAGCGGGAATGAGCTGGGGGCTTGCGCGACGCTTCTCCCAACCCAGTGTCTTCAGTTCTTCTGGCGGGACCTCGTTTTAATCGCTGGGGGGATCATTACCCTTCTCTTAGTAGCGCTGGCTCTGAAGTTCTCCAAGAAGCTGGCGTGCCAGCTCACCCTCGGGGGCCGGCGGCTGAGCCGCCACATCCCCAAAACGCGCAAGACGCAGTGAGCTGCTCCCCGCCACCAGCCCGACACGGACATCAAACTCCCCTGCAACAAAAAAAGCAACTGCACTGGGAACGCTGGTTTGAATAGTCAATGCTACAAAGCTCGAGGTCCGGGTCTCAAAGCAAAATTGTGTCTTCACATCTGTGTGGTCGTTTGGATCCCCTGAGCAGGAGCACTCCTCATTTCTCCGGCTTTATTTTACATTAATAACCTCTGCAGGAGAGAATTTCAAATAAACAGGTAGTGGTGTAAGCATGGAGATAATTTGAGAATGTTTCCTCTGCATTGAGCTTTTCAATTTTTTTAAAGGACAGCCACTATTCTGTGTGAATGCAGAATATTGCAGAAGAAATGCACTCTGCCCTCTCTTGTGGAATTTCCTAAATGGTATTTCTTGTTTCCCCAAAATGAAATAAATCGTTAACACTAAAAGCTTATCACTCTCTTCTGTGCCTACAAACTAGATATGCATAGAACAGTAACCTCCTTCACTGCATGGCTTCAATAGTACAGATATTTTAAAAATGAGCAATCAGCAAACATTTCTGCTTACACCAACCAACACATTAAATAAAATGCACAGAATACAGGAAAAAATATTGAGACAATGTGCTTTTCTGTCCTTATAAGAGGAAAGAGGAGGGAATCTCTTCCAAGGCAGTAGTCCACATTTTACTAAAACAGCCTTGTATTTATCACTTTTCGTCCATTTGGGCTTCATTAAAAAAAAGAAACCAAAACCCTCTGCAAAGGGGACAGCTGGAACTGCTATGTGAGGGCTCAAAAGCAACACTCAGTGTTTATCTGTCAGGGCCACTGTGTCATGCTTAAGCCACAGACTCCATCAAATGGCATAAATAACACCACTGTTGCTAACAACGTGCAAAGGCAGGAAAACACGTCAGCTATCGAAATGAAACATGCAGGCAGCATTGCCAAAATGAGTTTGCAACATCCCAGAAACCATTCCTGCTTGCTGCCTGCAAGGGGCAAACTGGTGACTGTATCTGCTTTCACATCTGGGAACACAGGTGGGACTGCTGGGATGAAATGCAAACAAAAAGTTGTGAGGTTTGCTTCCACACCAGGCAAGAAAAGTCATCAGAGTCAGTGCTACTGACCAAAGCCTCACTGCAGCACACGGGGAAGATCTGTGTGAACAGCAATTCTGTGTGAACTGCAACTCAGCTGATGTGAAGAATATTTGCAGGTTTCATTTATTAAATAGCACTGTATGTGAATCACCTTTTTGCCTTTAAACTCCCTATATTTTGTGAACACTGCAGCAAACAGCATTGCTCAAGCTGAAGGACTTCTGTTCAGCTTCCTGCCTGCTTTCTGCACGGTTTTGTTTATTCCAGGCCTGTTGTTTGAGCTCATGCACCAGAGCAGTTTGCAGGGCTCCATCATCACACACTGCTGATCTCCTCTGTGCTAAAGGGCATCCTCACAGAATGTGATTATCATGATCAGCATGTTAACAGTCAGCTCTGGAGCTCTGTAAACACACGGCAGCTCATTCCCTAAGAATCACCCTGCCTCAGCTGGGAGTGGGCTGAATAAAGCAGCTCAGCTCTGCCTTGTGGGGTCAAACTGTCCAGCCCTGCACCACCGAGGTCATTCCTCTGGCTGCAGCCACCCTGGGCCTGAGGGCAGCTACAAACGCTTCTTGCTGCACCAGAACTAGACCAGTACTTGAGAATTAAAGCACTGCTGCTCATTTACAAGGCAGTAAGAGAACAAATCCAGAAAGAGAACAGCAGCACACTTGCTCTGGGGCAGCAGCAGCTGCTGAGGTCATGGGTGCTCCCAGGAAGGCACAGCAGGAGCAGGGAAGCCCTGGAAGAGCTGCCCAAGGGATGCCAAGGGTGGAGCTAAGCAGGGAAAAACAGCAGCGTTGCCATGGACACCTGACATGCCTGCTTTTTAAAAATATTTTTATTTTTAATGTAAAATATCCACCTGCCACGCACAGGGCAGTGGCAGCTGCCAGCAGCTGCAACCCAAGTGCCACTGCCAGGGAGGGCTGGGCACCTGGATGGTGCAGGAAATGACATGGCTTGAGGAACTGAGCCAGCTCGAGCCCTCCTGCCTTGGCAGCAGCGTCTGCTTGCAAAAAAGAAGCACAAATGCATGCCTGGGATTTAAGTTATTTTAGAGGAGATGCTTATTCTGGGTAAAATTGCAATATTTTCACTAAAAAATACCTACCACTGGTGTGGATTCACTGAATTTGTTTGATTTTCAGCCCGCCCCAGGTTCTAAGGATGTTGGTATTTTAAGAACACACATTTCTCATGAGTTTCAAATCCCACATCCTGCAGGTGAAGGTTAAATGATGAATGAGATCTAAATGTACTCGACAGTTTTTTTCCCCTGCAAAGCAAAGAGGAAGCAATCTGAAACCAGCATTTTGTTTCACCCTGGAGTCTCTCACACGCTTTGAGAACCAGCCCAGCCTTTCCCAGGGGGTCTGGGCAGCTCCAGGAGGTGGATGCATGGCATTTTCCTGGTCTGACAGTCCTCTCTTATGTGTAAGTAAGTGTAGGAAGCAGTTCTGAATTTACACATCTCCATGGGCTCACATTCATATCTAACCTGGGAGGATTTTCACTGTAAACCTGTCCTAAGGTTTGCTCAGCAACCTATTTAAATTAATTCACACTAAATTCATACTAGAGACTAAACACAGCTTTGCTCTCAGGAACAAAATACATTGCAAAGGTAACGAGCTTGTTCTGTATTTACCATTTGGCTAAGAAGCTGGGCATTTAAGGGCTCAGGTTTAGTGCTCTCTTTCAAAGTATTTAACTATGCAGTAAATGACTAATTCAAAGTAAAATATTTCTTTCTGTTCAGTTAAACCTCAGCTACCTCATCAGACGTGTCACATAATGACAGTCATTTTCCATTTTACTTGCACTGCCTAGATATGGAACTGCAATAATAGCTACCAGAGTAACTCATCTAATAAAAAGAGAAGAACTCACCCAAGAAAAAGTTTCAAACAGCAGAAGGCCAAGGATAGTCCTAGCCTAAAAGGACTCGAAAAAAAATAGGGATTCCCTCAGGTGAACAGGAAGTTTCTTCTATTTTTGAACTAGTAAACATAAACTGTAAGAGCTAAACACTAATTCAATGTACAAAATACACACAGAATGCAGTGACACAGGCTGGTCTGAGCTGCCACTCTTGTACTCTAATTCAATTAGCCAATACACATTCATCCTCATGCTGATTTATATTTAAGTGCACTGTTTGGGGAATTACTAAAATAGAATTTAAGGCTTCACAAAACTGCTGTTGTTCCTGGATTCTTAAGGTACACACACCTGCATGCTATGATTTATACCTGAATTACACAGTTTTACTTTCACTGCCAAGAGGTGAAATGCCTGCACTGAAATATTAACAGCTCCTACCCAATGACTCCTTTGATGGTGCTAAGTTTCCTGTAATGCTTAGTAAAGCTAAGTTTATCTCAGCAATGCAGTTTATCTTAACGCCTTCTCTCTCCAGAGCACAAAACAATTTCCCTCAGTGCTGCAGCTCTGTTGCTAGAACCCATGTAAATATTTTGCCATTACATTGACTCCAGTGAAATTCAGATTACACTCAATAAAGGCGGTGTGACAACAAATTGCTCCAGTTGCATAATGGCCACATGGCTACTATTTATACTGAGCTCCTGCCCGGGGGCAACTTCCCAGTGTTTATCCCAGTGATGTCACTGCAGCAGGCACACAGCTACTGGCTGAGCTGGCATCTTCATTTTGGGGGAATGAAACAGCATGTGCCTGACAGGAGTTTGTTCCCATTTCATGGCTTGTTCGACCAGCAAGCATCCAGTTCTCTAACAACCTACAGTTAAAACTATTCAAACTATTAAAACTGAATGGGAAAAGTGGACTGAAATCTCTTCCCTCAGAATAATATTAAGGAATAGCACTACAGAAATACAGAACATTCATCTTAGTCCAAGGGGAAGAAATTCAAATGAAGCCCTTTGCTAAATGGCCTGGATCTCTAGGGAAGGGAGTGTGGGCAGGGATGGATTGCAGCCTCCCTTTTCTCCCCGAGTCATTTTTCTTGTCTCCTCTTTAGGGGTCAAAAGGGTTTTACCTCTTAACTAATAATTTATTTCTTGACAAGGATTCATGGATTGCCTCTTAGGGCCACGGAGAAGGACTGTGCAACCTGACACATCCAAATAAGATCGACCTTTGCAACCCTCTCCCATCAGCAGCAGCACTGAGCAGAGGAAGGTCGTGGCAATGGCCACACCACCAAAGGTTGCCCCCAAGACAGCAGAGCACTTGGAAGTGAGAGTATTTTTGACATCCCTGAGTTTGCAAGGACACTGCAAAATCCACTAA
Source organism: Lanius ludovicianus (assembly GCA_013397235.1). Taxonomy (NCBI): domain Eukaryota; kingdom Metazoa; phylum Chordata; class Aves; order Passeriformes; family Laniidae; genus Lanius; species Lanius ludovicianus. Next base: position 52,393 of record VYXG01011034.1, read on the forward strand.
TTTAATTTTCAGATGCACTTATCAACAGCTGAATTATGGAAAGGCTAAAACCAAACCAGCAGCAGTTAAAAACCCGAAGGAAGGGGGCAGCCTCAGTCCGTGAAAGGACACAAACTGAGCTCAGCAAAACTCCGAGCACCGAAGGGATTCCTTTGCCTCCAGTCCCTGCTTTGTCCCACTGCTCTGAAACTGGACCAACATTGGCACCTAGTGGCTGCTGAAACCCAACAGGGACAGAAAATCCCTGAATTTGTCACCCTTTCCTAGTCCGCAGTAATGGGCTGTGACAGAGCGATTTTCCAGACAAGCTGCCAATTACTGCCAGCTCTTTCCAGAGTCTCCGTACAGGTTTTCTGTCCTGAAGTGTCAGAAGTTGCAAGACATAAATTGTTTTCTATTTACAGAAATCTGGGGTTATTATAATTTTGGACACTGGGCAATACAACCTCCATTTGCTTTCTTCACTGGGATTAATCATTTTTAGACATGCCTGGACTTTTCTGCTACTACAACTCCCAAAGTCACAGCTCAGTATTTATTTTGAAACTTGACAGAAGTTTTATTTCTTCTGTCCTCCTAAAGTGATGATGAAATTTCATGTAAATACATATTAGACTAACAGCTTTGTACTATGGCTTCACCCTATCAAAGTGCAATAAAATTTAAAAAAAGAAAAAATATATTTATTAAATAAGACAAAATAATGAAACCAAATCCACTCAATCCCTGCCCCTGCACTCCTGAAGGTGCAGCTCCAACCAAGGTGATGCAGGTCCCCAAGGAGCTCAGGGAACTGCACAGATACCCAAAACAAGGGGATTGGCTGTGAGGATTGGCCATTGGGTTTCGTTTCCTCAGCCACTCTTCAGTTTGAGACTGATTATCAGCTGTGTTTAAGAAATCAGTTCTGTAACTGGCATGGCTCTGAAGTGGTGTGTGTGTCCTCACACTCTGTGAGATAAAACCCGTGACACGACTGCCTTTCATCCTCTATAGAGCACAGACAAGGGAAAAGGATGGGTGACTGAGATTGATAAAAGCCCTTAGAAGCCAAGCCGAGGAGGATTTGATTGCATCCATTCAGAAGATGATTAAGCTCTGTATATGAATATAGTATTTCAAATGACAAAGAGGCCACTCTGCACAACTGAGTAATCTGAAAGGAACTGCAAAGAGCTCATGGCTTCCAGCACTCAAAACACGTAACTTGGAAAACTCCATGAACACAATGACAACATTTTTTTTTAATCCCAGCTTGTTCTGAAACTTGGCTGATAACAAACCCGACGCCCTCGCAGGGTAAGGAACACGTCACACGTGACAAAGTCACACACTTTGCTGAACAACTGCAGAACAGAAGCTGTTTCATTGCTAGGGGTCACCACGAGGGAGACATTTTCAATTTTCCCATAGCAAGGGTAGACTCTGCAGGCTTACAAGGAGAAGTACTCAACACAAATCCTTGGTTGGAGAAGTTATGGACTCTGATTTTTTCCCTGTTTATTTGTCAGCAATTTCCTCATAACTTGGCAGTTCTGCTGCCACTTATGCTACTACAGCAACAGAACACCAGGCAGAGGCAAAATTTCTGCTAAAGTAGGTCCAAGTGGCGCCACTTTGTGAGATTCCAGGGGTCTTCCATGTGCTGGGACCACGGCAGCTCTGAAGGACAAAGGGGTGAGTGGAAAAAAGCACACAAGGCTCTCCAGGAAAAACCTACTGTTCCCATTTAAACCCAATTCTCACCATTACCTCACAGAGCATCTCCATCCACGTGCTGCTCCCCAGTTCCTGCTCACACAGAGCACAGACATGGGAAAGAGAGGCTGCCAGCAGGAATTCCTGCCCAGCAGGGACATCTGTTCACTGGTGATGGGCTTTGAACACCCATCCCTTTGTGTCAGCCTCGGGGAGTTAAAAGGTCCACACCCCATCCACAGAGAGGACAAAACGTTGTCTCTCTTAACCAAAATCTACCCAGGGTACCACATAAGGAGCGTTACCACATCAAGTAACACGCCTGCATTGGAAATACAGGGACAAAATGTTGAAATTTGCTGGAAAATTTATCTTGGAACACAGTATAAACAATGTGCTAACCAGGCCATAACTCAAAGTCATCTTGGTTTTCATGAACAATTTTGGTGATTGTTCTACATTCCCACTGGAAGTTCCTGGGAACAAATGCTTGCTGCTGCAGAGGATTCAATAAATTTACTGAGTCCTCCCTGAGTTACAGAACTTACTTAGAACACCTGCCCTCAGCTCCTTCAAACAGGAGAGCTGGGGAACAGAGTTGAGGACCTTCCCTGTGTTTTGTCCATTTCATATGAGACCACTGCAGATATTTATTTAGAAGGTCAAAACTTAATTAATTTCCTTTTTAACTTCAAGTCTTCAGCAGCTGCTTTGAAACACAATCCAGTCCCACCCCCCAAACCCAGTGTGGAAAATGCCAACAACCTGCACTCAGGGCTCTGCAGCTCAATCCATTTGGTGGAGTTGAAATTTCACTTCCTCTGTTGAACTGAGAGGAAAGAAAACTGACTAAGGGCAGTTTAGGGGGGTTCCTACCAGGTTTTAGTGCTGTTTTCTAGGTACTACCAGAGCAGTACTAAAAGAGAGACTACCACAGACTGTTTCTAGCACTCTCTTCTCTGATGAATCAAATCAAACTCTCAAATACAGCCAGATACAAACTGGAATTCACTCAAAGCCATTTTATTTTTCCTGTTCTTTGCATGAAACAAGTGTTAACCCCGGTGGAGTCTGGGGATTAATCACAGAAAACCGATTATTTTAACACTCAAACCACTACTTACAGCTTTCACAACATGAGAGAATGCATCACAGATCCCTCACAGAAGCCTAACAATATAATGTGACAATTTGTGGGGTTTGTTTGGGGAATTCTTTATTTTAAAAGCAGCTAAAGGCTCATGATGAAAAGCAGCAACAACAATAGCTCATAGAAAAATGTTTGCAGTGATCTCTAGCAAGGATAATGAAACACCTGACTTATAATTATCTTCATAGAAGTAGCACCTTTCATTTTCCATTAAAATGAGGTGATACAATGAATTATAAATATTAAAGGCTGATATCTCTAGCACTGCTTCCTCCTAACTAACCTAAATTTCCTGAAGTGTTTTTCTCAGCTTTGAAAATATAATTAGCATGAAAGCATACACACAGTGATGTCTTATTTCCTCTTTAACACCTTTTCTTTCCTGGCTGATCAATATCTGAGGATTCAGTGGCTTAATTCACAATTGCAGGCTACCAGGGACAGAAAGCCTTTGGTCCAGCCTGATGGAGTACTTAAACCTCTGCCCTCGGCTGCAAGGTTACCATGGATCACCAAAAATATATATCCAGACCTGAAAAGGAATAATCATGGAGCCACCCAAAAATAGATTGATTTCAGAGGCAATTCAAGCCAAACTGGCCTGGTTGGCTGTGCTGGCTCAGAGATAATCAGGTTGCTCTCCTCCTGTACAACTTACCCGTGGGACAATTTAAACTCTCCCTCTTTGCCATAAAACAGTTTCATTTCACAGTTTTATAACCTGAAACGATGAGGATGGAATTTAGCAAAATTTACCAAATCTTTGGTACAAAGAACAGAGTAACAAAATGTGCTCTGTCGATAAATTTAATTACTAAAGCTTATTTTTATAAGCATCTTGATTTACTACGTAACCTAAGGGAGAGTACCTGTTAGAGAGCACTTCGCTCTGTCGATAACCCAGGTAGCAGTCAAAACACAAATAATTCTGGACTCTCGAGATACCCTCAGTACACAGAACCAGTCTGTGATGGAGCACAGTCACACACACACACATGGGGACATGTCAGACCCGCAGCAGGATGTTTACAGCTCTAAAGTCGCCTCCCAGCAGCACAGGACCTTGCAAGGGTGAAAAACCATAGCCGGGAGCCTTAGCCTGTGCCTATGGAAACAAACCACACCCAACTCAGACCCGAAAATGAAAAGCCAGCAAGGCAAGTCAGCCGCACTTCCTGCAAGGCTGAAAGGCAGCTGCACCTGTTTGTTTCTGTAAGAGGAACACACAAACGCAGGAAAGCACAATGCAAAAATCCGTCACTCCAGCAAGGCTGCGGACGGGCACCGGCATGTGCGGGTTCTCCGCGCAGGCAGCGATCAATGGCTCAGCACCACCGCCAGAACCGCCACCGCTCGTCCGCCCAACACGATGGGTTGTGTTGGATGGGCACAGACCCGCGGGCACGGGGGACGTGCCGCCGGTCCGGGGTGTCCCGGGCAGGGACCGGGCAGGGACCGGGCAGGGACCGATCCCCCTCGGTGCCGCC
>VYXG01011034.1:57222-84309 GCA_013397235.1 Lanius ludovicianus
GGGACCGAGCGCATCCGTGGCCGGGCTGGCTGCGGCGGGGGCGGCTGCGCGGCCGGATCCGCCTAAAGCCCGCTGCGGAGCTGAGCACACGCTGAGCCTGCCTTGCGCTGCTGCAGCACCGCTCTTTCCTCAGGCTTCTGGCCGTGCTCTGTTTACAAGCCAGAAGAAAGCTCGGCTGGGCTGTGGTGTTTCCAGAAAGGGATGTGAAAGTGGCAGATTGAGAGAAGGTTCTTAAATTAGGCATGTTATTATCTTAAGACGCTGTTTACAGGGTGTCGCAGGAAGTGCTGTTTTTACAGTTCTTCTTTATAGAACCAATAAACTCTAAATTTGACATCTGCTTTTCTTATGCTGGAGGGAATCAGCTGACCGTCAGGGTTAGAAGGAGCCTAGGACATGTACCCGGTGGATCTTTGCTCAGATTCGCGGTGGCACAGATTCCCTACAACTGTGCTCACCCTCGGAGCACAGAAGTGCAAGTAAACAGTGGGGAGAAAATGTTTAAAGCACCTGCGGTTTATAAGGGGCTGCTGGGATAAATCCCTTCACCAGCCCCTCCAGAACAGGGTCGTACAACTATCCTTACCCTAAAAAGCACTAAATCCAGCCACTGCCTGGAGAAAGGTGATGGAATTGTAAAGCTTTTGGTGAAACACAAATACAGTAATTGCAGTTAAGTTTTGGCCTATGGTTACCAAAGTAGGTGTCAAAGTTCTCTGTTGTTTTGTTTTGGTTTTTCTCTTATAAATGAACTTTGGTGAGCGGAATATTAAGGTGAGAAAGTTGCAGAAAATGTAAGAAATGAAGGCTCACATTTCTTAGGAAAAGAGAGGGATGAGCAGTTCCACACCTAGCAACAGTGTTTATTTTCTTGGTAGTATCGCACCTTTTCCTATCACATCTGGCTGGGGCTGAGGAGCTGAAAAGGCTTTTCTGTTTGAGCTGCCAGTGCCTCTTCCAAACTTTGTGGCAAGTGAGGAGTGGGGGTTCTCCTTTAAGGTTGAAACCTAACTCCATTTTAATGCTGGGCACATAGAAAGTGACAAATGTGTCTGTTCCTGCTGCCAGGGGTCTCAGCCAGGGACTTGGGGAGCAGGGGAGGAGTACCCCAGGAAATCAGCCAAACTTCCTAGGTGTGCTTTTTCATATTGTCAGTACTCACCCCTGAATATCCCGGGATCAGTAGGCAGTCTGTAACAAAGCCTGTGCGTTATTCCTAAGTATTTTATGAAGAACAAATAAGAAAATGCAAGGTCTTGAAGCTTTTTTGGGGTTGTTCTGTACTTCCACTTAGAAAAATATTAGGAATGCACATAACTGAAGAAGAGTATTTTGAGCATTACTTTAGGGAAATTAATCCAACACTGTTGCTGACTTACCTTACAGATACTTTTGTCAGCTGCTGAGTCAGGGACACAGCTTGAATATGAAAACATTTGCTTGGAGGTTTTTTTTTTTTTTGTTTGGTCTGTTAAGGTGTGGGGGGTGTGTGAAGTCTAAATCAGACTGAGATTTCAGAGTACTCCATCTAATCTGGGTTAGGTTTGCTTGGCCTGCTGCTGGAAACAGGAAATAAGGAAGCATTTTCTTACACTTTTTTGAGCTCCCTTACACTACTTGCCTTACAAAAGCAGGCCAGGTAATTGTCTGCTGCTTTGATTTCATTAGGGGTTTAAGCCTCTCAAGACAGTATTGTTTTCTATTTAGCAAATGGTGCAGAAATGAAAAAATTCCTGTTTTTATAAAATTTTAGAGGCTCATCTTCAGAAGTTCTTTCAAAACAAAGTGTCTACCAAAACAAGAACCAAGGAGCTCTTGGACACTACTTGTTCCACATCCCCAGTGGCCTAAACTTCATTTTTAGTCTGGCTGAGGGTAGTGCTGCAACCCAACAACACTTATTTTGAGATAGAAACAAACAGTTTAAGGTTAAATGTGTTAGTGCCTCTTTCTGCTCCAGACTTCAGATGTTCCAGTTACATAATGCTTCTGAAACATTTGGAGCCCAAGGATTTTAGGTCTTGCTTTCTTTTGATGTGTTTTTTGGATAAGGGAAAAGAGTTCTGACAGTTAATGTTCTGCAAATAACGTGGGGTTTTTTAATTATTTATGAAACTTGAGGTTTTCCTTGCACCTTGAAGCTGTATTCCTTCAAGCATCTCACGTGGTTTCCCATATACTGCTGCTTCATCAGCTACTGAAAATGACCAAACTTCATATAGAAAGAGATATTAGTGCTGGAGACAGGAGCTGTTCTGGACAGTCCTGACAGCTGAAGCTTTCTCTTCAGAAATAATGCAGTCTGCTGGTTCAAAAGGTTCCCCTGAATGTGCTCACCCTGACTTGCAGAGGTTTACCACTTCCAGGGAGGAAGAGTGTGGAATCTTGGCTGTGCCATCCTGACTTCTGCTCAGGACCTCCAGTTGCAGTGGGGTGCACTGGGGGATGTGCAGGGGCCGTGGGGTGCTGGAGATGTTGGAGCTGAAATGCTGCTGCCATGGAGCCAGGCAGGGCTTTGGCAGAGCTGACACCCTGGGGTCCAGTGGGACCTCAAAGTACCTCTGGTGACCACCTTGATTTTCATCACAAAGGCCAGTTCTGGTCCAGAATTTCCCCATCAGCTTTATGAAATGTCTGCAGTCTGTCTTCATTTAAAGAAATGTCCTAGCACACACTGTGTAGCTGGCTGGAATTGAGGCATACTGCTTCCTCTAAAAGACATCCTTCTTAGCTGGCTAAATCCTGGAGTACAGACTGTAGTGCCCAGAAGTTGGGCTTGTTAATCACTCAAAAGTGTTTAAAAGTGGTGTTAATCACTTAATGCACAGTGATTAAAGTCCTATTGATAAAATAATTACTTGTTCTTTGAGTGATAGAAAAAAATCTGGCAAACAGAACAAAGATGTTTTATAACTGTTATGTCACTGTAAGAAAAGATATTTATAAAATGCTGGAACCAAGATTTTACATAATGATAGGCAAGGACATTCCTAAGTCCAAGTCCATAAATCATGGTTAGTAATAACAAAAGTCTTTTTCTTTTGATGAATTACGTCCTGTGAGCTGATTAATTGTCTTTAATGTCTACTTTATGCTGTCATTTCATAGTGTTTTACATAAAGTGTTTTTTCCTCTATGCCATAGTTCTTCTCTCTCAGTACAATGTTCAGAAAGCAGCAGCAGAACAGTTGAAAACACATTCCTTTTCTAACAAATACTTCTTTCTGTACCATTGCACTTCTTCATTTACAAGCTTTTTCAGCCCATATGTTATCAAGATTATTGGCTTTGGTTCAGGCCTCATGGCTGCAAACTTATTCCTTTCAGAGTGGCCCAAAATGTAATGTGTCATGATCTGGCCAAATTGCAAGTAATACAAAGTTGTGACTTGTTAACTCTCTTGTCTCCTGACTGGGGATTTAATTACATTGCTACACAAACACAAGCAGAGCTGTTGCAAGCAATACTCTTTGATATCCAGAGGAAAGTGTAGCTCTCTGTCAGCTCCTTTGACACTCATGACCTGGAGCAAATGGGAGTACTGCATTCCCATCAGAGAGGGATTCCTCCTTCTCTGAAATTGTGTAGGGAAACATTTGACTGGAGCAGTTTATCCCTACTGGTCTGTGTATGAGTATCACTTTAAGTTGAAATACACTTCCACAGGGATGTTGCTTTTGGCAAAACCCACGTGGATTAAGTCGTAAGACTGTTTCAATAAATGTTTTTAGGAGCAAGTGTTGTGATTTGCCAGCCTACAGAAATGTATATTATTGTTTGCCCTCTGAGATGACAGGATTCAGACACAGTTGGTCAAGATTCATTTAGCACAGTCTTTAGGTCCAGGATTTCACTTCTGGGAAATCTTATGGGGGTTGTTACATTGCTGCAAAAGTGACATTTCTATTTTTGTAAAGGAAGGTGCCAGCTGTAGGATGCACTTAGTCATTATTTATGTTGCTCCACAAGCAAAAGTACGCCTGAACTCCTGTGATGCTTTAGGAGAATCAGGAAAGTACTTAATAAATTATGTAGGAAGGAAGGGAGGGAGAAATTATTTAATGTGTCTTGTGGCCATCTGTTAAGCATTAACCTTTGATAAACAGTGTGTTTATCAATGCAAGAAGAAGCCACATTTGATAATGGTCATTTACAGTGCTCTTTGGCCAACCTGTCACTCACCATCTCCAGCATTTTGTCTATTTCTGTAGCTGAAAAGCTGCTTCTGTAAGCCTGAGCAGACATCCCAGAATGATCTTCCAGAGAACCTCCATGAATTTTACCACCTTCTGTTCTCCTCCTTACATCCAGTTGAAACGCTCCTTGTTTCAGTTTTTATCTGGTGTCTCTCACTGCCCTTTATGTGCCACCATGAAGAGCGTGGCTGTCCAAAAAATTCCAAGCTGAGAGCAGATCACAATAACCAGCTTTTGTAAGGAAATGGCTATTCAGTAGTGAAACAATTAGCACAAGAGAGGTGGCTCCTTGCCTTTGTTCACTTTGGCTGTTCAGTCAGATTTCTCCTGAGCAATGAGTGTTTATTCCCTGTTCTTTATCCTGGCCTCTTGTTCCTAGCAGTGGTCCCCCTGAAGGCCTGCCACCAACTCTGCTTTCATAGGTGTTTTTAATTAGTGATCTCAAATGAATTCAGCACAGTTCTCCAGCAATCCTAACTTCTCTCTGTCTTTCTTACACCAAAGGAGTTGCCAAAGTAATTACAAAACCAGGAACTGCTTTAAAAGGTTACTGAGTGACAGACGTGGCTACCATCATGTGATTTACAAAGCTGAAGCACTTAAACCAAGGAAATAAATAATTAAGAACTTTGTGTCATTTACAATATACATGATACACTAGAACACTATAAAAGAATACATGAGCTTATCTTTTTTAGTAACCTGTGGCTAGTACAGTCCTTTTGGTATTTAACTTTTAACTTACACTGAGGGACTTTGGAATAAGAAGTACTAGGACTACATTTTTTTTTCCCAAAGAGTTTTCAGTTGTTATTTCTTATCAAGACTTATATGCTTGTAAATACAGTTTAACAGAAATACTATATAAAACTTTTACTGTACAATAGTTGGTTAAAGTTATAGTTGTGACTGGTATTTTTATGTAATTGTCATGGTTCTTTTTCAGTAGAATTCTGCGAAATTTATCTCTCTACACAGGCTGGAGAAAATAGTGTTAGGGTCAGAAGTGGTATTTTTGTAATTACTTCAATTAATATTTTTAACCATGTGTCAGACTGATTCATGTTATATGGAAATGTTTTTCTTGGAATTTTCCAAAGATGCTGCCAAGCCAACTAGGTGTACTTTTCCTTTAGAAATACAACTTGCTTTACCTTTAGTAATCTGCTGCAGGGTTTGCCTGCTTTGTCCTTGCTGACAGAATTGCCATAGCTTGGCTTCCTCAAGTCATTAAGCCATGGCAGTTTTAACTGACTTTGCCCAAAACAGGGGGCACTGCCCTGGCTCCTGCTGCCCCCAGAAGCGATGGAACAGAGACAAACCTGTGTGGATGTGACAAATGTTGGTGTAAATGTTTGCAAAAGAAGTATCTGTTTGGGGTCTAACACACACTGGAGCCTCAGCAATGGAAGCAAAGCCCCACAAACTGGAGAGGATGTGAAAAGCTGAATGGCTCGGAGTCCTCACGTGGCAGGAGGGATAAGCAGGGGCACACGACCTTCCAGTGCCTGTGCTTGCCTGGAGGATGTGTGCTGGGAGGAAGAGTCCTGCTGGAGCTCCTCAGAAGGTCTGACCTGTGCCCTGTGCTGTTCCCAGCAGGACACTGAGGGCTTCAGCCACTTTGGACATTTAGTCCTGTGAGCACAGACACAAATGGTTGGGTACAACATGTCAGGGAGTGCTCCAAGATCCTGCTGATGGCAATTTGAGGTGGTTCTGTCGCTACTGAGAGGCTGGAGAAATTAGGAAGGACCCAAGAAAGGCAAATGTTGTACTCATCTTCAGAGACCACAACAAATCCAGGGAACTACAGGCTGGTCAGGCTCATGTTTGTCCCTGGGAAAACCATGGAGCAATTCTTTGTGGAAGTAGTACGTTTTACCCTACTTTGAGCAGCCAGTTGGCTTTGCCAGCTCCCAAAATCTGTCCCAACCTCAATGATTCTGTGACTCTCTGGAATGTATTGATACAGGGGTTCTCAAAATCCACCACAGAGCACATGGCCCAGGACAGGCTTGCTCAGTCACTCTGCACTTTTATTTACACCACATGAAAAGTGTAAGTGAAAACAATTTTATTTTTTAATTGAAATGTTTCTTACTTGTCTGTATGCACAGAATCCCTCAGGCCCTTCCCAAGAGCTGACTAATCATCATTAGCCTTTTCTTGCACTTGACCTAATCAAGTCTTGAGATTTAAAACTACATAAAAAACACAAAGGTCTAGTGGGAGACTTGACTACAGAGATCATCCATAAACCTGCCCTGAATTTCCTTGTCTCTGGTAATTGCTGTTGACTGCTCTGAACCATTATCTGTTCTGTTAATAATCATTGCTTTGTGGTTTTCTGAGTCCATTACAGTCCCTTCCCCTTCTCTGAGAAAACTCTTACCAGAACTGAGAAATGCTTTTTCACTGGATTGATTCCTTTTGAGCTGTGCATATATCATCTGGGATCTAAATGCTTGCTTAGCACAGGAAATAAGATCTTATCAGCACAGCCTTTTCCAAGGGGAAATTTACTGCTCAAAAATGCAGCAGTCAGAAGATAGAAACAAAACACTAATGTGCAAAAGAAGTAACAGGAAAAACTATTCTGTATTATTTGGTACAAAGCACTACTGGCACATTGTATTAAGGTGTTGACAACACTTGAAAATAAGGAGGTTCAGATAGAGAGGAAACCATAAATAAGAGGTCCACACTATGGGAGGATTAAAACCCCAGTAGCATTTGCTTGTGTCCTGTTTCAGTGGAGATGCAGAACATTTGGAATGGCACAAAAAGGCACTGATCTCTTATTTATCATTTGGCTATAGAGAAGTGAAAGTGCAACAGAATATAAATTTATGAAATTAAATTCTTTAGGTTCATTGTGACTTTATATTGAAGCTAAGAGCTTTGAAAGGTTCCAAAAGGATTAGAGTTTTATATTGAGGATGAGAACATCCATAGTTACTTTAGATTAAAAGATCCTGAATTATAAGCCATCATGTTCCAGGACATTAGACAACCTATAAAACAAGAGGATTTACAAAGAAATTCCCTATGAGCAGGATATTGTGTTTGTCCACTCTGAGTTACTTGGTTTCTTCCTCTGGAACATCTAGTACTGGGAACTCAAACTCTGATACCAAACCCATAATTCTTATGCTCCTGGATTTAGGCAAAAGTATGTAAAGCAAGCATTTCTTCTTCCTGCCCAGATGTAATGTCTCTTTTACCACCCAGAAAAGGACAGGTGATTTGACTGACCAGATCCTTGACTGACTTTACTGAAACCTAGGATTGCTGGCATTTCGTTTACACACTCTTTTGTCTGTATTCTTTTAATTGTCCCCTATTTCCTTCTAAAACATCCCTGGTGCTCTCAGATTATGTGGCCACATCCTGCTCCCTTTGTTCCTGCCCCTGGAGCAGACCTGGCAGAGCCACGTCAGTGCCCCAGGCGATGTGGAAGTGAAAACCCACCTGTAGTTTCAGTGGCACACCAGGTGCCCTGGGCTGCAGGCTGGCATCCTGTTCTGCTGGCTCTGCTGCAGAGGGTGACAAAGGGCTGGCCACACGAGAGAGTTTCAAAATCTGCCACAGAAGGAGCTCGCTGGCAGGAAGCCAGTGAGATACAAACTTGCAGCAGCCAGGTTCTCAGCATAGATTACATATATGTGTGTACATATATGTTCATATCAAGGTTCTCAAGGATATTTCTCATCCTTAGATCCCGAACAAAAGACTAGATAAACACGGTGCTAGAATGCATATACAGGAGCTTTGGATCGAGGTGCTTGGATCACACCCTCTCTCTTGGCTGGGGAGAGCTGCTCCTGGTCTCACTGGGTGCTGTTTTCCTGCAGCTGCAGATCTGGGACACGGCTGGCCAGGAGAGGTTCCGCACCATCACCCAGAGCTACTATCGCAGCGCCAACGGCGCCATCCTGGCCTACGACATCAGCAAGAGAGGCTCCTTCCTGTCCATCCCTCGCTGGATCGAGGATGTCAGGAAGTATGCTGGTTCCAACATCGTGCAGTTACTGATTGGTGAGTCACAAATGGCAGTGCTGCTTTAATGTGGCCACAGGTTTTGCTTCTGGTTGAAGTGTCTGCAGGAGACCCGACTGGAAATCTTACCAAAAGCGCTGATTTACCGAAGCAGAAATGTTCTGCTTTGGTTGGCTTCTGTTCAGAAGCAGACAGCTTTGAGTCCTTTGCATCTCCCTTAATGGACAAGTGGGATGCCCAGGATTTCCCTGTCCTGAGGCACAGCTTGCTGTGGAGCTATTTCAATATAAAGATCTTTAGGTTTTCAGGGCCTAGGGAAGCTCCATCATAGCAAACTGATGTGTTTTGGTGAGTGGGAACACACACATAGTACAGCAGACAAGGAATTTTGGAGGGACTTTGGGGCAATCTGGGTCTGTCAGTTCTTTGCTAGAAGTTCTGCTTTCCAGCCCAAGTGTTTTGGACTCAGATGTGGCTCTTGGGGCCTGTAGAGCTGCTAATACAACAGCAGTACCGCTGTAAATTTCCCTAGGAACCAGCAGACAGATGCTGTTTTCACTGAATGGTTTTAACTTTTAATTTCTAGCCCATTCTCTTCTGTTAGGGTCTACAGACACCACTCTTCAGTTACTTTTTCAGTTCTTTATGGGTAATACAGAAATACAGGTTGGAAAGGGCTGGGGAGATTATCCAGTCCAGCCTCCTGCTCAGAGCAAGGCCAGAGTTAGGTTGGTCAGAGCCTTTTCAGCCACGTTTTGAAAATCTGCAGAATGGAAATTCTGCAGCTTCCTTGGGCAATCTGAGAGCCTCCTGCCAAACACCTCCTGTGACATAAACACCCACTGTGAATTGCTCTGTTGTTTCCTTTTCTTCCAGGGAACAAGTCTGACCTAAGTGACCTTAGAGAGGTTCAGCTGGAAGAAGCTCAGAGCCTGGCTGAACACTATGACAATATCATCTGTGCCATAGAGACCTCTGCAAAAGACTCCAGCAATGTGGAGGAGGCCTTTGTGAAGATGGCTACGGAGCTCATGATGAGGCATGGAGGGCCCATGTTCAGTGAGAAGAATACTGACAGCATCAGGCTTGACAGCAAAGCCCTTGCAGAAGGCTGGGGGTGTGGTTGCTGATAAGAGCTAGGTGATACCCCTAACTTTACTGGAATTTAGATGGTGCTTCACCCTAATGCTGAGTAGCATGGTAGCCATATTCTCCTCCTCCTCCTGTGAAACCAGCAATTTTGTAGAAGTTAGACACAATCCTGTTTGCTTTGGTGTCTTATTTTTAAAAAGGGACTTTTGAGAGGTAGTGCTAAAAATCAAACCCTCTGAGAAACTTACTCAACATTTGTCCCCACCATTTTATTTTCTGTAACCTTCATACGAGTTACAAAAACGGAGGAAACGACTTTGAACGTGGTATTTTGGGGTGGGAAGACATTTGGTTGGGGAAGAGACTGATGCAAACCCAAAGGTCTGTAAGCATTTAGCATGGGACTGCTGGCAAAGGAGGTCACTTTGGGAACAGGCAGTCTTGATAGTGTCTCTTCAAATCCTCAGCACTCCACTAGGGACCAGAAAGTGACAGTGTCTTTGAAAACGCTATTTCAAGGGCCATAATAGCCAAGATTTTGATCACAGGACCAAAAAGCAGTCCTGTGGATTGCTAGTTACTGCTGGGACAGGCCCAGGTGGGGGAGCTTCTCTCAGGTTTTGTTATGATTGCAAGTTAGTATTTTAACAGAAAGCAAAACCAGCCTGAGCACTACCACGGGATTTGCTGTCAAGCAGGATTAGACCAGGGCAGGGATTTAAAACAGCCTTGAGGAGAGGGTGGATGCATTTCATTTGCTATTGTTTGCACAGTGATAACTCCTTTTTCCAGGTGGAAGTATCACTGAGATTTTGCCCTCAGGTCTCATCATTTCATTCCACAACTCAAGACCTGCACCACTGGAAACAGGAACTGGGGAAACCTTGAACTGACTGTAGCCAAGATCTCTTGCCATGTGCCTAATGGTCAAATACAGGGTTCATTCTGGCCATCCATCTGGTGTTATGTTACCAGAGTGCATAAGGGGCATAAGTGGATTTGAATTTTTTATTGGTTTTGTTTTTTAAACCATCTCTTTAAATACTACATGAGCATATAATAGGGAAGAAGACCTCAGAATAGCTGAGAACTGCATGCATTGCAACTTCTTGGTTGTAAGAAACCAGTGTCTTTTTGAGTGTTTTTGTACCCAAATGTTTCCCTCTCCCTATCACAAGTTCCCCGTTGCTTTTCATTTCTTGAAAACATTCAGCAGGAAGAATCTTTCATAGCTGATCAAAAGCCTACATCAAGTAAAATAGATTTCATAATCCTGCTCCATCCAGTTCTTTCAGATGCAGCTCTGTCGTGTTTCTTGTAGATGTAGCTGAGGTACTGATGGCAGCAGTCCTCTGCATTTACACTCTCAGGCACCTTACAAAAGTGGATTTGCAAAGAGAGCAGGAGCAGCAATATCTTTAACTCTGCAGATAAAACAAATGTGTTTGGGGATGGCAAGTGATTTCTGCAATCCTGACAGTTTGAAGGAGCTTACTTTCAAAAAGCACCCATTTAAAGTGAAGTCACTTGTCTCTTTGAAAAATCCAGGTCAAAAAGGACTTGAATTGTTTTGCTACTAGGGCTGCACCAGTTTAGTCATACAACATATCCAGTGTCATAAAAATTTGGAAGATTTAGGAAAGGGCTAATGGGTACTAATTTTTTAAATACTATTCATCTTCCTGTAGCAAATATTAAACTATTCTCTGCTCTTTCTGGTTTTCTAAACTGTGAGGTAGATAACTGAGGAGTCATGTATGCTTTGTAGCCTGTTTGCTTCTACCTAAGGGGTTAGCTTTCAAATTTTATAGTTGTGAGAATGAAAAGGCCTTAAATTTTTCAACTAGTACAGTTTTCACAATTCTAATGTTTTCTACAGAAGGGCAGGCTGAGCTGCAGTGCTTGGTAGTGGTTTTGGATAGTTTTCCAGGATATTCCCAGCTCTCCTACATCCAGAGGTAACAGGCAGTAAATGTCCAGCTACACACTGAAAATGAGAGTTGTCCCAACCTCAGAGCTGTTGGTGTATTCCTTATGTTCTGCTCTCAGGAGGAACTGTGAAGACAGTCCAAGCTGGAAGTCAGTCCCTGGTGACTGCTTTTCCTGCTGGTGAGATGGTCCTTAAGGTACAGAGTATTTGCAAGCACTTGACTTTCTCTCATGACACACGACAGTTTATATCTGGAGGTCCTGCAGTTCTGCTTGAACAGGGACCCCCAGGTGAGCTCAGCCTGCCTCTGCCTGCAGGATTAGTGCCAAATTATCTAATGCTGACAAGAATTCACATGTATTGCTACTACTCAGACTGAAATCCATAGTTTACATAGTAACTCATCTTAAAACTGGAACAAGAAATGAACACAAATCCTGCTTCCAGTGCAGCCAGTGAATGATTGTGTTTTTACAGTAGATGGAGAACTGAGGAATTACTGATCCATTTTCTTAGAGTTTTGTTTAGTAAATAAGTAGAATTAGACCAGGCACTACACTTGTCATTACAATTTGCCTGGATGTATCTCTTAAACCAGGCTTGAAGGGTGAGGCTCTGTCTGCAGGTCAGTCTGCTTCAGTCAGAAAATGTGCAATACAGCAGCAGTGCTTGGTTTGCTGTACTTCAAATGAAGGCACCAACTCCAATTAGTTTTCAGTTTGCTGCAGAAAACTAAAACTATGGCTTAAAATCAGTTTTGTCTTTTAACTCTTGGCTCCTCTGTGTTGTAACAAGTGCAGTACAAGTTTGCACACCCTCCTGACTGAACAAAAGGGAACAAAGAAATAGCCTGAAGTCCTGGTGTATCTTTTAGGTTAGCAGCAGATGTGAATGGTGGGGCTTGGGCTGTCAGCAGTTAAAGTTTATTTTGATTCCCAAGCCCTGCCTTTGTTCACTGGCAGTAGGACAGGCCTCACTAGGCTGGGAGCTTCTTGACCAGAAATAAACAGTAAACGTGGAGCTCTTCAGTGCCCTGCTGAAGATTTTATTAAACCTGTGACTCACACACAGCTGTGGAATTCAGGCATTAGGAAGATTGTTGGTTTAACTCCATTAATCCTATTGAAACCAAAAGGATACCTGGGTGAAGAGAGTGAGGAGCAATAAACCTGTGATTTACGGGTAAAAACCTGACTTTCAGCTCTCAGGGTACAAATGGGCACTGATGTACATCAAGTGAATAATTCAGGAAAGCTTGTGCAGAGTTCACAGCATAAACATTTGCCAAGAAACCTGTTCACTGCCAGTTGAACATTAACAAGGCCATGGTGCAGTAATTGCTTTTAAGCAGATCCCCTTGGCTGATCATGTATTTGCATTAGTATTGATCATTTATTTTTGGCAGTACCAAAGTGTGCAAAAATATTACAAAAGCACAGAAGGAGACATTGATCTCTGCCTTGTAACACTTGGGAGTGGAATGCAGAGGCAAATACTGAAATGAAATCATCAGCAGAATGTGGTTCCCAGGAGCATGGCCTTAGTTACCCTTTGTATTGATTTTGCTTTCAGCTAATTTTGTCTCCAGTTTCTCATCCAGTCCATCATCACAGATGGAACTTTTACAAATATTTGTTATTATGTAAATACAAAACCAAATAAATGTCAGCCCAGAAACCTGCTAACATTTGCTTTGCAAAACAAAATTTTGAGAAAAAAGAAAATACTTAAGATCAGAGGAGAAGTCCTGAGGATTTTGTTTCTGTACTGGAAAGCAATCTTTTAGAATGTCTCTTTAATGACACATTCTAAAACTAAATGAAGCCCAGCTAATACCACTGATAGATTTCCTGTTAGCTAATACTGATGGATGTCCAAGAACTTCACCAGAAGTGGAGCTATTGCTCATTTTGGGTGCCTAGACTATCACATGTGAAAACCAGGATTTGGGAGATTGTCCTTTGGGCATGGCATGCAAACTTGTCCTGAAAACTTGAAGACATTTTTTAAAAGTGAGCCAAGAGCTGGATTTTCAGAGACATGAAAGCTGCAGACAGAGACCTCCCAATGTCTTCAAAAGCATCTCGGTACCATTGCAAATGAAGCACAAAACTTGTGTGGAAGTGGTTTTGCACTAAAGGGAAATAGTTATCAGAGAGAAAAAATCATTAATGTGAAAGGCAGAGCATCCTGATTATTCTGCATTTTTCATGTTCATTTCCTATTTCAATGCTGTGCATAAGTAAGATTTTTCCCTTTACGAATGATATTAAAATAGATAAAAGTGTGAAAAGTAGTTTGATACTTGACAAAATAAATGCTTTCTTAAGAGAGTGATAGTACTGATGAGGAGAATAACTTTGCTAACAGGGTTTGGTGGGGTAGTATCAGGGATTCCCCTTAGGGTTGTGTTGGAATGGTGTGACACAACACAAACCATTCCCAAAACAGGGGAAGCCAGTGGGGGACACCAGACCCTGTCCTGCCTGCCAGACAGAAAGTAGAAACAGGCACATAGTGAGCAGAAGGTGAGTTTAGTTCCTTGTAACTGTTTTTAAAGACTTCTCTTTTCTAAGTGTGTAAGGAGAGATGATTTCTGATAGTCAGACGTGCTCTGTGCTGTCAGCCAGCTTTTCCTTCTTCTGTGCCTCACTCACTGAGATCTGACAGGTAAAAACCCCACAGCTCCAGGAGCATCCCAGCCACTCTGGCTCACCCCCACCTGTGGGGGCAAGGTACAAATCTCTAATTCATATTGAATTCATTCACTGCATTCCAAAATTATTTGAGGGCTTTGGATGATAACAGTGTTAAAATGGTTCTGCATTTTCTAGGACAAATCTGTTGCTTTTCAAGGTTTCTTTGAGAGATGCAGGCTGTACATTTCTAATCATCAGTAACTATTTTGCTTTTAAACTTTCTTGTCACGATACTTGCTAAATGGTTTGGAATATGAGGAGACAAGGGAGCAAGCTTGCATACTATGGTAATTTTTTATACTTTACCTTCATCTATTTATGAATTTATTATGAAAAGTATTTTTAAACACAAAACCTGCTTTTGTCGTGAATTTTAGCAAAGTAGTGGATACATTGTACTGTGTATCATTTAAAAGGTTTAATTAAAGTAAACATTTGGCAATTAATACCTTTTGTTGTTATTTTATGCACGTACCTTGTTGTGGTATATGATCAGAAACAAAATCAAGTTTTAAGAAGTTATGTATCCTATCCTACAGTGATGTATGGTCGAATTTACACAAGATATGACCTAATGTACTCTTAATTAAACAAATGGTGCTGAACTAACTTCCTCTTATCCTTCCAATTGTCCATCACTTCCAGAAATACGTGCACTTTCAATTGTTTCCAGTTAGTAAACTCTCCAGCAGGGCTGTCTGGGAGATTAAAAATGAAAACCAAACTGCTCAGTGTTGGAGAAGTGCAAATAACTTTTTCAGTGCTTGCAATTAAGTGTAAACAATGTAGTTACAACTGTGCCTCCCCAAAGGGAATGTTTAGATCCTGGATTTTATTGAAGTGCTGTAAATTAAACAAAGCAACACCCCTCTCTTTTTGCTTGGCTCTTTAATTCCAACGTCAGCAGATGGGTATTTGTGAGCCAAATATTGAATTACTTGGTTCTGCAGTGTCTGCTCCTTCAGTAACAGCCTCAGGTATCAAAAGAGCAAGGAGGAGTTGTCAGTGCAGGCTCTAAAGCTGGTTGCTCAGAGTGCTGGGTGCAGCTGAGTGTGTCACTTAATTCTCTTTAACGCCAGATTTTTGCTACTGGAGCCTCGTGGCTGGGGCTGCCCTGAGCTCAAGAGAAGCTGCGAGGGGGAGAAGTGCAAGTGCCACCATGAACACCTCCCTGCTCCTGGCAGGGACTCACCTTGCTTTTCTCCCGTGTTCTGCACATTTATACTGGAGTTTCTAAATCTGTGTGGCCTTTCAGTGGCCTGTGGTGAATGCTTAGGGGTGACTTCCCATTTCTGGGAACTCTCCCTTGAATTCTCTAGGAATTGTTTGCATACAAGAGATCTACACACACTACAACCATTTTTCATTTGCTGTGGTGAACTGACCTTTTATTATGGAGCTTGTACCTGCAAAAAAACCCCAAACCCCTGTATTTTTATAGTCAAGGTTCACTGAGTATTTTTCCTCCATGTCTATGGGCAGGAAGTTGGCTGTTAAACTAGCAGAAAGCATTTTCCCAGATAACACTTCCACAAAACAAGACACCAGCCCCAAATCCCATTTTAAATCTGATTCTGAGAGTCTCAGCCATGCAACAGGTGCTGCTTCTGCTTCAGGAAGAAGTCAATAAATAAACCTGTGTCAGCCCTGCTGGGTGTTTAGGCATGTTTAGCATAATCCTAGATTCCAGTACTGGACTCTGAGCTTGGCATACAAGACCAACACAATGCCAGGAGGAGAACTTTTAACTGAGACCAGCTGAGTCCCAGCTGGGCTCCATTAGACAGAGTAAACCAATCTTCACACAAAGTAAACCCACCTGTGCTGTTTGCAGTAGGCACTCATTTGTTTTATTCCCCAAGTGGCCACAGAAACACTTCCCTGAGACTTTAAAGGTGCAGCCTGTTTCTGACAGTGCTGAAGACAGGCTATATTTCATCCCCCAAGAATTCATCCTCATCTAGACCAAAGGTTTTCATACAGACCGTGTTAGATATGCTGGGATGCTAACAACTGCTAGTAGCCATTTCAAGTTCCAGAGCATGTAAGCACACCACTGAGTCTCAAAGAAACTCCTGTAATCCCAGCTTCTCCCTTTTACACTGATGGAAAGAGATTTCCACCCCTTTTGGCGAGTGCCTTCTGTGTGCAGTGTTATCCAGGTCACATTTCTACCTTCCTTTCATTCCTTCATCTGTTTTTCCAGCATTTTGGCTTTTTGAGGGTCTGCCAAGCCCACACTGCCCCTCACCAAGCTGGAGAACCTGGAATACCCTGAGGCTTGGAGGACTGCATGGGGACAATGGTGTTGCATTTTACTAGTGATGTGACAGAGAAAAAGGGACTGTCTTCCTTTCCTATAAACACATTTTATATTAATGTTTCCACGAGGGATGGAATTTAAGAGGTATACACACAGTTCCTTCAAGAACCTTCTGAAGTGTTCATACATATTGTAGTGGGAAAAAAAAGGAGAAACAGACTGAACATTTTCTGTTCTTCAGCAACTTCCAACATTTTTATTCCCTTGCTTCACTGATTCTGGTAAAGTTAGAGAGAGCTGCAACATGCTTTAGGACTGAAACAACATGACTTTAAATCATCCTGGCCTTACAAAATTACAGTCTTTACTTAGATTTGGAATTCTGTGCAAATACTTGGTATACTACAGAAAAGTGCTAACGAAATAGGTAGACATCTATTTATTGTACCAATAAAAAGGCAAGAATGTGCTGCTGTAAATACTTTTCCAGTGAAGAGACAGGAAATAAACTGTTTAGAGCAGTGTCCTTACAGTGGATCCAGCGAGACATGTTGAAAGCTACTTAGGGGACATTACAGGAGATGAATCAACAGTCCTGACAGTGCAGAGGGGATTACAGTGCTTTGCAAACAGGGAACACAACAACAAAACCTGACTTCACAGCAGCTGTGAGCTCTCAGAGGTTGCTGTTGGGATCATGAGCAGTGAAGGATTTGGCCAGGAGGTCATTTCACTCCATGCCACTGTGTCTGTCAATGCTTTCAGCCAGCCCTGCAAGAACCTGAGAGAAATGAACCCCCAGGCTTTTGTTTGTACAATTTCTAATTTAAAAAAAAAAAAAAACAAACTAAAAAAACCAACCCTAAAAACCTGACTAGCCCCTAATGTGAACTGATCTTTGTGTGTAAGCTGACTTTGGTTTTAAAACAATTAACTGGGTTATGTTTTCCAAGCTTATGTCACAAGTACAACATATACTGTGTTACAACAAATTAACACAGAAATATTTTCAAAGACATCTTTGGGATGAAAACTTAAAAGTATTTTACAAAAATAGTATAAAATAAATTACTTTTTTTTTTTTTTTAAATGAACATCTATAAAATCCATGAACCAAACAACACATAACCTTGACATGAAATATATTACATTAAAGGCCAGTTAACTACCACAGTGGTATGAGGCTTCAAGTAAATCATGAGGCACTTTTTTGGCCAAGCAGTAGTCACTGATTCATTCAGTGGTAAAGTCCAACTCACAGAAACACCTGAAGCAAAATTGCTAAAGCTTTCTAAGGTTCTAAATTCCAAAAAAACCCCACAAAAGTGCAGATAAAAAGGCAAAGAGCAAAAGGCCACAGAGGGCACCCAGGTCTGCTGCTCTCCTTCCAGGCCTGTGCCCAGCGTGGTTGGAGTTCCAACAAGGTGGGAACAAATCAGCCTTGCCCACCCCACAGGGGCACTTCTGTTAAGGCTTCACAGGTCACAGCAGAGAGGAGCAACAGAACTCCAGGGATGTGGGAAACCAGACACAGAGAAAGGCAGCAGCAAGTCCAAAGTGGGACAGACTGAACTCCCCTCTGACTGAAGAGGGCACGCAGTACTTGCAAAATGCCTACACAAATTCAGGTTGTGCTCTGTACCAGCCCATCTGGAATGGACTGAGTGACCTCAGCACCACAATCTCATATTCTCAAGATCCCCAACACCTAAAAGCTAAATGTTCCAGCAAACCAAAGGTACTGTCATGGAGGGATTTAAGTACCACTACGTGAACAGGCTGCCATGAAATATTGCTATTAGAATACCTAATATAACAAAGAGGAAGACAATAAAGGGCAACTCAAGCTGGAAATTACATTTTTAGAAGCACTACAGAAAGCATTATTGATATTTAATATACTTGAACACACTAATGTGTACATGTACTACTAATAAGCATACTTAATGGAAGGTTGTATTCATTTAGAGGTTAAAAAAATTTAGAAGGCAGAGGTTTGTGGCACTCTTGTAAAGCACAGCGTGTTTGGGGGAAGAAAAGCACAGCACTGAGTGCTCCTTAAGAAATCCTACCACCTCAATTAGGTGCAAAGTTCTCCAGCTGGAAGACCAGATCTACAGCAGCATCCACATCTGGCACAATATGATCAGGTTCCACTAAACCAGGGTCGAACCCAAAATCCCTGTGGCCGTGGAACACGGCCTCAGTCAGGCTGTCCCTGGTGTCCAGGGGCACCTCGCTGTGGGGGCTGTACACCCCAGTACAAACCAGCACAGACCTGCAGTGGGCAGCAGCAGCAGATGCCAGCTCGTTCTCCCAGCTGAGGCCAATCTCGTGGTCCTGAGAGAGCGTGGCAGGACCTCTGCCACCAGAAACCTTGGCTTGGATGCGGGGCTTGGAGCCCTGGCTGGAGCTCTCCTCCAGGTAGCGGTTGTACAGGTTGGCACCGTAGATGTCTGTCATGAGATTGTCCCTGCAAACACAAAGCTCAGTCAGCTCTGCAGCTTTTAGCTGTCAAAAGACATTTTTACAGTTTCCATTTAGCAGTTTATTCTGTGCTTAGCATGGCTTTATGTGGAATCAGGCAGATGGGAAGAAATCCAACCCCACAGCTATTTTATTGCACCGTTTTCATGAAGCATGACATGATAAAAATGAGTTGCTCTCCCTGGTGCAGACTGGGGTGAGGGGAGAGAAAATCAAGGTATCAGCTGCCTTTGAATGAGCTTATTGTATTTCCAAACATCTTGGAGATTCTGGGAGAGTCTTTAATACAATACAGCTTTATCTCCTTCTCTGAAAAGGATTCTATGGTGTGGCATGTGACCAGCCTAAATGACCTCAGAGATAAAGTCTGGCTCTATACTCTCTAACTATCCTTTGCTCCAAGCCAATTGGTGTTACACCACTAAACCCAATAAAATAAACACCCATGCAAACTCTTTTTGTTAGATTTACACAGCCTATTACAGAAATAGATACATAAAAAATCAGCAGAAATCTTAGTTGTGTATAAAACACCTTTTGTGCTTCTATAGAAATTACACATAAAAAGGGCAAAGCATTATTAATTTTTAAGTTTAGAAACATGACAAAAAATACACCACAGCACCAAGAAAGTTAGATGCTCTTAATGATAGGAGAAAGAAGCTGCTAAGAGTTGTGTTTTTCCTGGCTGGCATTTACACTGTGAGTAATTTCCTGGTGTACCGGTGGGGCTCAGCACACCTTACCCCACAGCACAGAGGGTCTGGGATTATTTTGGTGTATCTGTAGGGCTCAGCACACCTTAACCCACAGCATAGAGGGTCTGGATGGGCTGGGATTTCCTGGTGTACCTGTGGGGCTCAGCACACCTTACCCCACACCATAGAAGGTCTGGGATTATTTTGGTGTATCTGTAGGTCTCAGCACACCTTACCCCACAGCATAGAGGGTCTGGGATTTTTTGGTGTACCTGCAGGGCTCAGCACACCTTACTCCACACCACAGAGGGTCTGGGATTATTTTGTTGTATCTGTGGGGTTCAGCACACCTTAACCCACACCATAGAAGGTCTGGGATTATTTTGGTGTACCTGTGGGGCTCAGCACACCTTAACCGAGAGCATAGAAGGTCTGGGATTATTTTGTTGTATCTGTGAGACTCAGCACACCTTACCCCACACCATAGAAGGTCTGGGATTATTTTGGTGTACCTGTGGGGCTCAGCACAGAGGGTCTGGGATTTTTTGGTGTACCTGCAGGGCTCAGCACAGAGGGTCTGGGATTATTTTGGTGTACCTGTGGGGCTCAGCACACCTTACCCCACAGCATAGAGGGTCTGGATGGGCTGTGCCCAGCTCCTCTGCAGGGCCTGGGCCCGGATCAGGTGCTCTGCATACTGGTAGGTCAGCCTGCTGGGTTTGCCCATCAACGCCTCGTACTTCAGCTCCTTGCCAGTGATCTTCTTGTAAATGTTTTCCAAACAAACCATGAATGTTCCGTGCCCAAACCTACACGGATATGCAACCAAACCAAACGACATCAACTGCAGATTAGAAACATCAAACAAGGCTTTTTTATTTCGTGATTTTTTAGGAAATAATCCTGTCCTGCAGCTATCAAATTGCCCTCAGCATGCAACGCTTCTGCAGCCAGTTCACTGAAAATTAAGTGCTGATTAGCTGAACAACAAACACCACAATAAGCCCACATTACTGGAGTGGCACAACAGATTTATCTAATTTTAAAACTGCTCACTGGAGATATCCTGGCTGCCTTGCTGTAGCCTGGAACTGTCACACATATATCTTTTCCAGTGTGCTAATTAATTGCTTCCAAAGCCAGGTATCTGAGCAGATCTTTGACCCAGGACTGAGGCAGCAATCAAGTCACAGTAACAAGTTTCTATTTCAGCACAATTTCAAATGACAGACAGAGGGGACGGGAGGGGACACAAACCTATTGAAGGAGCACCTTCTACTGAAAGCAAAATCAAACAAAACCACTCCAAGAGGTCCTGCCACCTTGTTCTGCATGTTTTATTTGTTTTTTTCTTATGTTCCTTGAAGAGCTCACTGCATTGTCCTCAGCTCAAAACCCCTCACTGCTTTCAGCCAGCAGGGCCAGCCCTTTACCCTACCAGGAAAAGAGAAATACCAAAGAGGGACCTAATGAAATGAAACAATGGCCTTGATAAATTTTTTTCATTTTTGCCTTTGAACCAAGGCTCTGAGGCCCTCAGGAAAAAAAGCTCTCTTTCCCCACTGTTGTGGGAGTGAGGAAACAAAAGGGTTTAGAGCTTAAAAGCAGCTTTTCTCCATTTCCTGGGTGCAGTAATGCAGCCAGCAGCATTAGCTGGAAAGTGCCTCAGAGATGCTGCATCCAGCCAAGGCCTGCTGTGAAGCTCCATCAAGCACTTTGTATTCAAGTGCTGACTCCAAATCCGACTGGAAAAAACGAGGAAGCCCCAGATAAATCCCAGTGACAGGAATGCTACAGAGCACTTACCTTGGGGACTGTGCCTCAGCCACCCACATCAGGTCCATGTTACAGGCAAGCACAGGAATGTGAGGGTAGTTTTCCTGCTCGTAGGGATTTCCAGGATAGCCACTTGTCAGCAGAACATCTATTATCAGCTGCAGGCTGGTTTCCCATCTGACTGGCTCCCCAAAGAGCACCACAGCTGTGAGAACCACAAGTACAGAACAGTCATGGAATTCTTAACAGAGCCCTGAATCCCTGACACTTGGTCTAAAACTTGGCCTAAAGAGACTGAACAAGTAATTTAATATAACCAGGATTGACCAAATAGCCACACTAACTTTAATTTAGGGTTTTAAGATATCACATGCACATCCATTCACAGAAAACCTCAGAAGTAACAAGAGCCCACTACAAAATCTACAGGTTTAGGAATTTTGTTTTACTGGTGAAGTTTTTCCAGAAGTTCCAGTATTAACTCCTAATTTTATTTCTAAGTCTTTCACAACTTGTGAATTCTCTCTTTACACACAGTATTTAAATACTCCACCAGAGATATTGATTTGTTCATCTTAGAACAAAATTTGAATGGTTTTTTAAAAAATTGCTTTGGTCTCCAGCAATAATCTGACATGGATTTTTTAAAATCCTAAGGTCCAGTTTCTACTTTCCTGTAGCTCAGATGAGATCAGAGTGAAAACAAGACCCTTCTCATACTACAACTCCATCCTGACTACTTGTAAGAACAAGACAATTATTTCTGAATAACAAACATCAGTTCATTCCTCATTTATGAAAGGAGGGCAACAATAGCCTGTTAAATGGAAATAAAAAGAAAAGGAAACTTCATGTACCCTTGAAACTTCAAAACACATGGCTGAAAACTGCACACATTAAAAACCAGCTTTACAACACATGATGCTTTCAAATTAATGACAGGTGTCATTAACAGGGAAATTTTAGGATTGCCTCAGACAAATTTCCAAAGTGCCCAACAATACAGAAATAATTTCTGTATTATAAAATTAAATTATTATAAAAGAAAATAAATACATTTCATTTATTAATGGAAAGTTGCAAGTTAAATAAAGATAACTGACCCTCAATCTTGGGAAGCTCCACAGCAGAGGAGGACTGCAATAAGAAAGAAATGAAAGTTTTCAACAAGACTGAACATCTGCTTCTATTTTTAACAGAATAAATTCAAGCTCAGCTGCCTCCTGCAGCTCAGCCAGGAAATGCACTCTCTCTGTTGGTAGATACCTGATGTCAGTTCACTCAGAAACTCGTGTTTGCATTCTGAAGTGACATCCCTGGCACAGGGACAGCACACAGAGACTCTGCTGTACCTGCACGAGCCTCCTGCTTCTCCTGAGCTGCCTCTGGCAAGCCCCAGAGCTCCAGCTGTTTTCATTGCTTGTGCATAGAAGTGGGGATGTTTGTTCTTCCACAGGAGCAGGAGGCCTCCAGTAGGACCAAGACCTTCGAAAAACAGCTTTTGAGATGTGTTTCTTTAACTGCTAATGAAGAAGAATGCACTGCATAATGTGGAATATATTTGTAAACAATTAAGAGCTTGCACTTGATCCTTTACTCTCAGTGGTGCCAAACACTTTGACAGGTTCTTGAGCTTCCCCACCCACATGGGTGAGAAGGTGACACACCTGAGTTATGGGTTCTGTGAGCCACAGAGAATGTCCTGATCACAGGTGGGGAAAATCCACTCTGTAGGCTGGCCCTGAACATGGACAGTACACACAGCTACTTCTGCTCTAAATTCTGCACAACTCAGCTGGAACCACTGTACCTGCCTTCAACATTTAAATAAATATATATTTAAATNTTGAGGGAAAATTATCTATCTTCAAAGCCTGCATTTACAATCAAAGCAACCTCACAGCTTAGAAACAATACCAACCCAATCCCTTACTGCAGGGAGAGACCTGGGGTATCTTCCACACTTTCTGAGGAAGCTAATCAGCTTTCCAAGACAGATTTTGCATTAGGTATCTCTATTAGATTGTAAGTTTTCCCACAACAGTAGGTTACAAAAGCAAAGGTTGCATTAAAGAGGGTAAAGAGTTGTTCTTGAGAATGCTGTGACAAAACAAATAAGGAAGCATTCAGAGCAAAGGCAAAATACAATGTAAGAACAGCAGCAGGAGCTTGGTAGTTAAATATTGACCCCTGGTATAGGATGTCATGCAACGAGCAAACAGGTTTAAAACAAAAATCTACACCCACCAGGATGCTGGGTCTCCTGTCATGGTCAACTGCATCGAGCAGAGGGCGTTTCTCCCTCAGGGTGTCAATGGTGATGGGCTGGCAGAAACCGAGGCTGGCACACACCAGCTAAGGACACACAGCTGCTCACAGGAAAAGGTTTGCAAACTGCTAATTCCAATTTAACCAGCTGAATGTATTCAATTTACAAATTATTTAGGAATGAAAGCAACATCAAAGACAGACTATTCCTTCTGTGAGACGAAAAGATGATCATCCTACTGCTGATAAATGAGAGACCAAGGCTCTTCTACTTTTGTTTTCAGTCTTTTCATCTACTTCTCTCTTAGCCAAGCCTAATGAATTTTGACCATTAACTGGAATGGTCCTCCAACACCTTTTTCTCAGTTTTGTACTTCAAATAGAGCTTATGCTTAAAAGGTGCATATACATTTTTTACAATTTACACCAACTTTAATGAAAATCCCACTAAAGGAAGAAGTGCAGAAGGGACTTAGTGGAAGCATGAGCAAAGTTCATGCAGAAGTAAAGGTTATTAAGTTACAGTTTGAAACTTTGATGCCACAAGGACATCGATATAATTCAAGTTCTTTGGGCACTTAGTACAAAACCACATTCAAAACATAAATCTGACACCACACTAGGAACTATCATTACTATTTATTACTGCATTTGTAGGGTTGAAATATTTGGGTTTCACTTGATCCATAGGATCCCCTGAACCTGATTAAGGAAAACACTTTGACAGAAAGTTGTTGGTTTTTAAATCTTTTTTTAAAAGATACTCTTGAGCAATATCAAGAAGTGGTCCTTGTCCAGATACCAGAACACATTTTTCATGGTAACGCTTGAACATCCGCAGGGGACTGTGTGACATCATCACTTGATCTTGGGAAATCTGTTTGGGATTTAAAAGCAAAAGGAGTCTGTTGTTTTTCAGAGAAGCTGTTTATACATAGATTCAATTAACAGATTCCAGGAATTACAAAACAATCAGCATTTTCTCCTTTCGCAAATGATGCGTTGGTGATGTGCCAGAAAAAAACACCAACAAATTATACATCATACCCCTTTCAGCTTCCAACTCTATTCAACATGAACAAGACAAGTTTTATAATATCACCAAATTAGTTTGGAAACAAACAGGGATGGAGAGTCAGAACTGTCCTGGTTCCAATCTTGGGCTCTTTGCTAAAGTGAAGCACTGATTTAATTGTACCAGATTATCACCTTCTTCTAGTTTATAATCCCCACCCCTTCAACAGGACAGGTATTAACCAGTAAGATTATTATCCTGGAAAGATGCTCCTGTGAATGACTACTTAACCACCTCTGCAAAGAAATGCCTTTAGCTTTACTACTGGAAAAATCAGTACCTTTACCAGTGGAAAAGCCATTAGCTTTGGACAGCATTTTTTACTTTCTAATACCTCCAGCAAAGCATGTCAGGGGGTTTAAGGGAAAAGCAGCCCTGTTTAACTGAGCAACATTTAATGGAAGGTAATAATCTGACACATTCAACACGATAAGGAAATAAATAGGATTTAGGGGACTCACTGGAACTCCCAGCAGGTGAGACAACTGGTCAGCTTTCTCCTGGCGCAGGCAGTTCCCTGCATTGGTGACAAAGACCACGGGCACCAGGAACTGTCCCTGAGAATTCACCAGCTTTCGAAAGGCTGCTCTGGCAGCAGGAATGGGGGTCTTCCCTCGGACCAGCACCCCATCAATGTCAAAGAGAAATCCAAAGGACGGCAGCACGCTGAGCTGTAAGGAGGGATGAAATCAAAGGCTACTTTAGTTATGCCTGTACTTAGAGTTTCCAGCAGCTAGAGCCCTCTGAGAACAGACACCTCCAGAGAGAGCAAGGGATATTTAACTCTGCACATTTTAATGTGCACGTTGACACAAGGAGTACCACAACTCCCTCTGCCTTATGCATACAGACTCATGAACACTACTTTGCCCTGCAAACAGCACCAGAACATTTCAAATGACAGGAAAAAATTAAGTTAGACTGATCCCAAGAGGTACAAAATGCATTCTGCTGTGCCAGTGAGTCTCGCTTTAGATTGGCTTGACCCCCACAGAATACTAACAAAATATACAAAAGTAAAATTTTCAGTGGTTGGCAGGCCTTGGACACAAGGATTGTACTTGGTTCCTCCCTTTCAAGGTGTTTTTGTAGTAAAACTGCTCTGTTCCACGAGAGGTTTGATTACAGCCAGGTGACTGCTGTGCTCCTACACACGGCTTCAGACCTAGTTTTACATAGGGCAGACTAATTGGGAAAGTCAGCACCTCCTTAAGCGAAGGTGCTGCTCGAGTTACTAAAATTTATCTCCTTGCCTGCCTTTGAGGCCGTGACGAGCTGGCCTTGGTGAGCCCCGGAAAGCAGTGAGGAAAGATGAGCTGGGTGATAAAGCCAAGGAGCAGAGACAGAGAGAGAACTGCTGAGCAGTGAAGCTGTTACTGGATCAGCCTGGAAAAGTAGGGAACCAAATCTACCATCTAAAGTTCATTTCTCTCCCGAGCCTAAAACGGAAACCAGGAACCTTGGGACTTACGATGCCCTCTGTCAGTGATGAAAAGGGTTAAGGGCTGAGCGTGAAGGAGGGAACGGGCACAGAAAGGACTCCAGCCATGGCAGGGGGGACAGCCTTTGCCACCGGAGCTGTCTCAGGGCACGCACCCACAGCCACCGCGCCTCCTACGCAGGAGAAGGGCACTTTGCCCCCTTCAGCAGCACTCTGTTCCACATCAATTATCCACCCGCCACGCCTTTCCTGCAGCGGGGACAGCACCGGGACAGGGACCGCCACCGGCACCGCCGGGAACGGTGATGCAGCTGCCGGCACACCCTGACACGCTCCTCTCACAGCCGCAGCTTCTGAACCCGCGGCACTCAAATGAAAATGCGCTCCCCTACACAGCCCCATTTAATAATGCCGACACTGTAAACATGTTGCATTACCATTCATTTAAATTAGGTTGGGGGTTTTGTTCAGCTTCTCATGCAAGAACTCCCCCTGAAGCGCTCTCCTCTCTCCTCTGTAGAATCATCACCCTCTTATTTTAAAGAACAAAACCCCTGAAGCCACATTGTCTCCACATAGCCCGCACCCCTTTCAGGAATGTTATGTCAGAAATAACCCAGCTGCTGCAGAGATGCTGCTAAAGGCTTGCTAATACATGGACAGCAGTTCTCCCAGGCTTTGTGAATTGGTATAAGGAATTGCTGAAACTATAGTAGTATTGGAATAATTGTGTAGCAGATGAGATTCTTTACGTTAATTTTGCTACATATAAAAAACAGATGTATAGATAACAGATTACAAATGAGAATTTTACACTGAGTAAAACCAGCAGAAAGAAAAAGAAAGTATTACGGGAGGGGAAAAAAGCACTAAGGAAGGAACTGAACGTATATGGAGCAGGGAGACAATGAACTCAACAGCTCTCTTTCCCTTTTGACCCTTAAGAAACCGTTGGTGACAGGAGTGCTCTGCCGCCCTGCCCAACCAAGGGGACGGATGGAGCCGGCAGTGGTCGGAAGGAGTTTCCCTCGTTCCCTCTGGGAGACCAGGAGCACAGGCAGCCCCAGGACAGGAGCTCCGGCCGGCAGCGCCCGGGAACCCCGTCCCGGCGTCCC
The DNA here is from genome assembly GCA_013397235.1 of Lanius ludovicianus. Classification (NCBI taxonomy): domain Eukaryota; kingdom Metazoa; phylum Chordata; class Aves; order Passeriformes; family Laniidae; genus Lanius; species Lanius ludovicianus. The sequence continues at coordinate 84,262 of VYXG01011034.1, forward strand.
GAGGCAGCGAGGATCCCCCCGGGCATCCCCGGCGGGTGGCCCGCCCTC
>VYXG01011034.1:84445-94769 GCA_013397235.1 Lanius ludovicianus
GCGCACTCGCGGCTCGGCCCCTCCGGCGCACCGCGGGTGGCACCGCGGCGGCAGCAGCGCGAAGGGCAGCACAACATTCCGACCAAGGAGATAGCTGTCTTTTAATTTAATAACAAACCAGAAGAAACATCCTCTCTGGTGCTGCCTGGCCAGCGGATGAAGGGACTGGAGCATCTCTCTTAGGAGGAAAGGCTGAGGGAGCTGGGCATGTCCAGCCTGAGAGGGGACTGCATTGGGAGGAGTGCCAAGAGGATGGACCAGGCTCTGCTCGGAGATGCCAACCACTTGGACAAGAGGAACAGGCAGGAGCTGGTGCCTAGGAAGTTCTGCCTGAACACGAGAACTTCTTTCCCTGTGCAGTGACTGAGCACTGGAACAGATTGTCCAGAGAGGGTGTGGACTCTCCTCACTGGAGATATTCCAGAACTGTCTGGACAAGTCCCATGGGCTCTGAATGGCCCTGCTGGAGCAGGAAGGTGGGACCCGATGCCCCACAGTGGTCCCTTCCTGCCTGACCCATTCTGTGATTCATTTTCTGGGAAAAAGCCTATCATGCACAAACACCACAGTCCCTCAGCTCTGCACTGCAAAGGCATTCCCCTGCAGCTAGACTTGAAAGTGAGACAAGCAGCACAAAATGTCATTAGTTAATGGATACTCTGCAAAGCTATCTCTCTTTATCTTGCTCATCTGCTAATGCAGATTAGGTAAATCCACTTATTTCCTAGTGCTGCCAGCAAATATTCCTCACCACCCCTCTGACTGGGGGGAGAAACTGATCCTTCAGCGATGGCACTGCGCTCACCAGGGCACAGAAGAAGGAAGGTGGCCTTTGATCTGCACCACTGACATGGCTGGCATTCAATGAAACACACAAATGCATTTCTAAGAGACAAAAGCGTGCCCAAAACAACGCAGCAGACAGAACAGTTAGAGAGTTTATCCCCTTGGTGCCCAGGCCAGCACCACGCCCAGGGCAGAACTCTGAAGCAGGCAGAACAAGCTACACCTAAGAATAAGTCCTTGTTCTATAACCTGGCTGTGTTTGGGGCAGAGGCATTCCAGAGATGGTGTGAGCCACACACACATCCAAGCACAGCTGCACACTCAGAGTGCAGGCAGAGCCTGCCCACTGCTCCATTCTCCAGGACAAACAGGATTGGTTTCCTGGCTGTGGCCACAGCAGCTTCCCCACCCCGACTCCACCAGCAATTCCACAGCCTGGCAGGACATTTTGCTATAGGCCACTGTGGCAAATAATTACTCTGCAATTTGTTCCCTCAGACACAGCCAAGAGCACTCAGCTCAAAAATGCTTCACACTCAGAGCTACAGAGAGAGGATGTGGCACAGAAGATTAGGCAAATCTGCAGCCAGTTTGCCTGGCACACTTACACACTGCATGTTTGTGCATTTATTCCATTTCTGTGTTGGTTGGCAGGGATCAGCCCTGTCTTATAAACTTCCCTTTTACATGATGATGTTGGTCATACTCCCTTGAACATGAATGTAATTACAATCCTGTTGTTTTTTTCTCATTCTTTCCATCTATTTTTCTTTTGCATTCCTGTTTCCATCACTCTGTCCCTGATCTGCCTTTACCCTTCTGTCTTTTATCTTACAGCTTCATATAGTGACAGAAGGGATCTACCACTGGTATTACCAAGCCCTCAGACTTACCAGGCCATAGAAACTAGCTGTTTTTTCCCCCTTTAAATCTAGTTCGGTTATCTCCACCACAGAATTTAGCAAATCTACAACAAATTATTACAAGCCATAAACCCACTGTTTGCTGCTTTATTACACAGCAGAGAAAGCTGCACTGCTGACAGGAAGAGAGAAGAATGTGCTTGTGGTGTTAGTTGTCTGCTTGCTACCAATAATTGAGCTTTTGATTTATTCTGGGGTTTTTTAAAGGTTTTAATTTGGCAGCTATGCTTTCCACTTCTTCAATTTTTTTTTGTTTGATCACTCACATCAAGTAACACAAAGCTTGTCTCTGTAATTTAGAGCTTTGGTTGGCTATTGTGGATGATTCACAATAGACTGTAATAAATAAATACTGACAGCATCCAGAAATGCTGAACAGTCCCAGACTTGGCTGTTAAATACTCTATTCCTTGGACAGAAACCCTCCATGGCTGCAGATGTCCAATTTCAAATGCCTTTCATTCAGACCTGTACAACAATGTCAGTCACCCACAAGACTCTGAACAGGCTCTGCCTTGCCCCTTGGCCCAGGGTACACGAGCCAAGAGCAGTAAGGGATGCAGAGCTCCAAATCCCTACAGGGATGGCTGTCTATGATCCCAATCTTTGGCTGCCATTAGGGAATCACCACAATCCTTTGAACTAGAATAAAACAAGACATCATGTTTAAAGTAAGTTTTACTAAAAATACTTCAACAAGGTACTGCAAAGTTTTTTACAGTGGCTGCTGGAATATCCAGCATTTGAGCACTTGATCCAGGCACAGTTACAAACCACAAAAAGGGTAACAGGTTTTAGACATTGCATGTGTTTTAGAAAGAACCAAATCTCCTCCAAAGTCACTCATAAGATCTGCCTTCAAGGTACCTCTAGACAGGTTCCAGGTTATTCTGGTAAATAAGCAGGTGTAATAGTGTGAGTTCCTTCCCAGCTCAACAAAACCCAGCATGAGAAGATGTGCACACTTACAGTCAGGACAAGCAGACAGGATGGCAGGAACACCACCATGGGTTTTCCTTCAGCATCCAGATCACTGGGTGTTGTTCTATCTGTCAGAGGCCCCACTGCACAGACCCTTTCCCAAACTGAAAGCACTGAAGGCAGTTGGTGAGTGCAGAGACAAGTTCACTGAGGTTTGACCTTTTCCAGCACTGGAGTGAGTGCACATCATCCTAGTGGAGAAACCAGAACAAGGGCTCTCCTCACAGCACACTGTAATTCCAGCCATTTACTCCACATCCAAAAGGACTTTTCAGAGCTAAACCCATTGCTACCAGAACTTAGGAACCTGTTGCTTTCAGAGGGATTATACACAAACCAGGCCACGCTGGTGCAATGTTACAGTCCTAGAAGTGTCTTTGCCTCCTCACTCTGTGCCAGGAGGGTTTCACTGGCGTACTTCTGGAGCAGCTCCATCTTCTTTCTCCGTACAAGAGCCGCCTCAATCTGCAGAGATAAAAATAGGATGGATTCAGCTCAATTGAGATGCCGAAACCTCAGATGCTCAGCTATAGAAAAACACAGGAAGGAAAAACACAGGAAAGAGCCTGTGAAAGTTGGAGCTGTGAACTGGTGTAAAAGCAGTGGAACTAAGATGAGTCAGGAGAATCTTTTTCAATACTCAGCTGAAGCTCTTGGGAGTCAGAGGAAGCAGTAAAACAGACGCCTCCTCTCTGATCTCTGCTGCCACCCTTGTTACTCAGGGTGTTTGTTAGCTGCCATTCCATTTTGATCTCAGTTCAGTCACACAATTCTCTCAGACAGAGCTTCAGGAAATGCAGAACACGTGGGGCTATGCCACAGAGCCCACAGCTCTGAAATCACAGTGAGTGAGTGTGCCCTTCACACCAGCCACAGCCAGGAACCTCTGCCCTGCACTTTGCCAGAACTGCCAACGTGGTTCTTTATGAAGCACATACTTCAAATCTACTAACAACAACCTGCAAGACCTATGTCAACTCAGCAATGTTTTGTATTTGTCCAAACTGCACACAGCATCTCTCACAATGAGTGTTCTGAACCTTAGTTTTTAGTAATTTAGCATCTAGAAGGGATAATCCTGTAGGCAGCAGGTATGGAGTGATATGTCACTAAGAAAGAGAATCAGCTAAGTAACTCCAGAACATTTCTGTCTGAATTATTCTTCAAACAACCTGCTACTGTTCAGGTAATATATACCCTAGAGCAATTTCAAAATATTACAGCCAGTTCAAGGTCATGCCACCAAAATAATTTTAGAAAATTGATGAGAGCAAACCCTGCAATTCAGAAATCATCCCATTAAATTACAAAATAAGTCAGACTCTCAGAAAAAAGGCATAGTCCAGATGTAGTAGACAATCCTAGTTATTGATAATAGCACCACAACACTTCCCAATTTATGGAACACTTAAGAAGGTTTTGGAAATTCTCAGATGAAAAGGGTTATAGTATTTGCAAGAGGATTAAACAGCTGCAGAGTCAAGTCACAGAAATAATAAATTTAGGGCACTTTTACTGATGACCTGATGTAAATTAAGATGTGTCTTGCAAAAGCAAGAGTGCATCTCTGCAGCTGAGTGCTGTTATGTCTTACCTCCTGTTGAGTTGGCACTGGAACATGTGCAATAAATTTCTGTTGGCCATCTTCACCTTCTCTCTCCTTGCCACCTTCCTCATCAGACTAAAAAAGTGAAAAAATCACATCAAGTTTTTTTACATAGAGATCATAAAACCCCACATTTTTCACTTGTTTTGCCAGAAGGAACCTGAGCGTGGGAATGGGTGAAGGGGACCCAGCACCAAAGGAACATGACAAGGATCACATGCAGATCCTGCTCCTTGACATTTTCAGCATTACTGCTTCCTTTTCTAATATGGCCTTTGCTCTGCTGTGGCACGGGCATGAATCCTCCCCTTCCATAACTGTGGCTGCCACAGCAAAGCTGGGAACAGAAGAGGAGGCAGCTAAGCAAGAAGACAGCAAGTGTTTCTCACTCCATTGAAAGGATTTCCCAGCTGCCAGGCTCCAGCACTTCCTAAACCTGAGCCAAGTTCATTCCCCTACTACTGATTCTTACTGAGCAAGGACGACTGTGTGGTGGGTCAGGTGGAGAGAGGGGCAGGAGAGTAGCAAAGGGTTCTTTGGCAGAGAAGGGAGCACATAAGACACATGAAAAGTCACATCCCCTGAGCCATCTCCTACCTCCTCCTCGTGGACAGCATAGATGTTCTCTTCCTCCTCCTCCTCCCCTCTTGCCAGTCGTGCTTCTCTCTCCATCTTCCATTTTTCCACTGCTTCTGCTATAACTGGGGAGCAAAGGAAAAAGGCAAATGTAGCTGAGAGCCTGTTAGAGCAGCATGTTCTTGTTGCCAGAGCTTTTCTAGTGGACATAAACTTCTTGCCCAAATCCACTACATCAGTACCACACCCTGCAGAACCTTGGTGTAGTACGAAATAAAATCTATCAGTGTGTGCTGATACACTGTCACAGTGTGGCACTTGCTAATGCCTTGAGTACATTTTGGACTCTAAATGTCACAGATAAATACAAACCTACTTCCTGACCTGAGCAGCAGGGTCACATGAGCAGGCTAAGTGGCTCTTCCAGCTCTGTAGCCTGTCAGCAGCTACAGGGATGCTGATCACCGTGTGGTTAATTAAACATGATTATGCTCCTTACACTGACCACCACTCTTTTTCCATCTCAGAGGGTATTTCTCTTACTTTGTAGCACAATCCCAATTCTGTACCTTGCTGCTAAGTGGAAGCTGCCAGGCTGCTGCATCTCTACTACAGCAGAGTGACAGTAAGAGCACTAAAACAAGTTTTAAGAAGCTTAACAAGTGATATGGCCAGTGCATAAGATCCTACAGAGGTGCCAGATTCTTAGGGTTATTAGCAACACCAGATTAATGTATCTTGGCAGTAGGAAATGCCTAGAGCAACAGGAGCCAGCAGGTATTCCCCAAGCTCTCACAGATCACACATTAAAATGCTCTCCCCAAGAGGGCAAGACCTAACCAGTGGCACACGGTTTGTGTGTGATTCCCTAAGACAAAAGGAACCTCAAATTAGGAAGTTTTTTTCAATACATTTCACAAAAAACTTAACAAGGTAAAAACTGCAAGCTCCCAGACGAGCAGGATGTGCAGCACAGACCCTGAGTGGGAGCTGCTGGGACTCTCACCACACAACTTCCCCTCCTGCACTACTGACTGCCTGCAGCCAGCTCCCCTTCCCAGGGCTTAGGGCTCCAGGCTCTGCTGCAGGACACTGATAAGTGAAGCATTTCCTTCAGCCCCCTTCCTCCCTGGCCTCCCATCTACCAACAAGGCATGACCTTGAATTCTGGGAATGCCTCACCCATGGAAAAGGGATAACTGTGAGGATCAGCCAGTGCTCAGAAGCGTCAGGGGAACTACTTAGGAAACTTAAAAGTGGTTGTGCCCTCTGGCTTAGAGCTACACAAATCCCAGAAAATGGCACACAGTGCTGAGTTTTGAAGAGAGTTTGAGGAACTAAGACTCATAATCCTGGTGTCTTCACCAGGGAAGTCAGCAGAAACAATGTTAGAAAACTATGTGAGCAGACACATGGGTAAGTGTTATCTATAGAGAAAGAAGAGGTTTCCAAGGAAAAAATATTCACAAATGTGAGGGAGCCCTGAGATAGATGACACTGACAAATTAACACAGCCCACCTAGACTGCAGGGTTTCCAGCAGGCCCCTCTAATCTCCCAGAAAAGTAACCAGCTATGTTTATGGATAAATAAATAATGAGCTGAGACAGGAAACAGATGGCAGGGTCACCTTTCACAAAGGAGGGAGAGAACTGCTTGGGTTCCACAGATCTTGCTGCAACCTACTGTTCTACATTCTTAAGCATGAAAAAGGAGGGGGGGAAGGAGTTTTTGCTTCAGTAATGAATGACTTGCTAAAATACTAAATCATTTACAGTAATAAAGGTGAAAGTCAACTCTAAAGCACCTGCCCCCTGAAATGTCTTACAGTGATTCAGATATGCATGTGACAAAGTCTGACAGCCAAGCACAAGACAAGGCCCACAAGGACAAAAAAGAGATTCCTTAACTTCAGAGTCCATCATCACCCCTTCCTTGGCTGACCTGTACAGGTCTGGAATCTCACACACCTTTCTTCTCATGTTCCTGTTCCAGGGGCTCCAGAATCCCATCATCTTCATCCCTGTAGCCGTAGTACTCGGCATCAATGTCTTTCATAAGCTCAGCCCGAGTCTTCCGTGGGGGTGGCAGAGCTGCAAGAACATCACTGTCACCCACCCAGGTCACCTCCATCACCTGTGAGTGTCCCCAGCCCCTCCCCAACCTCACAGGACCCACAGCTGCCTGGCTGCAGCCAATACCCCACATGATGGAACTGCTGCCAGCACTGGGAGCACTGGTGTCACCCTCAGGCCTGCACAAACCAGTTCCAGTACAAGACCCAATGCTTCCACCACAGCCTGGAGTACTTCCCATCATTTGTCTTTGCCTCACTTTCAGGCCCAAGCAATTCCCACTCATTCCAGGACAAAGTTTCATCCCCTTACATTTAGTTTCTTTCTGTTATGAAAGCTGCTTCTGAAATGATGTTCAACCCAACTTTCTCTCTTTCACCATTTTCTAGTTCTGAACTCCAAGTACTTTTTACAGCTTCTCAATAAAGTTAGCCTGTTATGCTGGGAAGTTTCTATAGGACATCAGTCCTTACCATTTGCAACTCCCAGTAGAAACCAGTTTCCTCCTCTCTTTAATTGCAAACAGCCAAAGGTGCTCCTTGCCCAAAGAAAAAGCATTTAATTAATTACCTGTGCTCAGTGTTTCATTGAGCAAGGGCAATCAGAAATGCTGTTACCAGCACTCCCCACAGACTACAACAGCATTTTACTCAAGATGTTCTCCTACACAGATTCATGTCTGGGAAGAGCTGCTCTTTACTTACGTTCCTTTTCAAAAAGCTCTCTAACTCCTGGCAAATCCTTCGCAGCCCCAAAGTATTTGTAGCCTCTGTTTCCTGGAACTTCTTTCCCTTCATGATCTAACATTTTTGGGCCAATCCGCTGGAAAATAAACAAGAGTTCATACTTTAAAACTTTGTTCTAACACAAACAAACATTTTTAGGAGCTGAAGAAACATCCTCTCTAATAAACACTGGCCAAGCCATCCATGGGTAACTAAATGTTGCATATTTTTCTCAGCAGTCATTTCACTTGTAAGCAGAACAACCATGAAGTCCAACAGACTCCACACTTACAGCATAATCAGGACCTCCCAGCTCCTTTATTCTGTATTCCCAGTGTCCTTTCTCCCTCAGAAGTTTGTTTATTTCATCGTTCAGGTCCCGAATTCTGAATTCACCCAATCCAGCTGTTGAAGAGGAAAAGGACAATAAATCAAGCAGCTCACAGAAGCACCAAAGGAATTTCAGAATTTATGCAATAGAAACATTGTAGTTCACATGAAACGGGATTTTTACTGTAACTGCTTATGACTGGAGATTCAAAAAATAAAACATAGTCAGAAAAATCTCACCGTTTTGAATCTGTGCCACTTTCTTGGAAATCTCCCCAATGATCTGGTCAAATAAGAACACAGAAATTAATGTCTAAATCGGTGGAGGGAACAGAGAAGACAGAGCCAGATTGTTTGAGAAGTGCATGACAATAAGACAAGTAGTAACAAAACACAAGTTGAAACTGGACAAATCCTAATTAAATTCAAAGGGACAGAAATCATTAAGAAGATAACCAAACACTGCAACAGCATTCCCAAAAAGCTGGAATCTAAATCCCTGAAGATGTTAAAAACTCAGCTGGACATGGCCCTGGGGCAATCTGATGTGGTAGGACCTGCTTTGAAGACTGAGCTGCACAGCCTTAGAAGATATTCTATGATTTAACTGTCAGGGTACTGACAAGTGGAGAAAACCCTTTGTAAGCAGGCTGTCTAAAGAGGAAGTGCTGAAGTTCCACCTCCCAATAGAATTAGAAAATGCACAGGGTGCCATTACCTGTCTCCTCCATTTCTCAGCTTTGGGCAGCTCATTGCACTCTGAGGCAAGGAAAGGCCTTCGCTCCTGTTGGACAGAAAAGCACACAGCATCCCATTCAGCTGAGCACTGACACACAGCATTTCACACAGGCTTCACTGCTCAACTCACCCCAAATCATGCTACCAAGCTCCAGGGCTTTTTAGTAAAAAAAAACTCTGGAGCTTTTTTTTCTGCTCCTATGGATTTTTATTAAGTGGAAAACAATAATGATTTACAGCCCTGATAAATTAAACTATCACAGAGTATAAAAACCTACTTAAATCCACTTTATCCAAACCAAAATCTCTCACCTGATTTTTTTTTAAAACATCCCACAATCCTCTCCAATACAACAAATGTTCCATTCAGGACAGTTTCATCATTTTCAGCAGACACTACCTGCTTAAGGTTAATCCTTTCTCTACTGCTACTACTAAGTAGTGTATTTTTTTTCCAGTTTATACAGAATACCTTCTTCACATTCCACTGGCTTGCTTGCACAAACTAATACTTCATGTTGCTTCTAGGGATTTGTGTGCAGTTATTTTGTCTCTTTCCCCTTTTATTAAAAGGCTCTGCCTTTTTACTAAAAGCTTTACTTTTTATTAAAAGGTATTAAACCCCCTTCCTCTGCATAAATGCAATATAAAAAAGAAAAGTAAAAAACAGTCAGAGCAACTGCAGTGGAGAAGTTTCCTGGTAGTGTAACTGTGAATGGCAGACAGGTGAAATATCTTCCTTCTATCAGGAGTCAGTTTCCTACAGGACACCTGGGCCTGGCCTGTAGCTCTGAACAAGGCCTGCCTTCCTCCCTGACTTGAGCTACCAAACCTCCAGGGCTTTTACATCTCACCTTGACTTTTCCTTCCTCAAGCTGGGCTTGTCGAAATCTTGCCAAGGCCGTCCTAAAGAGAAGAAAGCAGATTTATTGTCACCAACCCGCATTCCAACCAGAACAAGAAGTTTTGCTCTGGATGTTTATTACTGACTTAGTTACAGCCTGTAGAAAACAAAGGCTTGAACACATTCTTTGAGCACCCCCAGCTCTTCCAGCTAACAACATCTCAACACTAGAAATCCTCAGTGGCTCTTTCTCAAATAAAGCAATGCTGACAGATTCCTCCTATCTGGCTTGACATCCCTGTTCCCAAAATGGGAACTGCCTAAAACCACAAGGGTCCTTTACAACATATTTCAGTGTACTTATCCCCTAGCCTGCAGGGGTACAAGTACACTGCTGCAGGGTCAGTGTACCCAGCACAGCTACAGGAATTCTGCAGGCACGTGTGTGCAGGTGCCCTCCTACTCCCACTGCCTCCGGACCAGCACATGAACAACCAAGTGCCCAAAAGCAGCATTAAACTGTCGGTGCTTTAAAACAGGCTGAACAACGAGTTCTATGGGCCAGCTAGTCACAGCCAGCGGGCACGGATGTGTGAGACCAGGTACACTTAGGGCCAGCGGGCACGGATGTGTGAGACCAGGTCCGGCCGCAGCCGCAGACGAGGTGACCCACGCCGCAAGCGGTGCCCGCGCTGCAGTGCCCGCGCTGCAGTGCCCCCGCCGCACTCACATGGCCTTCTC
>VYXG01011034.1:105669-155284 GCA_013397235.1 Lanius ludovicianus
GGCGCCGCCGCGGCGCAGGAAATGGAGGACGCGGGGCCGTGAGGGCTGCGCGGGCTCCGTCAGCGCTGAGGGCTCCGCTCATGGACTGCGCGGGGCTTCCACCCGGGGCTTTCTCCCGCGGCAGCTGAAAAAGTGCAGGGGAAAAGTTGTTTTGAGTTGCTGAAGAGAGTCTGCTTTCAGCCGTTGTGCGTTACGCAAAGCTCAGAAGTAATTTAGCGCTTAGTTCAGCTTCTGAGAATGTTTACATAAAAATCCCTTTTGCTTGGGAACTTTGCAGTTTGCCCCAAACTGCGCTCCTGCGTGGATAGTGCAGCAAGTACAACACACCGGCGTTACCCACAATTAGTTGTCATCCTTTTGTTTAAATGTCTTTCCCTTCCTGTTCATCAGGTACAAGAAACCCCCACCGAGCCCCCGGGCTTAGGAATAAAATGTGTGAGGCTGATCGTGGAGACACTTTGCATTGACCTTTCCTCAAGCTGTAAATCTAATATTACGGCACTGTTAAGTTTCTTTAATTAGCCTATGAGTAACAACGTGTGTCTTTTCCTCCCTGTTAAGTGCAGCTCATTTAAGATGGACTTGGGTTTATTTGTGTTTTGTGTGCTGTTTGCGTGTCTGTGTGGTGTGGTTTATAACATGCTGTATTTTCCACAGAACTAAGCCCATCCCGAGCTGTGAAAAGGTGATGAGCCACTCAGTAAAAACATCAGCATCGCCAACGGGCTTTGAACTTGTAATAACATTTTTCCCCAGTAATAGCATTTCTTCCCATTAATTACTTTTTAAAGTTCTACTGTCACAGTCCTAGTCCAGCATAATTTTCATGGCCTTTGGTTGCCTCAAATACATTACAATCCTGTTCTCAACTAGACCCACATTCAATCAATTACTGCTGTTTACAGGTGATAAAGGGAAGACAAATTGTGTGTGTAGCTAAGGAAGTGCTCAGAGCTTATAAATAACCTTTTTGTTCACTGCGTGGAAAAAAACAACCAACAGATTAATGTCACTCGCAAAGGCTGCAGAAACAAAATCATTTATGCTCATTTTTCATTAAATCTTTTCTAAAGTAGTAAAACCTGGCTTCTCTGAGTCTTTGTAATAGGACTCGGGAATTTCAGACCGACAAATCTCTTGTAATAAAACTTTTTAAACTTTTTCTTGTGTTGTACTGGTTGTACTTCTGGAACTGTCCCTGAGGCCAGGAAACTCCAAGCTTAATCTTGGTGGCACCTGTAGACCCACTGTCATAAAAAGTTTTTGTGGCTGATACAGTTGATAAACTGCCCTGAACAAATCAAAAGTCCTTATCTAAAAGAACTTCAAATCCTAGCCTGGACTCTCCCTTAGTTGAAGTGGAACCAGGGTACAACTGTGAGTGAAAATGCTTTACTCAAGAAGTGTTACTGTTGGTGACAACAGCAATTAATCATCCTCTCTAAGTGTACTGCCTCACATTCATCTCCAGTGTTCTCATAATACAGGATATTTTTAGCTATGTTTCATTATAATGGAGGAAATTCTCCCCCAGCAGATAGCAAGGAGAGTCTTCTAACAGCATTTGGTTTCTATACTTGCCCCAATAATTAATTTGGCTTGTTGTATCTTCGTAAAACTTGTAATTCTTGTTTTGCAAGCTTCCCTTTGATATTTAGGCAAAGGATCGTCTTGCAGTTGGAGAACAAAAGTGAGGAGCATGACATCTCTTCTGGGCTCAGTACTTCCTAGAGAAAACAAAGGAGACAGAAAACAAGGTGGAAGTACAAAGTCTTTACATTTCTTGCACACAAGGAAAATGCAATTGTGTGTCAGGTCCAGTGTCTGCCCCCAAAATCCCAAGCCTCAAGAGCAATTTGGGCATAGCTGTGCTCAGAGGAGCTCCAGCCCAGTCCCAGCTGAAGGTGAGCTGTTGTTCCACCAACATATGTTTCCTAACACAGACAGTTCTTAGAAGTGTTGGACCAAGAGCCAAATCATTTTAAGACCAAATAAAACAGCAAATCACATTTTGCAACCCATGTTGTTGCGTTGTTTTCCTGTGAGTGGTTGGAGCTGTGGGGAGCTCTTCCAGTTGCTGGGTGATTGTTGTTGCCTCTCAGCCCCAGATCTCCATTGTTAAAGCAAACCTTACTGCGTTTTGTTGGTGGGATTTTTCAAAACCAGGGAGACCTAAAATAAATGCTATGGATTGTTAGTATTTGTTTGGAAGGAAAACTGCTTCTGGAGTGTGGCTGAGTTGAAAACACCTCATCAGCAGCACAGTCAGAACAAGTGGTGGCTGTTTTGCCTTCCTTCCCCTTGCCCTGCCACCCCTTCCCCTGACAGGAGGCTGCAGCAGGGCAGGAACACCCCTACCTTTCCAGGGCCTGCCCCTGGGCACTGTGCCCCAGCCTCGGCAGCAAATGGGATTAATTCCAGGGGCCTTAGGGTCTACAGGCAGCTCTGTGGATTTATGCCATCAGAAAAGTCACACTCAACCTGCTGCAGAGCAGAGGCCTGATGAAGCCCCAGTGAAATCAGCTGCAGTGCTGAGAAAGGAGAGACTGACTCTGGGTGACCTTGCTGTGTGAATGACAGTTTGGGGAGCCCCAGGGGTGATCTCAAGAGACTTTGGAAATGTAGAAGGCACATATTCCCTATATTCCCTATATTCCCTGGATGATGCAACAGATAGCAGGAGAGATCTGCCTACTTCTTTTATAAAATATTCGTATTTGTATTCAAGCTCCATGGCTGAATTTTTTCATAGGCGCATATATTTATATATATATGTATGTATTTTTTATTTTGAGAGTGTGTCTATGCTAAATTAGCTATACACAGTCTTCTAGGGCAAAATGTGTCTGGTTGAAGAGAAGCAATCATACTGACTGATTCCAGATGCTTAGTCCATTTTGATTTATTATAATTAGCTGATGAGATTTCCAATAATTACTTATTTAGTATTTATAATAATACAAGAGTGATGAGTTAGCTCATGACTGTTGCACAGATATCCACATTTAGAATCGGGCAAAAAGAACTTCCTTTGCTAACTAAGAACTGCAGGCACACAATCATCCCTCTATTTCTCTAAAGAGATTGAAATCAGTTATTCAGGAAGTCCAGTGGAATAAAGAGCCAGAAGTAACATGGTACAAGGGGGGGCCTTCAGGACTCAGTGCCTGGAGCAGCAGCTTGGTGTCCCATGAGAATGGGAAGGTAAAACTGCAGATGAAGTCACCACGAGGCCATACCCAACATAACCAAGGTGGCACAGGCTGAGGCACGCTGAGAAAAATATCTCAATTAAGTATCCTCTAAAGCATATTCTCTGACATGGAAAGAACACACAAACCTTGTGCTGTTCTGTTATTTTAAAAACAACCTGTGGAATAACCTGCTGGGTGCCAGCTGCTCGGTATACTTTAATATTTTACACTGTGTCCACCTTCCAGGTGTCATTTCCTTTGGTCACACGGGCACTTCAGCACCGAGCCCAATGGCTGTTAAGGTGGCTGCAGTGTTAAAAATCCCAGCGGTATTTGATGGGGTGTGTGGCACTGCAAGGACCTGCAGGACGGCTCTGAGAGAGCGCACCCCAAGGACTGAGGGATAACCTCCCAAACCTGCAGTGCCAGGGGCACTGTGCTGTGACAGCAGCGTAGGTGCTTACCTACACAATGGTGATGGAGTCCTGGTGTCCCTCTAGAATGGGAATTTTCGACTAAAAGGGCAGATTTAGTCACTCTGCTGCTTTGGGAGCAGCGCCCTGGGGTTGTCCAGGACAATGTGGAGCCCCGGTCAGGAGGTGCCTGGGCTGTCCCCAGAGGGCTGCGGCTCGCTGGGTCTGTTACCAGCTGCCTGCCCGGCATCTGCCGCAGTCACTCTGCAGCCCGGGCTCCTCCCTCGCTTCCAACGCTTTTCGAACTGCTCCCTGCCACTTATACAAGTGATTCCAAAATTTGAGTTTTACTGATGAGGAATCAGTGACCAAAAATTTCTGTGCAGTGTTTATTGCAAATACAACAACAACAACAAGTTAATGATTAATTTAACGTGGTTGGACTCGCTAAGCCCAGGGATTCCATGTTGATGATGGCAGTTGAACGCTTGTGCCCTTCTGACAGGGCATCTCCTGAGCTGTGACTCCAGAGGAGGATCAGATCCCCCAGCGAAACCTCCTCTTTGCTGGACAGTCCTACTGGGCTGTGTCAATGGATTTTGGAACCTCCACTTGAGATTCCTAACCAGCCCACCTTGTTTCAGTGTATGTTTGACATTGAGCAAGGGTATCTGGACACCAAAGGCTTTACCCTGTTGAGGGGATATCCCCTCATGACTGTTCCAGTTAACTCTGAGAAGGAAAGAGATTCTTAGGAAAAAAACTCAGTGTGTCCAGAGGGCAGTGGCAGAGCAGAGACATCCAGATGCTGGAACAGCTTCATCGAGTTTTCCAGAAGCAGCTGGAAGCAGAGAAAATGGACTGGGCTGGGCTGACTTGACTGAAGAGAGTACCACAGCAAAGCTGCCTTTTTGTCTCCCAGCAGCAGGTTCCTAACCTAGTTTGGATGCAGCAACCCTCAGCTGGGATCCAACACTGAAATGAGCTCTTTATCTATACTTGACCAGGCTCCAAGTGATTTTCAGTAAGAGGAGGCTGAGTCAGGACTTGGCTATAGGTGGATCAGAACCTTTGCAGTGTTTATTTATTAAATATATCCCATCTGGTGTCTTGTTTGCTGCCTGCCAAAGTAAAGGGGATTAAAACCTTGCCCCCCCCAATATGTCATTACTGAAGTAATGAGTAGAACTTTTTTTCCCCTCTACATTATTCCTGGAATAAGCTGTCAAGCAAGCAGTTGAGTTGTTGCACCTTACCACAACCTGTGCCAAGAAAGATTTAGCAGCATGATAATTTAATGGAAAATATTATAGCCACATTCCTTTCAGACCTAAATTCTCAGCAGAAAGATAGATATCTAATGGGAAAAATTTTGTGTTACTATTACAGTGATTTATCTGCTTTATTGTTTTTTCCAGTGAGGTGTTTTACCCAAAATAGTGCAGAGGATATAAGAAAGTGAGCTAAGTGAGGTTATCCCACCTCGGATTGAAATGTGGATATGAACCTGACAGCATGCTTTCAGCTGCATTAAATAATACATAGAAGTACAAAAATAATTCTGATAAATACTTTTTTAAAAGAGATGTGCCCCTGAAGCTGTGCAAAGCCATGTTAGGGATATGCCCATCAAGAAGGAGTGGTGAGAATAACTCACAGGAGAGGAGAAATTATCTAAGAAATGTAAGCATTACCAACAACAAAAAGATAACTGAACTCTATGGTAATTTCCACCAAGTAACAAATGAAAACAATTGGGCTCGACCAACAGAGATGACAAACAGTTCTGTAGTTCCTAGAATATTTGTGTGTGCTAAAAATAAGCGTGGCTCACTTCAACTGCATGAGAAACTACAAGCTGAGGATGAGTAAAAGGTCATAGAAAGGGTACTGGTTTGGAGGTAGAAAAGTATAGGGACAGGCATGTCACAGTTCTCAGTTGTGACAAAGGGGGGGTGTGAGATTAGAGTTGCTTTAATTATGTTACAGCCTCAAAGTTGGAGCTCTAATGCAGCTGAGGCAGTTTTAAAGTTAACCCCCCCCAGATACTGTGGGGTTCCCCAGCAGTGCAAACTTACTGTGTTTGGAATTGTAAAGGTGAAAATTTACAGGTAAAAGCTCCTCTAAGCTACTCTGACTCCTGCTCTTTTCATGTCAATTCCATATAAATTAAATAGAAATGAAAAAGAATTTCTCCTCATAATTGTATCATCATATAATTTTTCAGTGCTAAATTGACAGATCTAATTGTTTGATTCAGCCAAATACAAGAAATTCTCAGCATCAATGTAAGCTCTTGGTAAGTGACAACATCCTAAACACAGGACCAGCTTCTCCTCAGTGCACACAGCTGGGTGCTGCTCTTCTCTTGGGATGTTCTCGAGTTGTTTTAAGGATTTCAGTCCCAGAAATACAAATGGACATTGCAAAACCACACTGAGGTCCTGTGGTTTCACTGATTTAAGCAAGGCTTTTACTTAGGAAGGAATTATCTTAGTTTCCTAGGCTTCTCCTCATTAACATGTGTAAAATTTAACTTAGTGAACAGCTACCAAAGTCTTGAGTTTCAGAAAAGGATTTATTCATGAGCACATATGGCCTGCTATATAAATGCATAGTTCATATTTCATAAGAGGTGTGATCTCTGTATAAATAAATAATTTTCTTCTGTTTTCCAGCTTTTTGAGTTGATTATTTATAAAATCTTGTGGTGCATTCTTAAGGAATCTAGGAATAGCTCTCTGACACATACACTTAACACTTCCACATGAACTCTGCTGTGGTGTGAGTGCAGGAGGAGCTTCCATTCAACATTTGTCCTTTCAGGATACGTTTGCCAGTGCTCTCTCATCTTACAGGTCCTTCCTTCTCGTGCTAAATATCCCCAGTTCCACTGCTCAGTGTGAGGAGTGGCTACTTCTATTTTGCAGTGTTGTGCACAGCAGATTGTGTTTCCCTGGGTGTTTTTAATTCCCAGGTGGCCTCTCTGGCGTGGCTGGAAACCCCACTTACACGTTTTGTCAGACTTCAGGATCAGAGAGAGTGCAGAACTCCAGTGCCAAGTGTTGCACATGGGTTGTGATCTGTCCCTAACCCCCTGCCAGGCTTTTGCAATGCCACGACAGCACAAGGTACCACTGGTCCTTTGCTTCAGAGAGGAGGCTCATAAAGGAAAAATACTGCTGTTAAAATGACAGGCTTGAGCACAAACTGGCAGAAATCAACAATTAAAATGAAAGATGTTCCTTCCTGTGTGTTTTGTAGCTCGACCAAGCTGCATTACAAGGGACAGAAGTGAAGAGTCACTGCCCAGCCTGCTCAAGCACAGCCAGGGGAAGAACACGTGCCCTATTAAAAGGGATATGTGCTTGGAGGGGAGCAGGAACAGCTCTGCCTGAAGCATGACTTAAATACTTGATGACTTTTTAATACAAAATAGTGATTTTTGAAGATCTTAAGGACTAATGGAGGAGTCAGAGTAAATCCAAGTCTTTTGGCACAGATGGAAGTACTGTTGGAATTCTTTACCCCACACATGAGAAATGAGACTTCACACTTTTAAGTCATTTTTTCCCCCAGTGCTTCATGATTATTTGACCAATTTTACACCACCTTGGGTATGGAGTCAAAGAATAATAGAATTATTTAGGTTGGAAAAAATCTTTAAGATCATCAGCCATTAACCCAGCAGTGCCAAGGCCACCACTGCCTCATGTCCCCAGGTGCCACATCCCCAGAAGGAGGTAACCAGGGCCCAGTGTGTTTGCACAGGTTATCAAATTGTGTGTATGGACTTCAGAGCTGCAGCCACTGCGCTTTCAAAACATCCCTAATGTCAGGTTGATTGTACAACATACATTATATAGGAGTGTTTTGGAATTCATGTGGACTCCATAAGAACAGAGACAGTCACCTAAGAGAAGGATGGCATTTGGTTCCAGCGTTTGTTATTCAATAAAATGGAGTAAAAAGCGTGTCATTGCTCAAAAGTATGGCTTGTTTTTCCTCACTGGCATCCTATTTGATAACATCATATTATAGTAATTAAATATGCAGTAACTCCTCTGAGACTCATATTATTAATACTATCACCAGCCTTAATGGGCATGCTTCATATTAAAGTCTTCTTTAAAAAATTCTTCCTTTAACATTCAGGCAGCTGGAAGTCTAGTCATCATTATATCATAAATATCTGTCTCCAAGGTTAGTCACACTAACGAAAGGAGTCATCTAGGAGGATGCTTTATCCATGGGAGCCTGAAAATGGCACAATACTGATAGAGGAAAGGAGGTTGCCTGTGAAATTGGGAGAGAAATCAGCTGTCCCTGAAAACTGAAGATAAATAGAATCTTTTTTTTTTTTTTTCTTTGCAGAAGGGAGATGTTATTTTTCAGAAATCATCACTTGTTTTCCTCTTTGGTGTATACCAGGATAAAACACATTATCTGCTCTAGCCATGGTTACTTTCCTGGAAGCAGCTCTCAGTCAGCTCCAAACTGGGAAAAGTGATAGAAGCAATAACAAATGGAAAGTACCTCAAGAACATATTTTCGTATTTTGGGTTGGGAATGACCTTGGGTGTTGGCTGATCCCTCTATTGTTCCCAAGGTTCCTGCGGTGACTAACGTTGACACTGGAGCATTCAGAACAAACACATTCATTAGCCAACCTGATGGGCAGGTTTGTGGGCACGAAACTCCTGCCTGAGTCATGAGAGGCTCAGGATGTTTGGAAACAGAGACCTGAACTGCAGGGAATGTGTTGTGGGGAGGCTGTGACTCCCTCGTGTGGCTCTGCTGGGGTCACTGAGACGGCTGAGACTCCCCCAGCACCAGCCCTGTGCAGCTGAGGGGCTGCACTCCCCCAGGGGGAGGGTGCCAGCTGCTCTGGCAGCTTTTCAACCTGAAGGAAGAACAGAGAAGCTCGTTAATCAAACAGCCCATCGTTCCTCACCTGCTGGCCACCGGGATCTTCTTCCCCTGCACGGGTGTAAAGGGAATGTCTGAGCCCACTCCATTAAATTTTCATTTAATGAAATGGAACCTCCTCCCTCAAAGGCAGAAAAGTGGCTTTGGGCCAGTCCATTAGTGCTGGTGAAGAGAAGAGTTAATTTTTTCTTGTATCTGAGCACTGCTACACCTGCAGAGTGTTGGTGATGCATGCGCGTCCCTAGACAAAATTCATCCAGAAAATGCAGTTATTAGAATACATTAGAACACACTCCAAAACTGGGACATGCTAAGGTTATGTTTATTTTAACAACCTTAATTTAGGAATCTTGTGAACAGAATTACAACAGCCTTCAGTGAAATAATTCAGTGTTGCTTTTTCCTGGCCTCCTTGGAGTCAATCAGGGTTGCTTGCTAATGGAACCTTCACCTTGTTGGAACAGGTGGGAAATGCACAGGGAGACTGCAGCAAAGGAAAAGAACAATTTCACGGCTCAGAGAATTGAACCTTGTCCAGGGTGACTGAATTCTGTCCCTGTCTGTGTGACAGATCTCCGGGGTGATGCCACACAGGTCACAGAACCTTTTCCCAGGTGGTGACAACGCATATGTGCTTCATTTCCAAAGACTCTGTGTGTGAGACTCTCAGGAGGAGGAACTGTAGGCAGGTCCTAACACTGAAGCACAGGAGCTTCTTCTGAGCCAAGGGAAATCATCCTTGGAAATTGCTGAATCAGTTTTATTTGGTTGCCTCGATGTTAGCTGAGTGTGTCTCACCAGGTGGGGGGACATGTTCATCTTGAAAAATGTATGAAAATGGTGAAAATTTGGGAGAGTCCCAAGCAACCTACCCCTGAGCCTTCCAGAGGAAAACCCTAGTAAATAATCCACAGTACTCTGTCAGTCTTTGGACTCTGGAGAAGGGGGATCCAGTGGGAGAGATGGCACTGAGGAAAACAGGGGAACTTCTGCCTTTCCAGTTTTAAACAGTGGGACACTGATACAGCCTAACCTGCAAGGTTTTGGGGAATGTAACAAACTTCTCACACCAGTGTCCCCGTGCTGATCATTCCTTGGGAAGAGGGGCTGCTCCAGTGCATTTCTGACATCCTAAAACCCCTTCAGATGTGTGTCCTGCAGCTCCAGGCAATGCTCAGCTGTGTCTGCCTCACGTCCTTCCCTGTCCTGCCGTCAGATCCAAGTGCCCCGAGGGTTAATCCTGAATTCTGAACAGGCTTTTGATTTCACCCCGGCCCAGGGGGTGGAGGGGAGCCGTGCCAAGCCCTGGGCACACGCAGCTCTCGGTGAGGACTCATCCCGCAGCATCCCCGGGAGTGCCGGGTGTGACCCTGGGCACAGCCCCGTGCGCTGGGGATGTCACTCCTGGTCCTGCTGGGCACAGCCCCGTGCCCTGGGGATGTCACTCCTCGTCCTCCTGGGCACAGCCCCGTGCGCTGGGGATGTCACTCCTGGTCCTCCTGGGCACAGCCCCGTGCCCTGGGGATGTCACTGCTTGTCCTCCTGGGCACAGCCCCGTGCCCTGGGGATGTCACTGCTTGTCCTCCTGGGCACAGCCCCGTGCACTGGGGATGTCACTGCTTGTCCTCCTGGGCACAGCCCCGTGCACTGGGGATGTCACTCCTGGTCGCTTGTCCTCCTGGGCACAGCCCCGTGCGCTGGGGATGTCACTGCTCGTCCTCCTGGGCACAGCCCCGTGCGCTGGGGATGTCACTCCTGGTCCTCCTGGGCACAGCCCCGTGCCCTGGGGATGTCACTGCTTGTCCTCCTGGGCACAGCCCCGTGCCCTGGGGATGTCACTGCTTGTCCTCCTGGGCACAGCCCCGTGCGCTGGGGATGTCACTGCTTGTCCTCCTGGGCACAGCCCCGTGCCCTGGGGATGTCACTCCTGGTCCTCCTGGGCACAGCCCCGTGCCCTGGGGATGTCACTCCTCGTCCTCCTGGGCACAGCCCCGTGCGCTGGGGATGTCACTCCTTGTCCTCCTGGGCACAGCCCCGTGCGCTGAGGATGTCACTCCTCGTCCCCCAGCTCCCTGGAAGCTCTGTGTCAGTGCACAGTGGGCTGCCAGCAGCAGCCACGTCCAGCTGCCCTGCTGAGGTGTCACAGCTCAGGGCACTCACCTGGGCTGGGGGTCGAGATCAGTGTTCAGTCACGAGTCCTCTGTGAACCTCTAACTGTCCACTCTGCTGCAGGGATCCCACAGCCTGCAAAACTCCCCAGTTTTGCTTCGTCTCCCTTTCTTTTTAGAGAATAACTTGATGGAAGAATGACTCCCAAGTAATTATTGTAGAGTAGTTGGAGACTGATCAAATGAATTGCAAGTCAGTGATGTTCTGTCTCTGTACTGCAGTACAAGGGGAAACACAGACTCCTTGGCAATACTAAGCTTGTCAAAATCAAATCTAAAACTCCTGGTTTGTTTTTCTGTTTGACATCTCTCTTTCTGGGTTTTCCACAGAAACTCAGGGAAAAAGTGCTTGTGGAAAAAGGGTGAGTGAAAACTGATAAAAGGTGTTAAGCAGAGCCAGGGGAATCCCTCTGTACAAACCAGCCTTCCCCCAGTTATGTCTCTGAGAACAAGACCACCGTCCATATGTCATGCCCTTATTTTTGTGTTGTCTCTGAAAATAAGCAATTTATTTCTGAAATACTAGAAAAGAGGATACTGAGACAAAAACTTTCTTTAGCCACTCACTGGCTTCCCCATCTCGAGTAAATTTAAACCAACTAAAATCACATCCACCTAACAGAGTAACTTTAGAGAGTTCTCTTAAAATACAGTCCAGCTTATTTTCATTATTATATCCTAGAAAGCCACTGGTCTAGCCAGGCCAAGATTTTGCACTTGCATTTGGGAGTGGGACTGGATCAGGGGAATAACTCTGCATTTGAACAGTGACCAGGCAGAACCCCGTGGTACATGATGTAACAGTGGTCCTTGCAGGGTGAAATCCAGAGAGCACAAGGGCCCCTTTCACCCAGTTCATACCACGGAGAATGGGATGTGTGAATTCCAACAGATCTGATTTCAACTTAACTCCATATTTATACTCCTGGTGCTCATCTGCTCCACCAAGAAGAGATCATCTGAAAAATGTGATCCCTGTTAATAGTAGCTAAAAGGCTCGATCAGCTCATCAAGGGAAGCAAGCAGAAAGCTCCTGGCAGGAGCAACAGCTGTATGCCTGACCTTTCCCCATTCCCCCTTTTCCCTGTCTGCACTCAGGCCCAGGCTCAGGCATTCCTAGGAGCCGTGTATTTGGAAAAAGAGAGCTATTTTTATTCGCCGTGTGGTTTCTCAGCAGAGAGGTCTTTAGGAATATTTCCTTTCACGTCAATCCCTTTAAACATTTTACAGAACTGAGTCTGTTCTGGGAAGTCAGTAAATCTGAATTTGTGTTTTGAAGTTTTATCATGGCTGGGAATATAACGTGCAGAAGGCAGCCAGCAGGGCTGATGAATAAAGCAAATGCAGGCTGTGGAGTCCTGCTAAAGCTATTACCAGAGTATTTTACATTTTCCGTGCACCCAAATTAAACCCTTTACACAAGCAAAGTAATTGAAAACCATCTGGCACCAGAATTTGGGATTTCATAATGCTTTAATGCAAACCATGTGAGCAGGATGTCCAAAATGTCTGTGTCAGTGAGTTGAATGAAGAGATGTGAAGATGAACTTTGCAACAGCTTTGTGCAGTTTTCCTGTGTCCAGTCAGTGCCTACCTTGTACCACTGGGGTTGGGCAGGGATAACCTCTGCACTGCCACCTGTGCTTGCCTGGCACTGGCCACTTTCTGTTCCTGGACATGGAGGAAAAACCAGGATCAGAGAGGAGGAGCCCAACTCTGAAGCCAGATGTATAACTCCAGAATAAAGCTAAATAGCCACATGAGTTTTTTCCATCTTGACAGTCAGGATTTGTTATATAATAGGTCATCAAAGACCTGTTTGGCCCTCAGTATGGAAGAGATGCTTCATCCTCTGCCAGTGTTCTCCTGAAGTGCCTTCCCACCTCACACTGCAGTTTAACAAGCAGTGGGAATGACTGTGACAAAGGGAACTCAGGATCACTCAGAATTCAGGGTTCCTCTCTCCTCTCAGGGCTGAACCACCCCTGGGGGTGATGAGGCAAACCCTGGTTCTGTGTGGGGGAGCCCAGTGCTCTCAGGAACAGGGCAGGTCACAGCCAAACCGACTGCTGACACCATCACCAGGCATAAACTCTGCCTTCCCTGGCTGTGCCTCTGCAGAGTGTGCTGCAAGAGGCTTTGCCAAACACCTTCACCTTCCCAGGCTCCTTGAGGTCCCAGCTGTGGATTCTTTGTTCCCTTCCCTTTGGGGATTCTTGATTCCTCCCTACATATTTTGCTTGAGGGCACTGCCAGAAGTCCCTGCACTGCCCACACTGGCCTTGGGCCCTGAGGACACCCCCATTCCCCAGCCATTCCTCAGTTTAGAGCACCCTGCTCTCATGGGAGGAGGTGGATCCTAGCAAGATGTGTTTCTGATGGGGAGGAATTGGGAGATGCCAGATTCCAGTTGCACTTGGGAATGTGCCCAGTATGGAATGGGCACATCATAGAACTGCTTGGGCTGGAAGAGACCTTAGAGCTTGTCCCATCCCACCCCCTGCCATGGCAGGGACACCTCCCACTGTCCCAGGCTGCTCCAAGCCCCATCCAACCTGGCCTTGGGCACTGCCAGGGATCCAAGGGCAGGCACAGCTTCTCTGGGCACCCTGTGCCAGGGCCTGCCCACCCTCACAGGGAACAATTCTTTCTTAATATCTGATCTAACCACTCTATCAGTGGGAAGCCATTCCCCCTTGTCCTGCCATTCCATCCCTTGTAAAAAGTCTCTCTCCATCTTTCCTGTAGGCCCCCTTCAGGGACTGGAAGGCCACAGTTTGGTCACCCTACAGCTTCTCTTCTCCAGGCTGAACAATCCCAATTGTCTCAGCCTTTCCTCACAGCAGAGGTGCTCCAGCCCTGTGACCACCCTGCTGTCCCTGAGTGTAACAGACAGCTCTGCCTGGCAGGGTGGAGCATGAGAGCAGAGGACTCATCTGGCACCAAGCCTTTCTAGACAACATTTTAAATTAAAAACCTCGGTAATAGTGCCAGTAAAATAATCACAGCAATTACATTTATCTGGGATGGCAGGACCAAGGTCCTTATGGCAGCCTGAAGCCTCCCCTAAGGATGTTGGAAGTCACCTGGTGGTTGCTCAGTCAGACCAGGAATCCATCAGGAAGGGCCAGAGAAAGGCAGGGATGGATGGAATGTGGCTGTGCTTCCACTGCAGCCTAGGGCAGCTGCATTTATTTGGGAGAGGCACAGCTCCCTCCCCTGCAGGCTTGGGATGAGTTTCCATCCTCAGTGTCCAGAGGGCTGGGAAGGGTTGGGAAGCCACGTGGCCCTCGAGTGCCTCAGGCCAGGAGCACAGGGTCTGCTTGGCATCCACCCTCCAGCCACTTCTCTGCCACTGGAGGATGCCAAGGGACACTCAGCTTGGGAATGTGCTTTCCAGACTCTCCAATCTGCAAACTCCCTCCTCTGGAGCTTCTCTCCTTGAACAAGCCACCCCCAATCCCTGGTCATCCATCCCTGCCAGCTTTCCTTTCCCAGTTCCCTCCCAGAGCACAGGCTGTACCGGCACTGGGGGTGTTCTGGTAGTAAAACACTGTGTTAGGATTTATACTTCCCAGCTTTGGAAGGACCTGGAGCTGCTGGAACGAGTCCAGAGGAGGCCCCAGAGCTGCTCCAGGGCTGGAGCCCCTCTGGAGCCAGGCTGGGGGAGCTGGGGGTGCTCACCTGGAGAGGAGAAGGATCCAGGGAGAGCTCAGAGCCCCTGGCAGGGCCTGAAGGGGCTCCAGGAGAGCTGCAGAGGGACTGGGGACAAGGATGGAGGGCCGGGACACAGGGAATGGCTTCCCAGTGCCAGAGGGCAGGGCTGGGTGGGATATTGGGCAGGAATTGTTCCCTGGGAGGGTGGGCAGGCCCTGGCACAGGGTGCCCAGAGCAGCTGGGGCTGCCCCTGGATCCCTGGCAGTGCCCAAGGCCAGGCTGGACATTGGGGCTTGGAGCAGCCTGGGACAGTGGGAGGGGTCCCTGCCATGGGAGGGGTGGCACTGGAGGGGCTCTGAGGTCCCTCCCAACCCAAACCAGTGTGGGACTCTGTGATTCTATACCAGGAGCCAGTACATTATCACTTATGTAGTGACTTTGCCAGCATTTTTTACTGCTAATTTAGTAATTACTTTATACCAAAAATGATTATTCGACAAATTCAACTTGTCAGATTAACAACTTGGGAGTATATTGCAATTCTCTTTTATAAACCTGTGTTCCTTTATCTCTGAACACAGAAACAAAGGCCAGTTTCCTGTCCTTGCTGCCAGGGACGGCTCGGGACAGCCCGGTTTACCCAGTTTGGGGCTCTCCCGTCCCCTCCCGGCTCTGGGAATCCCCGAGTCCGCCACGAGAGGGAGGACGTGCCATGTGCCAGGCGGAGATGCCGCCCAGGAGTCCCCGGCGTGCAGGAAAGTCACACCCGTTTACATTGAGGTTCTATTTTAGATCAGGGTAGCCAAAATCGGTGCAAGATGTTGGCTGACATTTGTAGTCGAGTGTAAGAATAGCTTATTTTGGGCTGCCATAAACACATCCCAAGCTGACATAAACTAAACTAAGAGCCTTTACAAAGTGTTTATTCCAGTTTCACTGAGCTGGTTGAAGGCTCTGTGGGAGATTAACCAGTGGGACCTTTGTGTTAGGATAAACATCGAGCCTGAAATACACTTATTTAGCTCAGAATGGGAACGAAAAACTCTGGTTTATCTTCAGAAGTAAACGGTGCACTGTATTCATCAGCAGCTTCACAGAAAGTCCCTCTTGAAGAAGAGACTCCCCATCTGTATTTGATTGTTTCTATTTGAATATTTTGCATTAATTTTTGTTGTCGATTCTGCTTCCAGACGATCTCTTACCACTGGGGCATTCTGTGAATGCAGGCACGTGTCCGAGGACGAGGGATGAAAGATGTTCTAGCACTTGGCTGCTTGAGAGCTTTGCATTTAAAGCAAAATTTGTAGCAGAAAAATGGACTGAGGATTTGTTTCAGTAATGGTGTGGAGGTGTTGCTGGTTTGTTTGCTCGGATGCAGGGGCAAATCGCTGTTTGGAGTGGCTCAGGTTTGAAATGGCTGGGTCTGTACAATATCTGCTGAATATTTTTTCCATCCCTGACTTCTCCCAGTTAAGATCACCTCGTTCCTCCCTTTCACACACTTCCTCCCAGGCTTTTCAATCTCCATTGCCCCAAGGCAATGCAGCTGTCATGATGGTTCACAGATCAAAATTCAGCCTTTAATGTAGCTAAGGCTTGATCCATTAACCACTTTGAAGATTATGACCAAAGCCTTAAACTGGCATCTGAAATATGAGACTTGGGCAGGAGTTAATGAGGCCCAGGAAAGCAGCACAGCAGCTCTGCTGTCCCACACAGCGAACTGGGGAGAGACAAAAGCAGCCAGCACTGCAGCAGGAGGGGGCACTGGGGCCAGGGAGAGCCTCAGACAACCCAAGCAAGGTTAAACCCCAGGAATTTTAGTAGTAAGAAAGGAATTTTTGGCTACAACATTAAACAGGCAGAGAAGGGAGCAAAGTCTGGAGACGAGGGCGACGTGGCCGTGCTCAGATTGCCGGGGCAGGCAGCAGCACCCACCCTGATCAGGAGTTACTGGGAGCAATGGAAACGCAGGGGAAGGCTGTCCTGGAAGCAGAAGGATGCTCGGTGGGATTCCCAGCATGCCCAGGAGCCAGAGGAAGGCTCTGGTGATGTAAATGGCAATAATCCAATTTATACGCCATGGGCCCCGTCAGCTGAGAGGGAATGGAGGGAAATAACCCAGCCTGAGCTGGGATGCAGCACTGGCAACGCCAGTGTTTGGATCTGTGAGCTTGTTCTGAGTGAAGAAAGAGCTCCAGGACTTAAAACTCCTGTTAAAAATAAGCTGTACCCTCATGGTGACCAGCACAGCCCTAGAGAGCCAAAGGTGAACCTGCTGTTTTCCTGAGCTGCAGGAGAAAATGAGCAAGAGGGAGCCATCCACAGCATCAGTTAAACAGGATTCATTTCACATCAGCGAAGAGAGAGTTGTTAAGATCAAGGATCGACCAGAAATAGTCCAAAAAGTTTCCACTGAATCAACATTTTCTGATGAAAAACTCAAAATATTCTGTGATTCTGTCCTGTCTGGAAAAGTTTCAGCATCTTAAATTGTTGCATTGAAAGTAGCAGTTATCACTTCTCCATTCCATGAATACCAAATGCTCACAAAGCTTCTGCTTTTTCAGGTTTATTATCATTCTAAATATGATCCTGCTGTGACCCACTGGAACAGAACAAATGGCAGAAAATGTGAATTGACAAAACTTGGAGATTTAGGCATGAGAATTATTCCATTCAGTGTATACTTCAGGCTCCCATTACAAAAATAATTTAAAATTTTATTTTCAAATACTCACCTCTACTTGTGCAAGGCAAAGTCAGGCCACTACAGCTTGGTTGTGTTTTTCTGTTTTACACAGCACCAGCTGAGTGAACGTTTCCATCTGAATATTAAAGAAGACAGCCTAAAAAGAACAATAATTAGTCAAAGTTTTGCGTTTTCAGTGGGTAAGACATTCATGAACAAGCAAATTTTTTACCAGCTGACACAGTGAAAATGGAGATGGCCTTGTTCATACAACTAATCCTAAATTATTCTTCAGCTTTCCCCACCGAGTCAGGCAGGATTCAAAAAACAACGCATTTGAGACGGCAGGTCCTCCCTCAACTGATAATGAGCAATTTTTTTCTGGCAGGAGCAGCAGGGCCTGAGCTTCAAGGAATTTCTTTCCAGTTGTATGCCCGAATCTGGGCAACCCTCTAGGTGAGCTCAGTCCCCAGCTGTAGTGAAGGAGCTGCTGCCAGCAGGGTCAGCTCCCAGCAGGCTGTCAGTGCCAGAACAATTACATCACATGCAGGCACTCCGTGACCTTCTGTGCAGGGACAGCTCCCACAGGGCCTCCAAGAAATGAAACTCCACTTTAGGATTGGATATTAACTGCTTGCTGCTGCCACTCTTGGTTGGAGCAGGTATTTATTTGGTTTCATTCTTTGGAGCTCACTGCTGCATCAGGTTTGACTCCCCATGCCTGGGAAGCAAAATCTGAAATGCAGCTTGATTTTGCATAGTGACTTTTGGGGTTTTTTTTACTTCTTTAGTGGCTGAGGTTCAGGTAGAAGATGTAAATGTTTGTGTTTTTTCCCAGGCCTCAACCCATGTATGGGTCATTGCAAAAACACATCCTTTGGGTCATGGCTCTGACTGTGAGGGTCTGAGGCAATTGCTCAGAGTACCTGACTCCAAAAAATAGAGTTCTTCTTGTTACTAAGCGGTTAAATTCACGGAGCAGAAATTTAACTGCTGTTTCAATTTTGGCCAGAGTTTCAAAGTGCTGCACAAGGCAAACGTGCTCAGCTTTTGGAGGCAGCCCCGTGGGGAGCCAGGCTCCAGCAGCAGCAACTCAGCACTTCGCTGCCAGCTGATAACAGGAGATGGAGCCCAGGCACTTCTCCCACCCTGCCACATAAAACAAGCCCTGAACATCAAGGATCCAGTTTCACCCACAAAGCACCGAGTCCTTATCAGCACCAAGGAGTGTCTTTGTTCTCCTCCTGGCTCCTGACCTGCATCAGGAAGGCAAACAGGCTGCAGAGTTGCCTTTCCTGTGTCTGAGGCATGAATGAACTGCTGGGGAAGTCTGAAGTCCTTGTGCCAGCACAAGTTTGTCAAAATCCCAGTGGTCTCTGTCCTGCTGCCCCGTGCACTTGGGATGCCCTGCTTGCCGTGCTGATAAGGGTAACACCCCGTTCTCTAATTGATAAGCCGTTAGAGCATCACGGAGAATTCATCCATGGGCACGGGATGGCAGGGAGACCAAACCCCAGGTTTCTTTCCCCCAAATCCTCATTGTAACTCAGGTGTAACTATTGTCTGGGAGGACTCGGGGATCCTCTCTTGGTTTTGCCTCTGCTGAGCTGCTGAATTACACTCAGAGCAGCTTGTGAAGCCCAACAGTTCAATGCTTCCTGCTGCACTTCTGACCTCCTGACACCCCAGCTCACCCCAGGCTATCAGAATCATCAGAATTATTCTGGTCATCCATTTTAAGAGGTGAGAAAAAAACCCAAAGAGTTCTTATTCTCCAAAATTATATTACTTCTGCTTTGTTTTCAAGCTCAGCCCTGTCCCAGATGTACAGAAAAATCCAGTTTTCTATGTAGCAATGTGGTGTGATTGCTGTCTTCTAAAGAAGAGAGAGGCTGGGGATACTTCTCAGTGATGTAATGGTCATAGGGGACTTCACTGCCCTGCTCAGATTCGGTTCCTGGTTTCCAGTGTCTCCTCTATAAAGCAATTTATGTTACATGGAGACTTCAAGGGCGTGGGAGCCTGTGTGAGAAAGGCAAACAAAATGTTAACTATTGCATCATCCTCGAATATCCAAGTGACCAGGTACAGAAACTGCTGCAAGAAATCCCGGATTTGGTTAAAGTTATTTTACTTTTAATTGTGTTAAGTATTAACCCACAAGAATGAGGGCATAGGGCATATTTTAGTCAGGAGGGTTTGCAGTTTGGTCTATCAGAAGACAAGACATGTAAAAAGAGACCAAGTAGGGATGCCTACTTTGATTCTGAAAAGGAAATACTTCTTTAATCACTGTAATAAACCATCTAAAATGAATTTATTTGCTCATTTTATTGGCGACATCCTTAACTGCAGGCAGGATTCTGATTTGCTGCAGACTGTGTGCCCTGCCCCACTCTGGTACCTGCACTTCTGGGAACACTGGCTTTCCTCTGAGCTGCATAAACAACCACAAATGGGACCCCAAAACAGAAAGAAACCAACTGAAAACACTGGAACAGCACTCAAGAAACAAGTCCAAGCCAGTAACAGAGTGGTGTTGGTAGGAACCTGAGCTCCTTGAAAATATTCTTTGTATAAATAATGCTTTTTTCATCAGTGAACTACTTCAGGTAATTTCCCTGCACACAAAAAAATCAGGTCAAAAATAGTATAAAGTGCATTTATTAATGAATGTTCAGTTTATGGATATGTCCAGACCATGATACCTAAAAAATGAGGGGTCCACTTTTCTCCCTGTTTCAGAAACATTTAGGAAAGCAGGCATTTGAACATTTTGGCTGATGGCAGCAGTGACAGGCACATTGTCAGCTGTGATCTGGAACTGCCTGTAAAAAATGTGTCAATGAAAACCATGGATTGAGCAAAACAGCTCAGAGAGCTGGATCTGGTCAGCATTTGACAGATGAGCAATTCTTCTCTCCCAGGGAAACAAGAGAGAGGAAACTGCAGCCTCCCCAGTCTAAAGTGAAATCCTCACATTGAAGGAATTAGTGTGAAATGGTTTGGCTCTGCTTATCCTGGCACACTGAACTCATCAAAAAAGAGAGACAAGATCTTCCACAAAGTAACTTAAATCAAAAAATGGGAGACCCCCAAGTGCAGATCCTGCAGATAAGGCTGTGTGGGCATCACCCCCCCTGAAAAACGTAATTAAAATTGCTCTCTCTGAAGGCACAGGACTCAATAAAAACCTTTGGATTTGAACTTGAATTGTCTGTGCCTTCCACAGTAATCTCAGTATCACTGGGTGTAAGCCCTGCCTTCTGCCCAGGACGGATTCCCAGATATTGGTTTTTACCGTGTCCAAAAAAAGAAATAATAAATCAGCAGAGCAAAGAGCAAGGTGCCCACAAGGACATGTCAGGGGAGGTAGGAAACAATCTCATTTTAGAGATGGATTGTGAAGAAGCTGTTTATTGGGGGCAGCTCCATAGATGAGGGTTTGAATAAAACACCCTTGCAGTGGAGAGCACAGCAGGGTTCCTGTTTTCCCTGATGCACAGGACTCACTGTCTGCTTTACAAATATTTACATGGCATGAGCTTAAGGCTTCTTGTGTGTCCTGCACTCAGGGACTCCCTTATCCATATTTCTTGCTGAGGGAAATGCAAAAAGTGGATGAATTATGACCAGAAGTGGACACTCAGTCCCCGGTGTTCCATCATCAGCACCCCCTTTTCTCTCCATAACTGCCTCAGGCTGCCATGGGCACATCCTGGGACATCTGGCTGCACTCCCTGCCCAGCACAAACACTTCAGCACCATCCATCACCAAAAAAAGCACTGCTGTGCACATGCAGAGCTCTGGGTAAACACAGAGCCCACTCACAATCACTTCTAGCAAGGAAATGTATTAAACAGGTTGTAATATAACCCCCACCAATCATACATTGGGTCTCAGCTTTGGAAGGGATTGTATTGTGGCCATCCATGCTTTCTCCTGGGATATTCTCCTGGAATATTCTTCCCAAGCAGGGCAGAGCCCAGCGTGGTGTCCCATGTTTTCTATTCTGCTTCTCCAATCTGCTTTGGAGCAGAGGAGGCCACGCTGATCAGAGGGATGGAGCAGCTCAGCTGTGAGGAAAGGCTGAGGGGGCTGGGATTGTTCAGCCTGGGGAAGAGAAGCTTTGGGGTGACCTCACTGTGGTGTTCCAGTGCCTGAAAGAAGGATGGGGCAAGACTTTACCAGGGCCTGGAGGGACAGGACAAAGGGGAATGTGTTTAAATTGAAAGGGAGTGGGTTGAGATTGGATATTAGGGAGAAATCCTCCCCTGGGAGGGTGGGCAGGCCCTGGCACAGGGTGCCCAGAGCTGTGGCTGCCCCTGGATCCCTGGCAGTGCCCAAGGCCAGGCTGGACAGAGCTGTGCTCACCTCAGGGGGCTCCTTGGTGCTGGAGAGTCCAGAGCTGCTCCCAGCTGCCCAGGAACCAGCCCACTCTCAGCACTCACTGGACTTTCTGCCTTGAGCCCCTTCTCCAAGCCCTGCTGGCCAAGCAGAGAGATTTCTGTGACAGTTTTAATGTTCCAGAGCTCTCTGCCAACTGCTGTGTCAGCTCACACTCCCTGGCAGAATCTGTGTGCATCCAGGGTGTTAGAGACCACAAAAAATTAAATAGCAGATCAGAAATTCCCTTAACAAATCCTCATTACTGTTCTACCACTTAAAAAAAAAAAAAAAAAAAGAGAGCAGGGCAATGGGGACATGGGCAAATTGCCAGTTTTTGAGTCATCATTGAGCCTGAATATGAAGCACTTTCAAGGAGGTGTCTCAGGCTGCCAGCCAGCAGCAGGGAGAGAAAGCAGAGGCTTTGGGTCACTTAAGGAAAAATCTGGATGAGAAGAACAATTCTATGGAAAATTTGCATCAGCATGAGAGAATAACAAGTGTTTCACTTCGGTTGTGCTTGATGTGATGAGGCACTGCAGCATCACAGTGGCAACAGCAGCCCCCGAGCTCTGATAGTCAGCATTGAGGGCAAATAATGTCACTTTGCTTGTGGTTCCTTTCAGGAGTTTGCTAATTGGGACAAAGAAAAGGAAGGGTTCATCAGGAATGAGGAGGACTGAGGAGGACCAAGAGGAAATGTGATCCAAAGAGTACCTGAAAAGTGAGAGGAGGAGGAGGCAGGAGGTTACACGAGGTGTGCTTTTACAGTCTCTTCCCAATTTGTGCCACGGCAGAGCAGGGAAGGCAGAGCCCTTTCTGCCTCTGTGTGAGGTGGCATCAGGGACAGCTGGCAGGGCTGCTCCCAGTTAGGTGGGCAAATATGAAATACTCAATGCCATCTTTGCCAAGGAAACACACTCAGGTTACACAATTTGCCCAAACCAGTTTTAAATATGCCGGGAATAAAAAAACCCATAACCTTCTTCATGCAGTGGAGAAAGCTGACAGGTCACAATTGCTCTGTTAAGATCTCTGCTTTCCACTTGTTTTACTCTGCATTTGTTGCTGACAGAAGGACAGAGAAGCTGCCTTGTAAAAATCTCATTTCCAGGCGCTGTCAGTGAGGCACACTCTGTACATGCAGTGCCCTGGCAGCCCAGCATTCCTGCCTCCACGGCCACCCCAGTGCTTTCTGTTTTCCTCGATTTACCCTCTTTCTTGGCAACAAACTGAGCCCTGCAGACAAGCAGCAAAGTGCAGTGCAGGGGCAGGAGCATTCCCAGCTTTTGGGACTTCATTCCCCGGAGGCTGCAGCAGGAGCAGCGGTGCGGGGAGCTGCCCACGGGATGGGCAGGCTGAACACCCCAGCCCAGCCCAGGCTCTGCTGCTGACTCACCGTGTCACCTCTGGGAAATAAAATGCCTCCATATACTCTCTCTTTCTTCCTTGGAGCCGTCTCTGTTGCAGACACGTTGCCGTGGCTGCAGATCCTAGAATAGGCAGGATGAACAATTTCTCAGTCGGATAAATTGGCAATCCTTCACTTTGTTCTCTGCTACAGAAAACTAACCCGTCAGTTCAGGCAGGGTAACTCAGCCAGACCTATTCCAGTTGTACAGTGTGGAAGGGACAGGTAAGAACCCGACAGCTGCTCACTAAAGGCTGGCTGGGAGATGTGGTCCTGATCTGTCTGGGAGCTGCACTTCTGTGTGTGTCAAACGAGCCGTCATAACTTGGAAAAAGTCAGCAGTGACCTGGCATCAGCCAGCCTTGCTGAGAGCCCTTTGCAGAGGCAGCCCGCTCTGTGCCCGGCCGGGCACCGCGTTACTGCAGGGGAATATCTCGGGCTTTTCGGTAAACCCTCGCTTTTGGAAGTCAGCTCACACAGACCTGTTGTGGGACAGACCTTCCTGCGTCTTCCATTTCTCTTTGCTAACCCCTAACCTTTCCCAGCTCTTCTTTCCATTCCGATGAGCTGCCCGTGCCTCCTTTCCCAGTGGGATAAATGCGGGATTGGGGCTCCCGGTTTGTGCTCTCTGCCGGTCGTGGCTGCAATTCCTGGCTCGCAGGAACTCGGGATCCAGTTACATTTGCTGGCGTCAAGCAGGCTCTGCAGACCACTGTGAAATACTGCAGCTAAAAATAAAAGAACCCAAAAGTACAAACCCGAAGAGAGCGGGATATTAAAATTCCAGGAAAGCTGCAGGAAAGGCTGGAAGAGGCGCACGAGCAGCCCCGGGGGAAAACACCAACATTATGGGGCAGTTTAAATTAAGCCTCTGGGGCTGCCTTTTTTTAGCCCTGTCCCCCGTGTGACCCTGCAGGGCTCAGCCTGTGGGGCCAGGTATTTGTGCTGGCACAAAGAAGGCGCTGGAGCCTTTTGGGAAGCAGAACCATTGTCCCCGAGAGCTGCCAACCCCAGGTGCACCTGGTGCAGCAGTCCCAGCCGGGTCCCTTTGGATTTTCCTTGGATCCAAACCTCCTCGGATGGTGCCCGTGGGCTGGCTGGGTGTGGGGACACGGTGCTGGTGAGTCCCAAGGGGGCCGGGTGGGGGCCATGGGGTTTTCACAGCTTTTGCAGCGCTTTCGATTGTCTGGAAGATGAATAATGGATCTGTGAATCCAGGCTAAAGGGTCAGGATGAAATACTTGCCGAACCTGCTTCCAAAGGTTAAATTAATTAATCTGCAATCAGATGGAAAAGCCCCAGTGCTATTTCTAAGGGGAGGTTTATGAATTTTGTATGAAGGATTTGGTGGAAATTTCCACATTTTCTAAGGAAAAATCGTACTATCATAATCTTTGAAATTGCCCTTTTCTATTTAAATATTAAAGCAGCACAGGGATTCATGTTCACCAGGTACAAAGTTGCATTTTGAAGTGTGACTGCCCTTTCCTGGAGCAGCACCGTTCCGTCTCCGGTTTTCAGGCTGCATGCCTTTGACTTGTTTGCAAAAATCCTTTCTAGATTTAATCGAAGCTTCCTTGCGGGAGACTTTATTTCTGCCTCCCTTTCTGATGCTTTGAGACGAAACCCTCGAGGAGTGTGAAAGTGAGTTTTAAAAGTGGCTGCGCGTTTGCATAACAATGAATTATATCCACACAGTCCCCATAGCCCGCCTGCCCCGGGAGCTCCTCGCATGTAGGTCAGGAGTTTCCAAATGATGGCTGAGATTAATGTGCATTAAGGCCTGCGATTTCCAAGTGTGCCACAGTTTAATCCCGGCCCTCGTTAGCATGTTGTGAGCGCTGGGAAGCTCTGCCGCTCCACTCGGAGCTGCTCAGGGATTGCAAAGCCCCGTCTGCAGCCCAGGCTCTTGCAGGGCATGGAGCGATGGGGCCCAGCACCTTTCCCTGCCAGGCAATGTTGGGATTTGCTTTGGTTCTTGGTCCGAAGAGCAGCAGCTCACGCTGTGCTTTCTGGAGGAAGCTGGAGGGGCTCTCCTGCCGGCCTTAGGCAAGTGTTCAAAACTGCACAGGTGTTTTTGAGGGAATCACAGAATATCTCGAGTCAGGAGGGACCCACAGGAACATCAGCCCTACTCCTGTCCCTGCACAGACCCCCCAAATCCACCGTGAGCATCCCTGGGAGCGCTGGGCGTGGTTCTCTCCAGCCCTCGGGTGTGCAGTGCCCAACGGGTGCCAGGCTCTCAGGCAGCTTCCAACCCTGCCTTGCTGTCTTCATGAGCTTCCTGCAGCTCTCGTGGTTAGTCAGGAGTTTTCCCTCCGACTGAAGCTCTGTTTCACAGCAATCAGCTCAGTTTTTGTTAAAAGAGTTGCCTGGTACAGCCCCGGTGTCTCCACATTCATTTTCCAGCAGCAGGTGCTGGGAACAGCTTCAAGGTGTGCCCAGGGTGCAGCCAGAGCTACCAACGTCCTCTGGGTACTGGATAGAAAACCCCATTATCAACTGAAAATCTGCAACGTTTACTGACCTCCTATTGGCCCTGTATTGATTTATTTTAGGCTCACCTCACCTCTCCAGCAGAATTAGAATTACCCCTCCAAAGACCTGGGCCAGACTCGCTTTTACTGCTTCCTGAAGTCGTTAATTAAGGTAGCAGCTAATTTTGCATAGGATCCTTGACTTTTTTTTTGCTGTATTTTACAGAATGGTTGCTGGAGCAAGTTGGATGTGTTGCACTTGAGTGTTACTGAGGCTGGACAGCAGCCAGAACTACCAAGGAGCAAAACTTCCAGGCAGTTTTCCATATCTGCAGTAAAACTCGAGTCTGCAGCAAAGTTATCTGAGGAATTTAGGCTGGGAACAACAAATGGAAAGGGAATGACACAGATATAAGGGAAAAAAAAAAAAAACAACCACCAAAGTGAGGCATTTCATGATTTTGGACAGTTTCCTGCAGTTATATCACTGCATTGCTATTATTCCTCAGCAAAATTGGAGTCAACAGATTGCACTGGAGCAGCAGCTCCATTCCTGTTCTCATTCTCTGACAACCTGGGGAAGTCCAAGTGGGCTGAGAGAGGTGGATCAGAGGTGATTCCCCACCCTTGCCCATTCACACCATGGTCAAGGACCAGAATGTTGTGGGTACTTCCCAGGATTTTAATTGTTGTGCCTCCACTTTGGTACAGTTTGGTGAGCATTCCGTGGCTTTTTTTAAGAATGAGGAGACTGAGCTTCCTGTGTTCTGAATGTCAGAGCACATTTCAAGGGGATAGAAACCCCCATTGCCCTGTGAGCAGCAAGTCTAGAGCAGTTTCACCACAGATTTGTGTGGTCTCCTCCCTAAAGCACCTCGCTCCCCACTGTGATAAATAAAGGGATCTGAACTGTGGTCCTCATTTCAGGGGGAAAAACCCCTCTAATTCAGCCTCAGGTGCAAGGGCACTGGCCAGCCTGCTGCATAAACAGGATATTTGGTGCCTGAGTTCTGTTTTTCCTTCAGCTGAGGAATGAACATGGTTCCTTTTTCTGTCTTTGGTTGCTGACTTCCAAGAAACTTCAGAAAATTAATTATTTTTGAGGCCTTGACTCATGTGTCAAGTATGTATGAAATTTGGAGCAAGAGATAGACTGAACCATTACATAAGCTTCCTCTCCTCAGGAAAGCAACCTAATCAAGCTTGTTCCATAAAAACTCCCCACCCAAATGAGTAGAAATGGAGGTTTTTTACAAACACAGAACTGTGCCAAACAATAGCCATCAGAACCCCTTTGCCCAGTGTCCTTTTTCTTGGCAGAGACACCTGCTTGTGTTGGACAACAGAGCACACTTTGTCCTCAGCTTTGAAAGGGAACTTTACAAGTTAAATGTAATGTCAAGTTAAATTCCCAATCCAAATCCTTAACAAACTACCATTAATCAGGCTGGGGGAGAAAGAATAACAAAATAGGAGTGTATTAAGTTTTTTCCCCCCAAGTTTTGTTGCTGTGTTTTCCCCTCTGAGCTCCAAAGCCACCCTGTATTTCCCTTCAGTGACAGGTAGCCCATGCTGCCTCAGAATCTGGAAAAAGGTTGGGATGAGTATTTTGGGCATTGCATGTTGGATTAATGTTGTTGGCTCCCTACCCCACACTCCCTCAGCTCCTGCTGAGTCTGGGCCCTGTTGTAGTTGATGTGGTCGCTGCCTCCTTCATTTCTGAAGCCCAAATGTGACCTTTTTCCCATTTTTTTTTGCATGTTTCTCTGGTTTGGATTGTGCCACTTGCTGGGGTGCTCTGTGCTCCTTCCTCTGCCTGGGGGAATGTGAGAACAGTGGTGTGCTCTTCCTCCTTGGCACAGAGGTACCACCAACCTCCTGGGAGAGCCCAGTGGGGTGGTGGTGCCAGAGGAAGGCCCAGAGAGGAGCAGAGCTGCCAGCAAAGCCCAAGGATGGAGCAGCATTCACTCCAAAAGGAGGAGCCCTGTTCCCTCTGCCCTGCACTGATCCTCACACAAACCCCTGCTCTGCTTACACACTTCTCCCCCAAAAATGTGTTGGGCTTATTCATTTTGAATCATAGTGCCCTGAAAATGAAATTAAATACTTTTTCATGTTGATACTCAGGATGGGATTAACTTTCAAAACCAGTTGAATAGCAACAGATTCAGTTTGACACTCAGGTTTAAGACTTGCTCATTTTGATCCCACGAGGTGTCCAGAAGTCCCTGCTTGAAGAACCTCATGTCTGAGGGTCCTCAGCTTGTCCCCTCCTTTGAATATTCTCAATCAGGAATCATTCTTTCTCCTTGCCTCAAATATTTTGTGTGTTGTGTGTATTTTGAGTGTATCAGGTAGCAGGAGGTTTATCAGGTGGTCAAGAGAGAAACCTTTTAACTTTGGAGGCTGCAGAGAAAGATTCCAGAATTCTGTCACAAGGCTCTATTCTATTCTATTCTATTCTATTCTATTCTATTCTATTCTACTCTATTCTATTCTATTCTATCTTGCCCCTTATTCACTTGCAGTGCAAGAACTACAACAGTATAAAGAATGTGAATTTTTATACAGAATTCATCCCTCTGGTGCCCAAATGCTCTGGTATGTGAAATGACTGTTTGCTTAAGAAAAGGAAAACAAAAAATGCAAAGTTTTGGCAAGCCCTGGCTTTGCGTGCCCCAAACCCCAGGTAGGCACCTGCACAAATATTGTTTGCATACAAATAAAACTATGTACACAGGGGCAGAGAAAATAAATCTAAAAGCTGAAGCACTCTGTAGGAGCCAAGCCCCTGCTCTCCAACTCTTTCAGGGTGTAATTATTGAAATAATTACTGCAGGAACTCTATTAAAGGAAGAAAGAGAATAAACATTTTTGCCAAATGCTGGCAGGTTCACACTCTGGGGCTTCACTGGCATTTTTAACTCATTGACTGAATTTGAAGCAGAGTATTTTTGGCTGCACCTGCAGGTTGGTTTTGCTTTTGTAAAATGTCTCCACACCCCCTCCAGCCTCTCCACCCACTGTCTGCAGTGCTCATGGAAGCACCACACACACAGTCACCCCACAGACTGGATTATTTTTTCTCACTTTCACTCCTTAGCACATACATGGGAAAAATTTCACTGGTCTTGAATTTATAATCTGTCTGTCCACCAATTCACCAATACCTAAACCAGCTGGATGAAACTTGACTATCCTCCCATAACTTCCATCTAGAAAATGATTTCACCTTTTTGGTTAGGAAATCTGTGGTGGATTTGAAATGAACTTTGTAGTTATGAGTACCAAAAGACACAGAACAGTTTTGGGCACAGAGACTTGAATGCTGAGGCAGAGAAGCCAGTGCTGCTGTCTGGAGAAAGGGCTATCCCAGACTTTGGTATAAATCCTGGCCTTCCTGGACATTCCAAAAGCCACACTCCAGGTGCTTGGGATGGAATATTTTCCTGGTTCTTGTCTCCTTCCCTACACGTGGAACAAGATAGAGGCCACAATGAAAGCAGGGGCTTGATGCCAGCAGGAAGAAGAATATTTCTTAAAGTGAGTAACAGGAGAGGAGTTGGTATTTTCATATTTCAGCCCTCTTTTTTTGGTTGCCACAGACCCACTGTCACTCCATGCTAATCTGCATTTAATCCTGCAGCCTCCTCCCCACTTCCACAAGGCATTGCCCTTGACCAGTGGCTTATTAACAGCAGAATCTTCTCAAGCTGAGACAGTGGAGGATTCCTTGTAATGCCTTTGCCTGAATGCAAAGTTCCCAATGCAAGAACAACCCCAATTTTGCAAAAAGGGGAAGACACAAAGTGTGTCAGGCTGAGTTGCTCAGCACCCAGGGCCAGCGGGGAGCAGCAGCAGCTGCAATTGCTCACGGAGGCTCTTCTTGCCTTATTAAATCAAGTCAATACTTGCTCAATGATCAGAATCTCTCCCAGTTTCTATCTTGTGCTGGAGCCCAGAGGAGGAGGCTTCCTGAAGGCTTTGCTGTTCTTCTCCTGAGAGTTAACAAAGGGGGGGCAGAAATGGAAGCAGGAGCTGTGCCCTGCCTGGGGGTATTACTGAAACCTGGCTCCATGGAAATTCCTTCTTCCTTGGTGATGGCAACCCCCAATCTGAAGTCACCTGTAGCAGATGAGGAATTCCTTGGGTGTACCAGATACTTCACTTACCTTTGGGCAGATAGCAGGAGAAATTACAGGTTAGTGAGCCAGTTCAAAAGGGAAAAAACCCAGGGCAATTAGAGAGCCCTTTATAGGCAGGAGATGAATACCTGCCAAGCTGCATTCTGGGCTGCTGGATCAGCTCCCAGTGCCAGCAGATGACATCCAGGAGTGCAAGGCTTTGATTTTGAAATGATACACATAAATATATACACAAACACATATATATATTTTATCTGAGGGAAGATTGTAATCGCTGTTTAATCAAAGGTAGAGTTTTCAAGGTGCAGAAGGAACTCTGCTCTTCAGATTATAAAGTTGGATATCCATTTATAAATCTTGTTTTGTTGTTTCGAAATGTGGATATGGCTTTACTTTTACTCACAGTATGTAAAATATTGGTGAATACAAAAATATATGGCTCCTGTCCTGAGAAAGCCATTTAATGCGTGATAAATCTGGGCTATTTTATTTATTTACAAATTTTATTTTTTTTAATTTACAAATTTTAGCTGTGAAAAGCATTTAAACACCACAGTTAATTTTACACATGGACTGGAGACATCTCTAGTTCTTTGTGTGGAAACACAAGGTGTGCAAGAGACCCCTGGGACAGTTTTGTGTCCCTTTTGAAGGTACTCAGCCCACAGAGTAAATAAATAGTGCTTGGAACTAAGCAGGCAGATATTGAAGCTCGTGCTGAGCAGCCAGAACGGGGGAATTTACCCAGTCCCTGCAGTTA
Organism: Lanius ludovicianus; assembly: GCA_013397235.1. Taxonomy (NCBI): domain Eukaryota; kingdom Metazoa; phylum Chordata; class Aves; order Passeriformes; family Laniidae; genus Lanius; species Lanius ludovicianus. The sequence goes on from VYXG01011034.1 coordinate 135,903, forward strand.
ATTTACACACCAGGGGATGTGCAATCTCACTGGCTGTGTCAACCCTTCCGCTGCCCAAATTCACTCCTTCCATCAAAGTTTTCACCCCATACTGTGAGGGGTGGGTGATGCTGTGGGAGGGTGTGGGCACATGGAAGAGGGGATTCTTGCAGCAATTTTATTCTTGAGAAAATATCCCTAGATTGCATTGCAGAGGTTGATGTTCCTATGTACTGAAATTAAAAAACCCCTACAGGTTTGATAATCATTCCCTTCTCCTAATTCACTTGAAGGAACCTGTGTCTGTAAGGCTGCTAAAAGTGCTCAAATTCATTATATACTGCTTTTAAAAGTCATTTATTATTGTTGGAGTTACCCAAGATTCAGTTCTCTCAGAGGAGCTCAAATCAGTCTAGAACCAGCTCGGCGCAGTTTTGTGTGTGTGGGTTAAGGAAAAGCGTTTGTTCCATCCACACAAACCTTTCTCTGGGGCCACTCGAATCCCCAGGGCTCTGAGATCCCATCAGGGCAGTGTCCTGCTGCTGTGTCATTTCCACAGGGCTGCTCCTTTCTCCAAGGGATGTAGGAGTGCAGCCCAAGCAGCTGCGACCTGAGCACCTGCTGGGCAAGTTGGCTGCAAGCTGAAGGAAGCCTTTCCCCTGGCTGATAATAAAGCCAGGCTGATAACAGCTACCTCTGCAGATAGGCAGCTCTCAATTTCAAAATCGAGTTTAGAGCATCCTGCCTTGCTGATTCATGCTGTGCCCACTTGCCAGGATGAAGCTGTAAGAAGCAGCTCGTGGTGGAGCAGGGAAAAACAACCCCAAACCTGACTGAATTCCCCCCAAGCCTCCCACCTCAGCCTCCCTGCCAGATTCCTGGGGGTAATCCTCTCCCATCTTGCCAGCCAGTGCCTCCCACTGTTTTCCAGCACCTTTGTCAATCTGGTTTCTCTCACAGGCTTTGCATTGGGATTCCTTCACATGTTGCCAAAATCTTGCAGTCTTTTCCTCAAAGCCCCAAAATCCCAGAAGAATGCCTTGCCTGCCTTCTCCTGGCTCCTTCTTTGGCCCCATTCTCCCGACAGACACAGAGCTGAAAGAATGCAGTGACAGCCTCAGCTCTACCAGGAGAATTCCACCAATCTATATTGGCTCAGGAGCTGATGAAACTGTGAATGAGCAGATGCCACTTCAATTCAGAATTGATTTGCTAACAAGGCCTTGTGGGAAATTTATTATTTCACCAAAGAATTACTCAAATTCTTGAGTGCAGGCTAATGAAGAATTACTGGTACATGAAGTTTTACACATTTAAGCCTTAATCAGAAGCTTGTGCAATGTTGTTTATATAATTGTTCAGATTCAAACGTGGCTGTCACACCACTTTTGTGAAGACTAAATAGATGCCATGGCACAGAATAAACACTGATACCTGATCAGGATCCCTGGAAATGGAAGTGATCTCTGACTGAAGTGTTTATTTATGGACAAAGATGGTAGAGATGAACCATGGTGTCAGCAGGACCATCATTCTTTGACACAGCTGAAATTAATCCCTTGTGTGAAAGGAATCCTTCACACTAATACTTCTTATCCAGTGCCTGCTTATCTTCCTATTTTCCCCACCCACCACACCTTTATATTATCCACTATCAATTTATATGAAAAATGGCCCTTAATTCTCTTGCTCTGTGCCCCTTTGATGGTGATAAAGTGCTCCAAGTCCCACCTTTCTGCACCCTGCACCTCCAAATGTGAGTGTTTGCATACTCAGCAGAGACACTCTGTCTTCAAAAGGCAGTTTTTTATTCTCCTGGTTTCAATTACACCCTAAACACTGACATTATAAAAAGGTATGATCTCACTGCTGAAGTGTCTCCAACCACCAGTGGACTAAAATTGCTTTTCTTATTCAACAAACAAAATGCAGCACTTTCACAGCTCTTTTGAACACAGTTGTGGAACTTTTAATTCAATATTGGTAGCTTGTACATCCATATTGTGCTGGATTTTAAAAAGGCTAGAGGGGAAATGAAAATATATTGGCTGTGTTAGCAGAGGTGTGGTGGTCCCTGCTCTCTGCTCTAGAAACAAGACACAGGATGTTCAAGTCAGGAGGGAAAATTACTGAGAAACTGGGAATTTATGGTGCTTGTCCTGCCCACAGTCACTTTTGTGCACATGGTGACAAGAGAGCATCCCAGGAAAATGTATTTCCCAAATCTTAGGTCCAGAACCCGTGTGCAGTGACTGAACAATGCAGTAAATTCCATTAGCAGGAATTCCTGAACTGTTCCTACACGACCAGCATCAAACCTCTCCAGATGCTGCCCTGCAGTTACACATGGAGGGTGCAGCAACACTCCCAGCAAAACTGTGTGGAGGCAGCTCTGCTTTGGTGTTGTTATATCTAGAGGTCAGTAAAACCCACTGGAGCCATGCCAAGCAGAAAAACACGGAGAATTGGGGAACATGTGTATGTTATAGACATTAAAGCTGCTTTCTAGGTTGCCATTCAAAATCACTGTTGCTTTAACTTGATCTCCCTGTATGAAACCTGACAGGGCCATTTTGTGATCACATCTTCTCTTGCAATGGAGCATAAATTGTCAGCACTCAACTGCAAAAAGACTCTTTATGTGTCTGGTTTGGAGTAAGCACGAAGATAATACAAAACATTCAGATTCTCTTGTGTTCCTATAATTTTGCTGCTCAGAGTCCCATAAATTATCACTTGATGGGACTTTAAGATTCTGCTTCAGTGGAATTTATTGGGCAATATCAAAAGCAAGCAAACAAGTTAAGAATGAAACCCAGCTTCCAATCTAAGGGTAGTGTTCAATGCTGAATTGTCCACAGAAATTGTAATTGCTTTCTAGCAGGAAGCAAAAGATGTTAAATCTCTTTCAGGAGTAGAAATTAGTCCTGCACAGATCAAGCTCTATTCATATGCAAAGACCACTCATCAAAAAATTGCAGCTGCCTGAAAATAACTGCAAACCAGTAGAGAATGCTTATGTGTATTTGTCAAGTTAATTACTTATGTAAAATTGCATCTGTGGGATGACACTGATGAAACTCATGATTTTCAAATATCTCCTTGGCCTGTAGAGTGATTGCTCAAAATGTATTTCTTCAGAAAAAGAACTCATCAAGGATCTTTTGACAAAATGCTTTTTCATTGGGAAATGAGATTCACACCCAAAAGTTTTGCATGGAAACCAATTTATTTTGGTGCAGATTTGGTCAGGGAAGGCCTCAGAGTTCTAACACAAAGTTTCTGGTTTACATGAGGCATCCCTTCATTCCAAATTATCACAAAGTCTAGGCCAATAGCTTGGAACAAAGAAGTTCCAGGATTTTACTCCTATTTGTGTGTATTTATACAAACTAAACCAGTTCCATCAGGAGAGACTGAAAGGGAAAAAAGAGGCAGACCGGCCACCAGAGCCGGGTTTGGGTTATCCCACTTGGGTCTGGCAGAACCTGAGGACTTGGCATGTACAAAAGAGACTTTACCCCTCATTTTGGGGTGTTTTGTTGGCAAGTTTCAAAAATGATCTTGGCTGTATCCCCTAAAACTGCTCAGCCTCTCCCAGCACCGTCCCCTTTCATACTGGGTAGAGTCTAAAAGGACTTTTCCTCCCTCTCTAGTAATCTTCTCCTCATGGTCTCTTGGAGGCATCACTGAAAAGGAGAGATTAAACCTTTTTCTGTTGTTTTGGTGGCTAGCACTCTGCCAGCTGTGTGTAGGCCAGCTGGAAAACACCTTCAGCTACAAATTTGGTGCTGGGATTAGAGAACTAACCTCAAAAAGCACAGGGCTGGACCCCAAAATGACCTGGGAAAGAAAACTTCTACCACAGCAACAACAAACCCAAGAAAAACATACAGGGTTGGGTGTGTATCTATTTATTTGATTATCTGGAGTCTCCTAAATTCATGGAATGCCATTTGCCCCGGGGAACAGGCACTCCTAAAGCTGCCTGGCAAAAAAAAAGGCTGCCAGTGCCTCCTCACCTGCAGTGCCACCCCTCAGCAATCCTTGTGGGATCCAGCTCTCGTTTGCTCTCCTTATTTATGAATTACATCCCTGGTCCTTGGGGAGAAGGGATGAGGACTGGTCTGGACTCTGGGATATTTTCTGCTGCTTTTTTCCTGCGAGGGCTGCATTCCTCATTCTGCCCCCCATTTAACCTCAGCTGAAAAAAACCCCACATTGGGTCCTGAAGGAGAGAAAGAAAGGTCCATCTGCCTTGTGAGGTGATGACCTGGATGCTGCTCCCCAGGGAGATGGGAAGAGCAGATGGTCAAAGGACTGGGAGTGATGAGAGAGCTGGAGCTGCTGGATTTCCAAAAGAATGGCTGGGTCACAGAATCATCCTCTGCCTGGTAAAATCATGAGAAATAACCAAACTGCTCTGCCAGAGCTCAAAGGGACTGGTCAGGGACCACTGTCTGTTCCTCAAGCCAGGCCGTGGTGATATCACAGATGGGCCACACTCCTGAGGATCCAGGGAAGAATTTCCCTGTGCAGGACCAAACAGCAAGTTGTTGTTTCTGACTGGCTTCAGGAGATCAGAGCTTAATGCAAACAGAAACTTGCATGTGGCCAGAGAATTCAAGATAAAATCCCTGTAACTTTATATTTTCAACTCGCCAGTGGAAGTCTTCATTTTCAAAAATAGTTTTGGAAGGAAAACTACTTGGTGTTCTTCAAATCTCCTGGAATGTGATATGTCAATGGTGTTGAATTGTCTTTCCCATTAAAGATTAGATGTAAAAGAAAACTTAGGACAGCTTGGCACTGAAGTGGCCATCACCTTTGTTCTCTAGGAACTTGCTGCTTTGGGATGGCATTTTCACACAGTTATAATTTGGAAACAAACAGTCTCTATAAAAAAATGTCAGAGGGGCAGCTGTAACTACTGCAACATCACTGGAATTTTGTTCCTTCTTTTAAAGGCCATGGGGAAAACAGGGCTGCTAGCCAGGGAAGTGCAATGTTCATAACATTTTAATGCCACTCAGTCTGCTGAGAAGTGAGTAACTCTTAATTTGGGTTCTGTTTATGTTTTGGAGAGCAAGAGCAGACTGTTTATGCTGCAAGCATGTTGCTGAAACTCTTCCTAGGCAGACATGTGAGATTTTACAGATATTTGGAACAAATGTACAAATGCTACAAGTGGTAAGAATGTGAAAAAAAAAAAAAAGTCAAACTTAAATCAGAAGCAGTTTTTCCTAGAGAAGATGGACATGCAAGTAGAGGCTTTTGGAGAGCCTGCCCTTCTGTGAGGAGTTTCTCTACAGGTTGCTGAGAGATTTTTCCCTGTGCATTCCCCACATCCAATGGAAAAGAAGGGAGGCAGATGCCTCAGACAAAGGAGCATGTTTTTGCAGCTGGGACATTCTCCTACAGGGTGGAGTTTCTCGTGCAGGGTCTCCTCCACCTGCCTGGCCCAGGGACATCAGTGAGGTTCACTCCTGCCCGACTCCCCCAGCTCACTTTGCCTCTCATCCCCCAGAAGTGGGATAACACTTCTCCAGCTGACTCATGGCTGAAGGGAGAATTTTATGTAGGAAACAGCTGTGTGCAGTAAATATCTCTGTTTTCTGTTCTACTACACTCTACAATCCTTCTCCCTGTTCCAGGTGGGCTTTTTGTGGTTTTCCAGTGTCTCCCTCTCCAGGAACACAGTTTCCAGTGTTGGTGAACACTGGAGGTCTTTTCCTTGTCAATATTACAGTTGTGTCAGTGCTGGCAGGACTCACAATGATGAATTTGTCTCTCGTATAACCACTGTTGATGCCCCATAAACAGTTGTGGAAGTGTTGAAAGGCCAAGGGCACCGTGCCTGGTTCCACTTCAAGGATAGGAAATTGAGGCCTGGGGAGGCTGTGGACCCTTCCTGAACAAAGCATCTTCCAAACATGTTCCAGAATGTCAGAACTGAGTCCTCATTACAGTAACACCCAGAAGTCTTGTGATGTTTAGCTTATCTTTTCTTCCTCTTTTCTCACTGAGGGATGGAAATGCAAAAAGCAAAGAGAAGGAGTGAAAATTGGAGGTTTAACTCTCTCTAATGTCTCACAAAACGACTCTGAGGTGGCCTTTGCAGCATGACTGACCTCCCAGAGGCTCTGAACCTCTGGGTGCTGCTTTGGGCACGGCTGGAGCACGTTCTGGTGCCCACGGGTGGGTGAGGAGCCCAGAGGGGCTGCAGCTCTGTGTGCTCAGGTGTAGAAGCTGCCCTGAGTGGCTCTCCCAGAGCCCCTCAAACAAAGCCCAAATCCAGGGACACGTGGAAAACTCACAGCAGAACTGGCAGTTCCACCTCAGCCTTTCTCATTTGGGGTCACCAAATCCTGTGACTTCCTTGGGTCCTGTGAGGACGGGGATTGGTCTTGGGAGGATTTGAGAAGCTCCAGCTCCTCTGTGGATTTCAGCCCAGGACAGGACAGGACCCCTGTGAAACGCTGGTTTCCTCCTTGCTGTACACTGCAAGCAAAGCTGGGACAGACCAGAAAAACCCCGAGCGAAACACGGGGCACTGAAAGAGCTCTTGAATTGGGAGTGGTGGTAATAATCTGAGATACCCCTTTATCTTCTGGGGACAGAGGGAGAACAATAAACGGGACTAAACAGGATTGTCTGTTTTTATTTTAGTGTGATCTCACGGTTTTGATTTGATGCTTTGGAAGCTCCAGGTGTACAATACAATACAATAGATATTCCCTGCCTTGCTGCTTCACACTTTTCCCCAACTGATTCCCACTATCACTAACAAAGTCATTTTGCCATTCTTGGAAATCTCTTTATTGCATTTAGCTTAATCTCAGAGCCAGTAAAACATTTAAGATCTGCTAATTTCAGTTGCTCCCTTGAGTGACTTGACTAAGTAGTTTCTGGTAGAGCCACAATTTGAGCCCTTCACTGCTTTAAATCCAAAGCCTTTGTGGTTGTTGCTCATTATCATCTGAAATTTGCCATGATATTGTTGTATATATTTTTATTGTGCATTCTATCTTAAAACCACAATATTTCCTTGTTAACACATAGCTCTATGAAGAGAATTAACTGGCATAAGGCATCACACTTGAATATTCAGGTACTCCAGAAAAGAAAGCTGGAATTAATGGAGCTGGATAATGAGAGTAACTTCAACAAGCAGGAGCTGTGACAGGCTCCACAGCCACATGGGGCTGTTGCTAAACTCCTCACTGGTGTCAGGATGTTGGAGAAATGCAGAAGCAATTTATGGGCTAATTAAAATTCAAGACCAGTTCTAAAAGATGGACCTGGCAAGTTATGTGCAGCTCATGGCAGAGCCACTTTTTAAATTTATTTTTTCATAAAGGACATTCTAAAACTTTTTTTTTTTTTTGTTTCCCTTTCTGGCTGCACTCCATGCTGGAGGGAGCAATGCTGTTCTCGTGTGGTGAGCAATACCCACTTGGCCAATGATCTCATGCACCAGGGCTGTGGGATGATGCTCTTTGCTGCCATCAGTGATTAACACACTGCATCCAGCCATTAATTATCTTTAACCAGTCACAGCTCAGCACTCTGGCCTTTTCCGGTGTATTCCAATGGAAGCCTCAGGAGTTATTGTATTTTTTTTTCTTTCTTCCTTAGAAATGTTTTAGGATTGTATTTTTAATGAGGGCTCTTTGAAATACTTCAGATTTTGGAGAACCTTATCCTGGAGCACGTCACTGTGGCAGTGCAGGCTGCCCAAACTGAAATGCCAGCACTGCCCCGTGCTGCACCTCTGATTTCCTGGGTAACTTTATTTCCAAGGACATGGGATAGAAAAGCAAAAGTCCTTTGTATTTGAGAAGCCATGAACTGCCTTCCTGAGGGTAGAACCTCAGAGTAGGGCTGCTGGACACTCCATATCTCTTCCCTCCTTGAACAGAGGGAATGAAGAGGCTTTGTGATGATGCATTTAATCAGAAATAAAGGTGTTACCCACCACTTCCATGCAGTGGTTTCTCTGTTCTGCCACAGAACACTGATGGAGCACCAGCAGAGCTGAACTGGGCCACTGCCCTTTGTGGTGCCTTGTGCTTTTCCTAGAGTTTTGCTGAATAGAAATGTTTCAGTTTAAAAAAAGCAAGGATTTATTCCACATTCACATTATGTCACTCCATGTGACTCCTTGGGTGGCTATTTTTGTAGCCTGTGGTGATATCACTGAGTTCCTAGAATCAGGATGATAACTTTTAGCCCTGAACTTTTATTTAGTTGAGGAACTTCTATTTTTTTTTTTTTTTTGACTGCAGAGTTCCTCATTGTACTTCTCTTTTAAGCCTGGCTTTCTGCAAATTCTCTGTTTACCATGCTGGGTGGAGTCTGCTCTACTCTCCAGAATACCTGCATGGGAAAATATTATTTCTCTTTCCTCTCCCATCCTCTCTTTTTTTTCCCCTTAATTTTATGTATTTATGAGAAATCTGGGATGACAATCCCATGCAGGCTGTCTTTTCCTAGACCGTTGCTTTGCATCCACTTGCATAAGGTGGAATCTACAATTTCATCATCTAATATTGTACTTTTTCAGTGTCTGCATTTTAGCCTCAAGTATCTTGAAAATTTCGTTTATCAGCAAATTCTCTTGCCTTCCAATTTACTCCTGCTGTTATTTTTTATGACCTTTTGAAGAAGTCATATGGGTTTTCCTCGAACCAGCTAATACCTGTGGCAGGTAAATTAATGATAATGTACATGGGATTTTGAACAATAGATTAAAAAAGAATTAACAGCGTGAGCTCTGACTGTACATAATGATATTGCTGCTCAGGGCAGTGTGATAAGCAGCTGAGTAAGCAGGGCTGGCCCTTGAGATCTACTCTGCATATGCAAAAGCTCTTTTTTGTGGGATCAGTTTCCAGCTGCTCAGGCGGCAGTTTCCCAGCCAATAACCCGGCTCTGTGGGCTGCTGCCAGGTGGGGAGATTCCAGTCCCTGCACACCTTCCCTGGCAGAGCTCAGGGAGCGCTGGGACGGCGGGGTCGGTCAGGCAATCCTAAAATCTGACTCACGGGGCAGTGTTGTGGGTGCCCATGCAGGGTGGGAGAGGCAGAGGGTGCGCCTGGGGCTGCGGGGGGGAAAGGGGCTGTCCCTTTGGCACCCTCTGGATTTTATATCCTTGTCAAGTCTTCTTTGACAGAATATTAACTTCAGAATGTTCTTATTTATTTGAAAGACTGCCCAGGTTTCTGCTGCAGCAGAACAATCCCATTTACTCAGGATAGAATCACCCAGTTCCATGTCCTGTTAAACTGCACCTCAGCCCTAAAGCACAGCACTGCTCCTACTTTTTATTCACAGAGGAAAAGATGAGGTTCAGAGAACTTAACCAAACCCTGGTTTTCTCCACGTTGTCTTAAGCAAACCCTGGTTTTCACACGGCTGCAGAGCGAAACTTGAACCCTTGGCAGAGCCAGGACCTGTTTGTGTGCTCTGTCAGACCTGCGAGCGCATCACTCGGGAGGAGGTGACACTCACACCGCTGCCGCTGGAAGGGAACGCTTGTGCCTGGAAATGAAGCCAAAAATTGAAATGTTCTCTGAGGAAACACACAGCCTGACTCAGTTCATCTCTCTGATAGTGTGAGTCTAGTAAGAATAACTCGCCAAACTTTTTTAGCTTTATTCTGTGACTCCTCGGAATGGGAATGCACCCCTCAATCCCGACGGCTGAGCCCAGCTGGCACTCCCGGGGGGAAGCTCCTGGGGGGCACCAGCTCTGGCAGGGCTGCAGGGGCAAGGCGGGGGCACGGAGCAGGGGCTGAGGCAGACACTGATAAGGGCTGCCTGATAACAGTGGCCTGTGGGCTGTTTGTTTACACTGGGAATATCGATGAGGAAATCAGAATAACAGGTTCAGGGGAATCTTAAAAATCCACCAGTTGAGGCTGTTTGGAGGTTGATGTTGGTGGAACTGAAGGAGCTGCATGGCACCTCAGCAGCTGCCTCCCTGTGACACACTGCCTTTTCTAATGACACCCATTAATTGTAAAATGCAAATGAAGAGCAGGGCTGTTATGCCTTGTAGTAAATAGTTGTGGTAAGTACAGTATTTAGAAGTTCTACTGCTTTGAAAGTTTGCTGCATTCGGTTATTGTGGAAGGATAATTCCATATTCTTGCCTTCTGTGATAAAATTTCCTTGGAAGTGCTGTTCTTTCAATGAGGAATGCAGTATTGTATGGAAAACTACCAATTCTCATAAGAAAATTATTGTTGATTTTAACAGCCTGCATAAAGGATTATTTACAATACTGCTCAGCTTTGGCTACCTAGGATTTTATATCTTTGTCAAGTCTTTTACAAAATAATATTTTCAATATGTTGTTATTTCTTGAAAGCCCGCCCAGGTTTCTGCTGCAGCAGAACAATCCCATTTACTCAGGATTAGTAAACTCTACAATACCAGCTACTTCCAAGCAGTGCTTTCAGACCAAAAACTGCAAAGTAAAGGTGATTAGGACATCTCGGCTGCCTGCCAAATTCCAGAGCAGACTTCCTTGGCAATTATCATCCCAACTGTTTCATATGAGTTGTTCCACAGCAGTTCCACCTTCCTCTAGGAAAAGAGATTTTACAGAAAGGGAGGCTGAGCAGTTCCTACCTCTCGCCTATTTTATTATTTATTGTTCCATATCACTACACAGCAGTGGCATATTTTGTGTAAATTCTTTCCATTACTCACAAAGCCACGCAAACAGCTCGGAGCTTTCCTCAGAGAATTCTCCACTTCCTGCAAAAACAAGAAACAAAAAGCTACCAGGAAAAGTAACCAAAGACTTTTGATCACTTGAGTCTATTTCCTATCCCTAAGAGAAACTAGGATTTTCCATGTGCTTAAGTTAAATACTCAAGTCAATTACATTACATTAAACTAAATAAATCCATGATATTTTGTTGTGTCAAATATGAGAATGGGTCCTATTTCTTATCCTTACTCAAAGACTTCCTCAGGTTGCTCCAGAAATGGCAATTCCTCTTGATTAGCTCTGTTTTGTACAATCTCAATAATGTACTTAATTCTTATAGACCTAAAAATCTGAATTTAGGCATTTGGTTGTAATGGAAATATCCTGAACTCCTCTAGGTATAAGCAAAGCAGGGGTGAAAAATTATTTAATTTTTTAATTTATAATAGTACATATACTTTCTATTACGGTTAAAATATTATTAAATTTTCTTATAAAACATGCAATTTTTATTTTGAACAAAACCATGTCTGTAATCATCCATACTTCTTTAAGAATAAGTGCAGTTGACTGTTATCAAAAGATAAATGAAGAGGGAGAGGGACAAAAAAGAAGGCAAAAAATTTTGCTTGCATTCTTGTCAGCCAAAGGCATGATCCTACTTGAAAACTTGATACATCAAAATCCATTTCTTGAGGAAACAATTTCTTGCTTTGTACTGAATGTTTCACCCAAATATCCAGTAAAAATATCCAATTTTGAAGTCTGAAAGCTACAAGAAGATAGCTAATTTCCCCAGAGACTGCTGGAGCAAAGCATCAGAAGATTGCCTGCACCAATATGTCACACTGTTCCTCATCCACAACAACAAGGTTTTCTCAAGAGGAGGAGAAAATCCACCAGGATTTATTCTCCAAAGACAGCCTTGACAGCGGTGTATCTGCCAGGGGTGTCCTGGGGGGATCTCAGCCCTGAACCTCCCCAGATGGCAGTAATGCCTCCGAGTTCCACCCTCCTTCCCCCAGCAGAGCTGTGGCTCCCCTGCGAGTGCAGAGCCATCAGAGAGCCCCAGTGCCTGTGACACTGCAGTGACACTGCTCAGAGTTAGGCTGGGATCTGTGTCAGGACTGAGCAGGGGGTGCTGAAGCCATCAGTCTCCAAGTTGGAATTACCAGTAAATGCATTATTACCTACTGGCCACAAAATGTTGCTATTCCTTTCCATCCTTTCAGCTTTGCATGTGATAGGAGGGAGAAATAACCTTTTTTTCATTTCCTGTCTAGAAGTTAGTGTGTGAACATAGAATCAGTTATTCCAAGTTACAAATGCTCTGTGAAAAGCAAAGGCTTCATCTTGCTTTAGATTCTGCTTTTTTGGGTATTTTTTGGCCTCGCTATCAAATTAAATGGATGTCTCAGCAATAATGTTCCAGCAGTCACTCAAGTCCTTCTGTCACAGTTCCATTTATAGGGAGGCCAGAAGAAAGCCTTGCATAATTTGTTGCTGATGCAAAGCTCCTGTCTCCACCAGAAATAAGTTTGAAGGTGAGGAATGTCTGAATAAATGAATGTGAATACCTGTGAGTATTAGATGTGTATCTCCAAAGTATTAAAAATACTCAGGTACAAGCAGACATGTCCACACTCATTTCTCTGTAGTTGCTGAGACTGAACAAATCTCCCAACGCAGCACACTGGGCTCCTGCACTGAGCTCCAGCAGGAGACTTGTATGTTTGCATTCCTTTGGCCTGATGTCTTTGCTAATTACTGCTCAAGTAATTTACTTGTTTTGCTCACAGCATTGTTTTGGGTTTTTATTATCTTGCAAAAAGAAATTAAAAAAGAAATTCTTTCAAAAATAAGACCAAAGTGAACATCTTGCAATAGAGGCTTTAATCATAGTTCAGTTGCCTTTTGTGTTGTAGCAGAAGCACATCCTGATGTATTTAATCAACCTGATTACCACTGTCCAGTCTGAGAAATGAATGTGCAACAGCAAAAAACGCCTCAGCAAATGAAACATCTGACAAAAACATCCCTCACCTTTATAATCAGACACCAACTGAGCCTTCTTTTTTGTCCCTATCCCTCTTCATTTATCTTTTGATAACAGTCAACTGCACTTATTCTTAAAGAAGTATTGATGATGGATATTGTGAAAGTTTTTTAAAAATAGCGTAGCTACCCTGCTGTGTCATGTTAGAGCTTCTCAGGGGGAATCTCCTGGTGCCTTGTGCTGGGACAGAGCAGTGCTGGTCCCTGTGAGGGAGGTGTCCCCCAGGCCAGAGTGAAAGGTCCCCCAGTGCAGCTCAGGGGAGCTCTGGAGTGCTCCTGGCTTGGGGCAGGGCTGGCAGGAACCTGCCCTTGCAGAGCCACCGAGCCTCAGCAGCTGCACGACCAAAATCCTGCCCTGCTGGCACATTTTCCTGAGTGAGCTGCTGCTGAAGGCAGGTGCTTGCAACATGACTTTTAATTGTCCGAGCCCTCAAAGCACAAGTGGCTCTATAGGACGTGGAGGGCAAGAATCAAAGGCTGGCTACAGCTGGGGTGTATTGCCAAAAGTAAGGCAGCCCTTTGATCACCTATCTTTGTTTATCTGAATGTTGGAGATGAACTTGAAAGACAATGGATAAATAGGCTGCAGCTGAAAGCCAGATTGCTTTTTTTCCTTATTTTTCATTGCTTTTTTTTGGTACCAGAATGCAGTTAATGAGAGTTGCATTTCTCTCAGTGCATGAATGCAGGCACACGGCTAAAATGGACTTTTGTCTTCTTGCTGCCTACAGGAACCTCTGAGTGGTGCAGGTATTTATGACCTTCTACCCACGTGCTAATTAGTGTGTGTTATCTGGGAGCAGCAGAGCTGCAGAGCAGTGGGATGCATTCACTGGCTGCTTTGGGTTTCCTTGTCTCTGGAATCTGCCTTTGATAAAAGCCGAGAGTGATGTCAGCAGGGCAGGAGTGAGGGTTTCTGTGCACAACACAAACACAGCACAGGGAGAGCAGGTTCCTGGCCACAACTATAAAAAAACCGCTTGGGCTTTCTGACGAAGAGACAGAACAAACATGATTTGCCAAGAGATAAAGGGAGGTTTGTGTATTTTTCAGCTACAGTCCTATACACGTGTGCACACACACAGCCTCCTACCTTACCCTGTCACTGCTCATTCCATACTCCTGATTCCTCACAGGAAAATGACATTTTGCTGTCATCCTGTGTGTTGTTACAATGAACAACTGTAATTCTTCTGCTTGTAGAGAAAATAAGTACTGAATGGAGTGCATTTACCATGAGAAATTGTCAATGCACAGCTTAATGCCACACTAAATCAGGTGATAAATCCTTTATGTAGCTCTCTATCAGGTGTAACTGCTCTGCTGCAGAAGAGGTTTTTAGGGTATGTTCAGGCTGGGTTCTAAAAAGGTTTGTCAGGAAAGAGCTATTTATGCTTTGTTATTTTTAAGCTGCAGTACCTAGCTCTGAAGAGATTTTGTTGTGGTTAGACTTTTTCAGAAAGTCAAAATAAACCGAATAAACCAGTTTGGTTAGGTTTCAAAAATAGAATACATGTGTAAATCAAAGTGCTGTATTTATTGTCTCTGCAGTAGGAATGACTGTTTAAATAGACACAAACTACAGCCTAGATTTTTAATTTTTTAAAAAAAAATTCCTCTTTTTGGAGCTCAAATAATGCTTATTCAGACTGAGTTTTTACTCACTGTGCAGGTGGCACTCATCAGTTCAGCAACTCCACATGAAATTTATAAAACCTAATTCTAAAATTATTTCCATGCTTTGATATTCTCAGTATCCAGTGCTATCCCAATTGACCTGGTGAATTTGTCTTGTGCTCTTTGAAACTTCCTGTGTTCTGGAAGGAGACTTACCCAGACTCTCAATCCTTTCCAAAATTATTTGCAATTTAACTGCTATTCCTCCAACACATTGCCAGCTACAGGGAAAAACCAGTTATGGTCACCTGATAAAATACATCTGTACCTGTCAGACACAACTTCCCAGAGAGCCCTTTGAAGCCACGTGGCTTTAGGGATATTTTCTATTTGATTTTTCTCAGCTGGTCTGTACAAATGGGGGCACCGAGGTGTGGAACAGCAAAGGACTCAGAGGACAGGGGCTGGGTCATGGGGGAAAATCGTTTGGGAGCAGGACCTGCACTTGACATCTCAGGTTTCAAAGCTCTGAGCAGCATTCTTGCTTGTCACAGCTTCTTGTCACACCAGGAGAAAGTTAAATCTTGGCCATAAGTGCTGCAAATGACTATCTAAAATTCAGGAAAGCCGCTTAGCTCAGCCTGTCTGGAGAGGAGCCTGAGAGAACTGGCTGGGGGAGAGCAGTGCCTCTGAATTTTCCTAGGAGCAAATTGCATTGCACTGAAATTGGAGAGCCAGCAATGCTCTGCTGCACTGCACAGCACAAGGCCAGAGACACTGGATATCTGCAGCACCATAAATGACAGCAGCAGCACAGGCAGGACTGGAAACTGCTGGAGAGTTTGTTGAAAACTCTAAGAATCTTTCACGTAAGATTATCAGTGAGGAAGGGCTAATGTAACTTTATTTTTTCAGTGGGAGACTGCTGTTTGCTGTTTATAGAGCTGCACTCAGAATAATTTAATTACTGCAAGGCTTAATGAAAAGCTGTTTCAATTTTACTCTGAATTGTTCCCACACAAACTGGTTTTGAAAAGCTACGTAATTGATGTTTTCATCCAACATATTTAATGTTAATTTTATAGAAAGATGCCATGTAAGTATGAACACCTAATAGATTATAGTAAAGAGATGGAATTAATTCTAAAAGAATATACAATAGAGGATAATAGTCCTCTATGGAATAGTGATTTTTAGATAAATGTGTTTCTTAAATGAAAGCAGTGAAAAGAAAGGAAAAAAATGAAGATACTAACTTCAATTTCTGTACAGAATAAAGCAGTGAACAGATGAGACAAAACCTGTTGTCAGCATTGTGAAGGCAACCATGGCCCAGTGACTTCACCTGGGGGTGTAAAATGTAACTTTGCAGGACAGCTCTTGGTAACTTAAAGTGCTTAAACTGAATTTCCCCTGGAAGTAAATGAAGTGAATTGAAGCCATCTGTGCTGTCATTCCTTCCCAGCTCAGTCCGTGGGAGGTGCAGCAGCCTGTCCTGGTGTGCAGGGCTCCCCTTCACACTGGGATGGAGATTTTTTGGGGAAGTCCTGGGGGTTGGGGACGCACAGACCTGCACAGAGCCTGGCTCAATGGGGCTGCTTCCACAATCCAGCCTGTCAGGGAAGTCATGAAGTCACCACAAGCTTCATTTACCACTGATTGGATAAGGAGTGAAGAGTTTGGAAGGAGCTGACTGTTGGGTGGTGCCTCTCAGAAGTCAGGTGTTATTTTCATATGGAAGAGACTCCCAAGATTTGGCTGAAGAGCTGCTGGACAGGGTGAGAAAGGCAAGCACTGTGAGCAGCCCAACAGCAACCACCTTTAGCTGGCTATGGATAAAGTGAAAAATTGACAATTCATGCAGGACAAAGAAACAAAAATAATGGTTTTCATTCCAGCAAAACAAGTTTACTGCACTGTTAACAGCTTCATGTAGAAGATGTCCTGTTGTTGTAAGGTAATTCATGCAACTCAAATTCTCAGTGCATGAAAAACCCAAACTAAAAATTATATTCCACTCCTTTGAACACTTTAGTGACACGGGGAAAGAATAAAGTCTTTCAGCTAGATGATAAAATATAAATAGTTTATGCATCATCGTACAAATAAGGGATGCCTTATTTGGCTTCTCTTTTAGGTTGCTAAAGCTCGATTTGTTCAAGGCCACTTTCTTCATGGTCTCTGTATGCTGGACTTCTTTTGTATCTAATTTAATTTTTTTCCTAAGCAATGTTCTCTTAGTAAAAAAAAAAAAATAGCATCTTATGCAGGAGTAAGAGAAGAGTTTGCAGCATAACCAAACCTTGGGAAGGACAATGCTTTGACTGTGGCTCAGAGGGAAGCACCCTGCATAAAATGGCAAAGTTTGTCTATAACAATCGTGGTTTGAGAAGGAAGGGAGTAAGATTTGATACCCAAAGTTCCATAATAAAGTGAGTATATGCATTTCTTGTTTTTTCCAGCCAGCATTTCACTCCTTATTTTTGCTGCTCATTCTTCTGAGGCTTATAGGTATTAAGGGTACAGTTAAGGTTATGTGGTGCCACTTCAAACATTTGATATTTTTTGGAGACTCCCCAAGTAATGACAGCCAAGTAAACTGGGAACACAGGAATATTGCAAATGGAAACAGCACAAATAAGGAAAGGTTTCACTTTTCCATGCTCCTTTCCAGCAGGCAGTGTGAAAACTCTTCTCAAAGGTGGGGATCATCCCTCCCATTTGGGACTGGGAGGAAGCTGAGTTCCATGAGGCTGGGATGGCTTTGCCTGAGTGACAAACCCACTGGAGGAAAGGGAATGGATCCCCAGGGCTAAAACCAGCAGGCAGATTGGCCTCACACCTCCAGAGAACGCTGCTGTCACCAACTCAGCCTAAAGCCCAGTGCTCTCGTTTTCCTTCTAATCACGCCTCAGGCTGCTTTTGGTACAGGCAGAAAACACCCCAGAGGGTGAAAATGTAAGATCTGATTATGTGCCTGGACAAATGAAAGTCTAATACCTGGACATTCACACTTTAAACATCTAATCCCAAACATAAACCAGATCAAGCTCGGGAAGAATGCTGGTAATTTTCAGTTTATTTTGGGCAGTCTGTTCAGTTTTTGTTTCCCTTCTACTTCAGTGCTGTAATGTTTCAGTTTCCTTGTTTGCTTTTCTGTTTCTTTCTTGCAATTACTGTCTTTCTTTGCATGTGCTGCATTGTTTAACTCGAAGTTTGGCTTGCTTTCCTCTAATCTGTGTTTATTTGCTCCATGACTACAGCCCTTCACTGTTCTAGTCTTCTTTTAAACGAAGTTTAAAACTTTATGAAATATCTTTGTCAAAACCTCCTCTCCTTGAGGTGGTTTTTTCCTCTCTCCCTCTTTCTTTTCAAGCTCCTCATTGTACTTATATTTTATATTACAGTATTTTAAGATCCTTTTGCATATTTTGCTAGAATCTGCACTACTCTACCATATTACATGGACATGCTTAGTCTAAAACCATGTGAATATTTATTGCACAAACTGCTTTGAGTGTAGTTTTGTATTTCTTTTCTCCTGGGCCAAGATTTGCAGTCAGATATATGGATATAACTCCTGTTAAAATTGCATAAACAAACTGGATCTGTGCATCACGGAATTTCTTCAGTTTAAATGTGACATTGAAAAGTTACTCTATAAGAATTTGAAAAGAATTATTCAGATTTTAAATTTTGCCCTCGATGGATACCACCTTGGTCTGGATTTGGCTTTTTGGTAGGTCTGAGCCCACAGCAGTGGGGAAGAGGAAAGTAAGAGAATAGGATCTTTTAATAGCTGGCATCTCCATGTGATTTGTCTTGTAAAAGAGTGCTACAAAAGCTTAAATATTTCTTTTAGCAATGTCCTCTAAATTGAAGGCATTATTAGACTGGAATCAGGGGTAGCTTTCAGAATATGTGGGAATCACGGCATTCTAGAGACATGGAAACTTGTTTCAGCTTTCCAGCGCTCCTGGTTGCCATCCCCATATCAATCCCCTGGGACTTGGCAACCACACCTCTTCCTGGAGGTCACCAGTACCTAAGGACTCTCTGTGTTTTGGGGTTTTTTTCTTATTTGGGGCTTAGGAGAGCCAAACCCAACGGTGCTGCTTTTTCCTTGTCCTTGCTATGCCTCTCTGAGGTTAATGTGACTTCAGCTGAACTCAGGTTTCGGTTTATATCAGAACTTTCTTCCGCAGAGAAATCCAAAATAAGGCTGAGAATTTTGCTGGAGGCTCTTTTTTAGAGTAACGCTAATTTAATTAACACTTAATGTAACTTACATGACTGTAAATGCAAACGTGTAAAAACAGTTCTAGGAGAAATGTTTTCCTCGTCAATGGCTACCCTGAGAAGCTGTATTTTGGGGTGATAATTTGTTTACTATTTTGACGTGCCATTCTGTACGTTTTCCAAGCTAAAAGAAGCGAGTTAACGGCGAGCAGAGCCCTTTGGTATCCCTGCTTTTCCATGGACGCTGCGCTGCGTTACACAGGCATTGCTGCCTGACAGCTGCTCCCTGTCTCCTCCAGGAAAAGAGCTTGCACGCTATTTTTTTTTATTTATTTATTTTTTTTATTTCTCCCCAGATACCTTTCCCAGCCGCTCACACCCCACCCCTCAGCACGTACCGCCCCTTGGGAATCGCTGCCGGTTCCCTTCAGAGCCAGGCTTTGCCTTGCGCAGGTAGGACAGGGCTGGCTTTGCCCAGGTAAGGCAGGGCTGGGCTGGCACACGCAGGTCAGGCTTTGCTTGGCACAGGTCCGGCCTCAGGGGCTCTGCTCCGGCAGCGCGGCCGTCGGACCCCGCCGGTGCCCACGCATCGGGGCTGCCGCTTAATTAATTAGCTAATTAATTGTCAAACTACCGAGGGACTCAGCCGAGGCAGGGCTGCTATGGGTGCAGGGAGGCGGCCGGGTCTGGGAGCTGAGGGCAGGGGGTGGCTGTGAGGCGGCAGCGCTGCGGTTGCCTGAGGGGAGCCGGCTCTGCCGCCCCTTCAGCGCC
>VYXG01011034.1:155723-200592 GCA_013397235.1 Lanius ludovicianus
TGTCAGCGCCAGCGCGGAGCCGTGCGGGTGGGCCGGCACCGCCCGGGGAGAGCATCCCGCAGCCCTGGGGCCGTGCCCTGTGCAGGGAGGATGAACAGCGGGCATCCCGCAGCCCTGGGGCCGTGCCCTGTGCAGGGAGACTGAGAGCGGGCATCCCGCAGCCCTGGAGCTGTGCCCTGTCCAGGGAGGATGAACAGCGGGCATCCCGCAGCCCTGGAGCTGTGCCCTGTCCAGGGAGGATGAGAGCGGGCATCCCGCACAGCTGGAGCTGTGCCCTGTGCAGGGGAGGATGAGCAGTGGGATGAGCATCCCTCACAGCTGGGACTGTGCCCTGCCCACAGCCGTGGCTGTGCTGGCCCGGTCTCCTCGGGTCCCCGCTGTGATATTGTAGCTTTGTCCTTCCTGCGCTTCCAGCCGGGCTCCCCAACCCTCCTGTTACTGTGATCCGTAGTCTGCTGAACTATGGGAGTAGAAAAGGCCTTTAGGTGTATCAGCACAACCGAATTCTTTCTGCTCGGGTATTCTTGGGTTTGAATTGCTTGCTTATTTTTTCCGACTGAAATTCAGTTAGACATTTGCTAGCAGGAGTAAGATTGTTTCGTGTTGTGATTTCTTGTAAGCTGTTCAGCCTTGCCATGTAGCAGTGGTGTTCCTGCAGAGCCCGGGCTCCAGCCCTGTGCTCTGTCCTGCCTCTCTTTATCTCCAACCTGACTGCACACACCAATAACCTGCCTGTCCTACTGCTGTCCCTTCTTTGTCTCGCCTGTGACGGGCCAAATGACTTGTGTAGAATTATTTTTCTTCTTAGCCTTGAAGTGACATCCACAAATGCAGGGACCTTAGCTGGCCAGCGAGACTGCAGAACCAGTTGCAGTGGGATTGCTGCAGCACAGTGTGTATTCCAGCTGCAGCTGGAGGTTGTAGGTGTGCAAAACAGGAGGATCTGTAGTGGTGTAAAACTCAGAATCTTTCCAAAACTGAAACCAAGTTAAAATATCTGAAAACATCTTTTATTTTAATGCTTCTGAAAAACTCAGCTCCTAAAGGATATTGCCTAAAGGATCACTGCATTGTGCTCAACTGGGATATCATTGGAGTAGGCATGCTTATTCTTCATGACATGTATGCAGTGTTGGTGCAGAAGGAGAGATTGAGTTGATGAATGTGAGAGTTAATTCCAGGCAATTCACTTAAATCTCTTCTGGGGACACCCACTCAGAATGGAAGTGGCTTTAGTTTGGTTTGTCTTAATGAGAATTTTCTACAGGCAAACCCTAAGGCTGCAATTAATCATGAAAGAGGTAGGGATCTCTGTGTGTGCTCATGAAATGAATATGGTGACTGATTAATGTACTAAGCAATTTAATCTTAGATTATTAAATCAGAAGTGAAGTAGCATCGTTGGGTTGGAGCACTGATGCTTTCAGAGACCTGGAATATGTTTTTCATACGCTTTGTTGCTATTCTTATTATCTTCAGGACTGCACAACTTATTGTGCAACGCTGCTGATTAACCTGCTTTGAAGGAAAAGCTGGAAGTGGCAGAGAAAATGCCAATTTTTTTTTTCCCAAAGAAGATCTAAACATTTTTTTAGTTGAATTCTTTTTCCATTTTTTATTCTTAACCAACCGTGCATTCTGTTCAAATTACATATGAAGTCACTGCTGTCTCAAGGGCCTGAACTTACTACATCTTATTAAAATAACTCATTTTCTAAACCACAAACATGACCCACGGAAACCATTGGTCAGCACTTTTTGGTACGCTAAATCAGCAGTAATTTCTTCTGGGACATGTACTCCCCTCCTCCCTCCAGATTATTTATGTGGCTCTTTGCACTGTTGGAAAACCAGGAGTTGAGAAGGAAACCGAGTTTTCCTTGTTGGAAAACATTAAATTCAGAGCTGTTGTTTTCCAAGCTCCTGTAGGAGATGGGACCCAAAAGCTGTTAGGTTGAATTGTTTAATACAAGGAGCCTTCAGTCAAGATTCAGTACAGGAGTTGAGTTGATGCCCTCACTTCTGTGTTCTGACGACAGGATATTTAAATTGTTTTTATATTGCTAATTAAGTTAGTAGAGCAAATGAACTTGCAGTCTAATTCCGTGCAGGTTGGTGTTTGGGTCTCTGCTGCACACGCTGTGTCCTTTGCTGTGCTGCCGGAGTCGTTCCCTGTGTCACACCTCCAGCACCCCTCTGCTCTTGCTTTAAACACTCCCAGTTGTTTTCCTCCTCCCCTTCCCATGTTGTCACTCCTGTCCTGCCTCCCAGGGCTGCCAGCTGGGCAGGAGGGCGGGATTTCCGTGGATTTGGGCTCCTCTTGGGGGGATGTGCTCCTGCTGTGATGCCCTGGCTGATGGAGAGCAAGGAATTCCTCCATACTTTGCCTTCCTATTTCTCTATCGTGTGGGAATGTCCTGTTCTTTGTGCCTGTGCCTAAGTCTAGTTGAAATGAGATACCCCAGAGTTCTGGGGGAGAGGCAGGACAGTTGGGTGCCACAATCCCCTAACACCAGTTGCCCAGGGAATGAAGATAATGGGGTTTGTGTAGCTGCGTTTCCAAAATTTTCATGGCAATTCAGGTCGAAACAAATTATTGTAAAGGATGATTGTGTTGTAAGAAATAAGTTCCTGGATCATCTGTGAAATTAGAAACACTGAAATCTAAAGAGTGTGTAACAAAAACCAGTATTTAGTGTTCTGTTTATAATAAAGCCATCAAATTGCCTAAGTCAAAATTATCTTTATTTGGGGAAGCAACAAAAGTCATCAAAACAAGATGAAAACTTGTGATTTCCCAAATTTCAAGCGTGGTGATTGAAGCATGATTTCAGTAAGTTTCACATATTAATTTGTAAACAGGCATGTTTACACCTACATTGTACCAATTTTGATTGATTTTGTGTAATTTCTTATGCACAACTTGGGTATTTTCTGGTGTGAATTATATCCACTGTGTGTTGAATAAGGTTGTGGAAACATTTGGTCAGCTCTACAATAATTGAAAGAGGAGTTGATGTAGCACTAGGGACTTTTAAATTAGCAAGGAATGTTAGTAATGAGCATGAATTAGCTCATGTCTTTTGAGACAGCATGAAGCAGATACAATTTATTCTGTATGGGTAACTCATGTTTAGTGATGTTCTTATTTTTTTTTGAGAAGAAAGTCTTTTTTGGCCCAAGTTTTGTGAATAATTCTCCGAGCTCTACTGGCTCTTGCTGTGTGTGCTGTTTTTTTGTAAACAACGCTTTTGCTTTGAAAAGCAGCTGGCGCACGTTTATTCCTTTATTGACTGGAATATTGTGTTTGTACTGTAAATGTCATCTGTTTTACACAAAGTTGATTTTATTGCAGCAGTGTGTACTGACCTTTTACAGTTTAATAGCATATGGTCATCTTGTGTACTGAAATGCTGCAGTGCACACAGCAGATGAGGATAAACAAAGTGCTGGTCTTGAGTCATTTGTAAATGAGAAAAGTGTTTTCTTGGTAGACTTCAGAGCTAGGAATTAGAACTGACAATTAATAAACAGTACGTTTACATAAGTATTCTTTATTCAGGCTTTTAAATGATGTCGTCCACGTGATTAAATTGTGTATTTTTCAGTGGGTTTCACTTGCTTTTGGGGGTAAGGTTTTACCAGCCAAACTCTGGGTTTGTGTAGATCAGCAGGGTGGCAAGTGCAGGTCACTGCGTTTGTTTGCAGTTGCAGGTGTGGCAGCTCTGCCGTTCCTCCTGTGGTGCTCCAAACGCATCCTGGATGCAGCGACGGAGCAAAGCGAGAGCACCCTTTAAATCCGAGCTGTTTCACTTCAGGCAAAAGAGCTGCAAAATTGCCTTGCAAATAATCTGTGCATGTGGTGAGCGTGAAAGTGACTGTGCCGTGTTTTCTGGGCACTATCAGGAGATCTGCAATGGGACCTGTATCTCCAGCTCCTGTCATCTGAGCCCCCTTTTATGTTGCTCGCAGTTTGGTTGCTCCGTGCACTCTTCCCCTCACTGTGTGGAGGCTCTGCGGATGCTGCAATGATTACGGGGTGCTGCTGTCCCGGTGCTTCATCGCAGATTTAACTCTCATTGCGTCCCTGCCATTGGTTCGCCCCTCGAATGCTTCAGTTCTGACAGGCAGCTGCCAAAAGGGCGTTAATTAATGGGGCATTCCGATGCAAAGACGTAGTATCGGTACGAGCAGTTGAGCCATTGGTGTATTTTTAGTTCACAGGCAGAGGGAGGTTGCTTCACTAACTCGCAGCTGGGTGTGGCGTGGGGTTAACCAGATTAATTAAAACTGGCTCAGAGGTTCAGGCTTTTAAAAATGGCTCTGAGCCCCCATTATAAACTTTTGTTACATACATATTTTTTTGTCCCTGTAGAACAAGCTGGAGTTCTGAAAGCGTGGATTTTAGAACGCTGAGCTGAGAGATTAACAAGAGGAAGATGCAGGATAGTGCACAAGTAGAAGAAAGATGTGTCTGATGCTGTTGTAGAGGAAAATATTTAAAGTATATACTGAAATACTTTAGCATATGACCAGTTTTCCTTTTTCTGTAATGTCTTTTAGTTTGCTTCCAGTGTGTGTCCCCGTCAGCTGTATCAGTAATATGTTCTAGCTTTGGATATTCCACTTTCTTGTTCTCAGGCATTTAAGAGTGTTTTCCAAAGTCTGGTCATTCTTCCAGTATTTTATGGTGGTGTTTCAGTCTCGTAGCACACCACAAAAGGCACGGCTGTCTCTTTACTCACTATGTGTGGCAGAGATGACTAAATTACCATTCTTTTTTCTTTATTCAAATTTTCTTTGTGTATAAGAAACGTGAGACTTTACCTTTTTGGTGAAACTGAAGGAGCATGGTGAGGCAGGTGAAGATGCAATGTCCTCCCTTTTGTTTGCATGGAATTGTTGCAGAAATGCAGGAGCACAGAGGGAGAATCCTGCAAAGAGTGGGTGTAGAGGGGACCATTAGACTGGAAGCTTCAATGGTGGAAGTGTTGCTGGGAAGAAAAAATACTAGTTAATCATATTTTAATTTCTTTTTTAATTCTTAGTTTTTGCTACCCAAAAAATGCTATTTATGTTGTTTCCAAGTCATTGTCGTAGAAAGTACACTATTAAAAGTTTCTTGTAAAAGGGAAAGTAAAGTGGACTTTAATTCCACTTAATGTGGAGGTAAGAGTGGCTGTAATTACCTCTCCAGTTTTCACTTGAAAAGGTGTATTTTGATACATAGTAACTTGGAGTTGTTTAAACTTGGCTGTAGAAACTTTGTTCTAAAGTTTCTCTGAAAGCTGCTTATTTATATACAGCATAGGGTGTTGACTGCACCTTCACAGTCAAGAAGACCTTTTTTTTCCAATTCCTGAAGTTCAGAATTTACCTAGCAATTGTTAATTCCAAGACTACTGTTGGGTTAATATTTTCCTTACTTTGATGATTTCTAATAGAAATTGAATTCCTTCAGATCTAATCTATTGCATCACCCCATTATAATATTTTTTCAGCTCTTTATTTGTGCATTTCTGTTGTAATTTGTTGTGTTTGGTTTTTTTTTTTGTTTTGTTTTGTTTGTTTTTTTTTTTTCTGGTGAAAGTTTTGTTGTAAAATTAATGTATTAAAAGTAGGTCAAAAGTGTCTAAACTCTACTCTTGAATTTGCATGAGACTGATGTTTAGTTCTTAAAATAAACACACAGCACTGGGGCCACTGTATGCAAATAACAAACATGTCTGATATTCCAGGACTTTCAGGTTTAAGGTGGGGTAAATTTGTTGATGATCAGTCAGTTTTTCTTAGATTGAAGCAGAAAACTGTGAAAGCTCAGTGACTCCCTGCTTTTCCCAAGCTTTCTTTTCCCTCCCCATCTGCCTCCAAGAACTTTGGAAAGCTGTGTCCAATCAATCCCAATCTGTCGGATGAGCAGGCAGGAACCTGTTTGTGGTGTTGAAGATGGGAGGGTGCAGGTTTCCCTGGTGCCTAATTAGAAAGCTAAGCAGTTTTGGTCACCTGGAAGTCAAGCTGCTGGCTGTGGAGCAGAGTCTCTTCTGGTAAAACAACATTTCTGGCTTTGTCTGATCACTGGGCTCACAGTTTAAATGTTCAGGTTGTGATAGATGTTATCTTTATGTGGAAAAAACCCATTTAGAGTTCAGTGCTGGGGAGAGGTTGTTCCCAGCTGGCTGGTTTGCAGAAACGGCATGAAAGGAGCTCTACAGAGGATGGGTCGTGTGGCTGGCAGAAAATGGAGCAAATTAAGGAGCTGCCAGTGTGCTGCAGCCAAAAGGAGCAGCAAAGTGTGCAAACCTCTAATTTTATGCTGACATTTGACAAGACCTGTGGTGTATTGTGAATGCCATCACCCCTGTGTGCTGAATGCTGGGGAGCAGGTAATGCTCAGCCGGGAGTGTGCTGCAGCAGGGGCTGGTGGCAGTGCTGCACTGCATTGATTGCAGCTCCAGCAGGCAGAGCTTACCCTTTGATTTCACCAGCCTTTTCAGTTGACTGTGTCACTGGCTCACTGGCAATCAAGGGGTTATAAAAAGAGAGCCAGCTGATGTTGCAATGTAAGCACTGCCCCTGTAGTGGAAAGACTGTCCTTTGGCATGTTCACTGGGGCTATTTTTACCTATTCCAGTAAGATCTGTCCTTGTGATGTTGAGTTACAGGACAGTACCTGGAATAATTTTCTGTTACAGAAGTGCTGTATGCTCTGAAGAAAATTTTCAATAAAATTGGGCAGATTGACACTAAAACTGTCTTGCATTGAAAAATATTTCTTGTTTTGTCAGCAGAAATAATACTGTAGCTGTGACTACAAGAGATTCTTTCAGTTTTGTTTGCATATTTTGTGTCTGGCAGAGGGGTTTTTTTAAATTTTTGGGTACCTTTGTATATTGATTGTTTTGTCTCTGTCAGTTTCTCATGTGGACTTCAAATAGATAATGTGAATTTTAAAGATGGGGATTAATAATGTAGCCCTGGCATAAGTGGAGTAGGAGGTTTTGTCCTAATTTCTAAAAGTCTAGGCTGATGGTTAAAGTTTAATTTGGTGATTCCTTCACACTATAGGAAATTAATATTTTTTCTGGGAATAAGTTATGAGCACTGCCAGTGACAAAATGCTGTATCTACCCAAATATTTATAGTGGAAACTGGAGCAAGCAGCAAGAATGGCCCGAGAGTGAAACGCTGGGGTTCAGCTGCACAAGTATCACATAGATATGTGTGACTGCCTGAATGACAGTGTCTGACATTTGTGATTACCCCATCTCAAATACAAGGTGTATTTTCTGAAACCATCAATATCTATAGTTCACAAGTGACTGACAACACTGAAACCCAAACCTCAAGCTTTTGTCCTGGCTGTTTGTGCATTTAGGAGCTTACTTGGGGTGGATTTTTTCCAAAGCAATGGTTTGAACCAGAGTGGGATAAGTGATTAACTTGTGTGAGTTCAGCATTTCCCTCACAGGCCCCTGCTGGCTTTGCTCCTTCTCCTACTCCTCAGTGCATCTCAGGTGGAAATCCTGCAAGCAGGCAAACTTCCTCCAGGACACAGTGATTTTCTTCTCTCTTGGCTTTGCCATTGTCTTAGGTGAACAATTCTAGTCAGGTTTAATTGAATCTCACATCTGCAGTAACAGCTGGGCTTTTTGGCAGCTCTTATACTTCTTAAACTCTTGTTGCTAGTTCTGTTAGCAAATGTTCTTACTGATTTTTTTTTTTGTCATGTGTCTCTTATCTGTCAAAAAAAAAGTAATTTTTCCTGCCTTACAACTGTTGCTTTGGTGGCAGATGGAAATACTGCACCTGCTGCTTCTTCAACCCATCACGTGTTTTATGCTGTGCTGTCTCTTCTTGATTTATGCATGAGATTTCTTTTTCTTCCTGCTGATTTTACAGTAAAAATGCTTTAGGTTTTCATTCTGTAAAGTCTCTACCCTTCCCCATCAATTTTTCCTCCTCTTGTTCATGTAACATCATCCATCCTCCTGACTCATTGTCTTCTTTTGTATTTGGTTATAACTCAGGATCTCACCTTTTCCTCTGCTGTGAGAAAAACAGAATTCCTTCCTTCTCCCCTGTCACCCTGCTTATCGTTTTCCATGATGGAAGGCATATTTACAGTGTTTTATATGCCACATTCCTTAATGTTTGTTGGAGACAAGTGTGCTAGGTAGTAAGCAGGGTAAACTCACAGTTCATGCTTTAAGTAGACTTTACTTTAAAAATGACTGAAAATGGCTCAAGGTGGAAGTCCCAAAGCATTCATCTGATTTCTTGTTAATCTTTGGGAGTTTGCTGTCTTGGTAAAACCGCTGCAGTTTCTTTTTATTCATTCATTTTAATTTTTTTCCAGAAAAAAAAATCCAGAAGAGAGGATACTTGTAACCAAAAGTGAGCTGGCAGTATAAGATCTCCTCTTGATTTTTTCTTGTATTTCTTGTAAAGACATGAGGAAGCTGAGACTTCTGCTCTGGAGAAGAAAAAGCTTTTTGGGGGATGATCCCATCATGATTTTTTTCAGCTTCCCTAGGAATTCTTCCTCTTACAGTTGGTGCTTTTATGCAAGATACAGAGAGCCTTCAGAGGCTTGGCTGCTTGTTACTGTTTGTTTGTTTTGTATCCAAGATTTGTCAACATTTGTGAGTCAGCAAGGTGTTTGGCAAAGAGAGGAACTGACTTGTGAGTAGGGAGTATTCATCTCCTCTTTAATTTCTACTTCAGTGAGTTTTTAGCACTAAAAGACTTTTATGATGTTCTGGAATAAGAAGGAGATGCTTTTGTGCTGGGGTAGCATTTGGTTGTCCTGCAGTCTGGCCTTGCACTCAGTGTCTCATTACACTGAAATGCTGCATAAAATAATGAAAGGCTGGAAGACCCTGAAAACTCTGAAAGTAGAATGATGATAATTTATCACTGATGTAACTCACAAAGTAATTGTTTTTTTGTTATTTATTTGGTGTGTAGTGCATGTATATGTTTGTCTGTTAAAATGTAAATAACTTCTGTTTTTGTTGTCTTCCACAGATGATGTGCTTCATCCTTTTGTCATAGGACTTCATTTGCTGGAAGGAAAACTAAAGGTACAAATAACTTTCTCTTATCTTGCCCTTCCTCGTTATCCTGGCCCATTCTTTCTTCTGAGGTGCCTGGACCTTTCCTGGGGAAGGGAAACTTGGCCCAGCTGAGCTCTGTGCTTGTATTCCTGCACTGCTGCTAGAATTGACTTTTTGTTTTTGAAAAATACCACAAAGTTGGTGTGGCACATACAGTTGTTCCAGGTTTTGCATTATCAGAAGTGTGTATTTAACTTAAGCTCTTACTTCAGTCAGTCTCCTTGGGTATTTGCCTTGCAGGGGAAAAGCCCTTCCTCAGTTTAGAACTTCAGCTCTTGATGTTTGCCTGTCTTCTCCAAATGGCATTTGCCTTTCCACACAATTGCAGATCTGTTGGGAATAATCCAGACCTAATGTAAATTATGTCTGTGACATTATCTGAAAACTCTATCTCTGAAACATAATGGCTGGTATGGCGCTTTGTTAAATAAATAGAAACCCACCCAAACCAGAACTGTGATTTCATGGGTGTATTTAATAAGATAATGGTAAAATGGAGCATAATTTCTTTATAGAGGCTCTCAGGACAGTAAATGTTTGACACAGTCTTAAGTAATTTTTGTTATATGCGATCTCTAATTTTAAAGTACATTCTGTTTTTATTTGCCATTTTATTCAGGTTTCTTTGCAAATACAGGTGCATACAAACCCAGAAAATAAACCAGTGCCACCCGTCCAGGCATTATGTTGTGGAAAGGTGTATCCACCTATGCCCATGTGCATTTTGTTATAAAATACAGGGGAGAATCCTTCATTTTATCTCCTCCAGAAGATCTCTCAAGGCCCTTTCCAGGCCTGGCCTTGTCCCTGGGCCCTGCCCTCTGCCTGTCTGGGCGATGTTTCCATGTCCCAGCTCTTGGAATCACATTATTGACCTCCACGTGGCACTGCAGGCCTGGCACAGAGCCCACATTTAATCCAATCGATTTCTTGGCTGAGAGCTGCCCTGAGTGAAAGCAGGGAGCACCTGGCTCTTGGACAGGCTGGGGAGATCATCCTGTTGGGATGCACAGATAATTCAGCATTGCCTGCTGCTTTGCAGTGCTGTGTAACAGCACCATGCAGGCTCTCTGTCCACTGTGACATGAGCACAGCTCCCAGCAGCTTCTTTAATAATCCTCAGGCTGTTCCTTGTCTCAAAGCTGAGCTTGCTGTAAATCTGGGGTGTTCTCAGTGCTGGTGTCCTCAGTGTTGCTGCATTTCCTACACACGACTGAGGGAGGACAGAGCCAGGAATTCTTTGTGCTGAGGTTCTCAGTCACTTTTTTGTTTAATCCTTGAGAACTTGTGTGGGAAGGGCATTTGGTGGATTGCTGACATTTGAGTAACTTTTTTCATCCTTGCTGTAAAGTGGATGAGTTCCAGGCAACTGCAAACACAGTTTGGGGCTTTCAGACTGGAAACAATTGGGGAATGAGCAAGTGCAGAATGCAAATAAGCACATGTCTGGGAAGGTATGTGCACTTGATTGAGTGACTTGAGTTGTAAAAAAAAGGCTTGTCCAGAGTGTTTTGACCATGTAAAGACAAAACACTTGTAGTCCCACTTCTGTCTGCAGTGCAAGGCCCACGTTAAAGAGGTCTCTCTGTAAATCTCTCTTTGGAGAATTCTCCCGTGAGGAATTTAACATTATGGCACAGAAGCAAAAAGTCTGAATGACAGAGCTGTCATATGATGTGATTCTGATACAATCAGCTATAAGAAAGCAGTGTTCAGTCCTTTTTGTTTCTAGTAATGAGTTTGAATTTGCTGACTTAAAAAGGAGATCATCTTAAATATCACTTCAGTGTTAGTAGTCTTCATAAAGAGCACATTAGAGAAAAAACTGGAAATTTATTCCATTGCAGAGTTCTAGGGCTTTGTTAGTAAAACTTGTACAAAACTTATGTGCACTTTCCTTGCTTGCTTTTTCCTTTCCTACTGTTTCAATAGTAATTTCATAACTTCTTTGTGAATCTATTTAAACTCAGCAGCTGTACTTAAATCCAATTTAAAAACATTGCTTAGAAACACCTGCTGTATTTTTCTTTTTACTCGGGATTGGTTTTTTGCTTTGCCAAAGGGACAGCTTTGGATTCTCTACCCCTCTTTTAGATACAGGGTGTTTGTTCAGTGCTCCTCTTTCTCTAAGGTAGGAATTGTGGTTTCATAGGGAAGCTTAGAGCTCCATATTTGAATTTCATAGAAGTGTCATGTGGAAAGAAATGGGTGACTGACATGGGAATGATCTGTTTGGAAAAGACAAACCAAACAGATCTTCCTGAGAATTGGCTGGGAAAAGTATTCTGGAGCTATTACAACCAGCAGAGAGCAGCCATAGGGTGGCCAAAGGTGCAGATTGTTTTGGTGACAAATTCCTGTTAAGCAGAGCCCAAAGTACAGCCTGCTGCAGCCAGGTAGTCTGGCTTGATTTGTGCTTACTAGCCAAAGTTTCACTCTGACAGTAGCTTTTAGCTACAAAAAGGCATTAATCTTACCAATTAATAAGTCTAAAAGCTGGTTGAGAGTTGTATTGCTTATGTCCTCCTTACTGTAGGGCCCACTTGTTGGAAAACCAGTGTTACTTTTTTTTCCTGAAGGCTGAAGTAGTGACTGTGATCAGAATAATTTTGATAAATAAAAAAAAAAGAGGAGAAAATATAACTTCCAAGATCAGAACATCAGAGGCAGGAATTGTATGTGTTTCAGTACTGGTTGTTTTCTGTTCTTTAATTTTTTTTTTCCCTGAACACTGACGTTTCCTTCTGTTAATTTTTAATTTTTGTCAGTTGTGTTAGGCAGGAGTTTGCTTTTTGGCACTGATCTCTTAAAATTAAAATGAAGGACACATGAAGGAAAAGCACCAACTTTGTAAATGTTAGAAGGATCTGCCTGGGTTGTTATACTGATCCTAACTCATGCCCTGCATTTATATTTCCATGGATCACAACTTTATTTATTAATATAGGAATGGGTCCATATTTATCCTTTACTGCTCTGAAAAGCTACTCTTAGAAAATACTGATATGGATCATAACAGAGATTTGTCTGGATTGAATTTCTGGTTTTCCCCTAGGTAATTGGTCAACTAAGCAATATTAAATCAATTGATAATTACTGTATGGGAGGAGAAAAGCCCACAGTTAAATGGATCATTGATCTTTTTGTGTCAGAGACGAAAACTTTTCTTCTAAGCAGCTTTTCAAGCTTATATTTACTGACAAAAGTTTGCATTTGGAAATGGATTCTGGACTTTGTTCTGTGCTGTTTTGCCTTTGTGGATGTACTCCATGAAACATGACTGGGGCCATTCATTATTTGTGTGGGTAAAAATGGCAGCACGTGTGTGTTGGCAGAAGGGACTGTTTTGATATGTTTTTGAAGGCTTTTTGTGTTTGTTTCAGGAAAAAAGAAAGGACAAAGTACCTAAACTCTGTAGTGAGAGTTTAGCTTTGTAACATGTGAACTTGCAGCCTAATTGGGTACCAGTTTTGGCATTTCTGAGGGAGGGAGGCTGAAATTTTTAACAGTCCAGACCAGCAATTTGTGCTGGTCATGGAAAAAGGCCGAGTAACTTAGAGTACCTTTTGAATTGGAATGAATGACATGAATGTATTGATTGTGTATGAGTGACTGATCTCCAGGAATTCCTTCCTGTCAGATGTGCACATTCCAGAGCTGTTCCCTGCTTTTGGTTTAATACATGTTCCAGTGATTCATTAGCAGAATCTGTAATGTATGCAAAAAGCACTAATGAAAAGTGCAGTCTTGGTCACAGTGTGCAGTATTGCTGAGGGACTTGCAGGAGTAAATGACATTATTTTTCTGCTTAGGCTGACCATTTAATGTGAAACCAATCTGTATCAGTTTCCCAGCAGTCCTGGATCTACAAGAGGATCTACTTCGATGTCTTAAAATATTTTTTGAATGCTGCTGTTGCAGTTTCAGTTGTGGAAAGGCTGTTTGAAGGCATTTTCATGGAAGTGATGAGCTGCAGGAAGGAAAGATTGGAAGACGATTTTTAGAAAGATGCATGAAAACATCCAGCTGGCAGTGGATTATTTGAGCATGGCATAAACATAAATCCAGGATCTGGTAATGATTATGTTTTAGAAACATGGTTGTAATTAATTTCAAGAGAGAAAAGTTTAGTTTTTCTGGAATAGACAAACCTAAGAAGAATATAATTGTGAAGGTATGCTTGTAAAATCTTTCCTCCTTTATTTTAAATTAAATTTCTCTTTAGAACATAGTTTCAAATATCTCTTCACTGGAGTGTATTGGTGTGGCTCTTGGGGGAACTGGAGTAAAAAAATGCCTCTAATCAATTACTGCTTGGAGCAAAACACCCAAAAGGAATAAACAAATCAATGCCAGGGCACAGGTTACAGGACACTGCAGGGTGGGCTGTGCTCTGCCCCTGAATTACCTGTTGAGGTGGACTCAAACCTGTGTCCAGGGATGGTCTGCCTGCTTTGTTCTGCTGTTGTGCTGGTTCAGTGCTCTCTGAATGAGCTACAAATCCTGTGTGGCTGTGCAATATTGGGTTGTGTCATTAAATGCTGTGTTCTGTCAGCTCAAAGCTGGTTAGGTACCAGTTAGGTACCGTATTAATTCTCTTCCCTCATACCTGTGCATGCAGTGAGCTGCTGGAGTTCCAAGGGGATAGTTTTGTATGTATTTATATAAGTTTTAAGCCAGCTTTCTATGCACTGGAGGGCAGGGCAAAGGTGTAAGTCATTCTAAAATCACTTCCTAAGCAGCAGCTTTTCTGACTGGCTATTCTTTCATGATAATAATTTGGAATAAGGCTTGAGAAGTGAGCATGGCTGCCCATGCACTACCAGAATTTGAGTGTTCTCAAGCAGACTGTTGCTAGCCCAAGTGAAGAGGTGTTTGTGAGGCCCTGGAGCCTCTTGTCAGCCACAGAGGGTTGTCTGGGAATAGCTGCAAGAGTCAGCAGCAGGACAATTTGGGTTCCTTCAACAAGCTCCAGCTGCAAGCCCTTGTGCAGTGGATGCCAGAGCAGGTTTAGCAACTTTCCATCAGGGATTCATTGCCTTTCCCCAGAAGGCTGTGAATATCTGTTAAACTTCCCCTTCTTCTCCCTGGTGCCCCTCCACCCTCAGGCCACTTGGCAGGTTTTTGTCAGCTCCAGGCCAGGTCTGACCTCTGTTCTCATCTTTTCTGTTGGGTGCTGGCTCCTTGAGTGCCCAAGTAGAACCCAGAGCCCTCAGTTTAGGAAGGAAGGAGAGCCGAGGATGGTGTGTGTGGCACATCCATTTTCTAGGAAAAGAACTCTCAACATCTGTGAGCAACCCCAGACTGCCAGGAACTCAATCCTCAGCCAAGAAAGATGGCAAAACCCCACTGATAAAGGACAGTGGTGAGAGAGTGGGGTGTTGCTGGAGGGGAGGATTGTGCCAGATACGCAGAGTCTTGGGACTGTCCAGCACTTACTGAGGCAAAGATCCTGGGAGAGAAGGATGCAAATGCCTAATTAAAGATAGAACTGATATTTGGGTATACAGAAGGCTGATAGCAGTTGCTGTCTGTGTTTTTCTGTCTGTGCAACAACCTTAAAATACATTGCTGTGATCTTCCCTGGCAGTCTGTGCTTCAGGGTGCAGTGTTTGGGAGAGAGAATACCCTGAGAGCAGGGAAGTGACCTTTTAGGTATGAAGCTTTTCTTTGTCAAAATGCAGGTTTGAATGCTTTGTTGTTTCCTGCTTTCTCGGGAGATTTTCAGGAAATGTTGGCAGCATATCAAAATATTAAAGGCTGTAATGTTGGTCTGCTGTCAACTTCTATCAGCAAGGGCAGCAAGGGGGTTTTGATGGCTGCCCTGCTATTCCTTACCTCAGCTTCTCAGCAGAGAAATCAAGTTGAGCTCCTTTTCTTGTTTTGTCTCATCTGTTACCTGGAAGGGTGAAACAAAGGAGTTTCCCATAGGGGGTAAGTTAAGAGAAGCTCTCTGGGTTTCATCTTTCCCCTCTTATCTAACATTTTATCTCAGTTTTTATTGCTGCCATCTAAGTAGTTACTCCTTCAGCTGCCATGTGCATTATGTGGGTGTTGCAACTGAACGTAAACTTGTTTTTCACCTTCCTGATGCCTAGGAATTGTGAGATGTTGTAGGTGCTTATGTGTGGTGAACTTGGTTGTATTCCTCAATTTTATCTCCCATCTTTTGCAGTATCTCAGTGTCTTCCTATTCCTTATTCCCTTTTTACATCAAATATAAAACTCTTTTTAAAATTTATGTGGCATAGATTAAAAAAAAAAAATCCAAGTGTAGCAGTCCTGTTAGATTTTTATTGGGCATTGAGTTTTAAATCTGACTGGCATTTAAATATTTGGAACCTGTGGACAACTGGACCTGCACAGCTGATGGATTCAGGAATGACAGGGATTGGCAGGAGGGAAGGTGAGGATATGTTGTCACTGTGTCCCTTGTCAGTGAAGGAGATATTTAGGAAGTGCCTGAAAGTTTCCTTTGCGGCTGAGAGTTCTGCTGCTCTGGGGTTTGCAGTGGTGATGACTTCACCTAAACCAAACCTTTCTCTGGAACTTTGTTGTTACATTTCCTTTCTGGCTGCTGGTCAGACCTGGGTTTAGGTCTGGAGCAAATTTACTTGCAAATGCAGCTATGGCTTTTCAGAGCTGTGCTGCGAAGGAGACCACTCTGAAATTCAGCTTATCCTTCTGGGCCCCCCAGAATGGACACTTAACATTAGTAGAGATCTTTTTTTATCCAAGAATTCCATTGTTTTAACTTTTTCAGTGAAACAAATACCGTTGGCTTCTCTCTGACATAAACATAAAGAAATATATTGGAGGGTTCAAATAGTTTGCAATAAAAGAGGTGCAGGACCACACATGAAATGAGTCTTGAGCAGCTGCAGACAGGTGTTCAGTAATGGAGTGTTGAGTGCTCTGAATTAGATTGTTTGATTTCAGTACAGACTTTGGTTTTGCTTAGTTTTGAATATGGTATTTGAATATAATTTGGAGTTCAAGCTGCATTGCAGTTGGGATAGCTGGGGAAAACATACAATGATACCTTTGTCTTTGTCCCTGCATGTGCAAAAATGTGTTCTGGTTTGGAAGTGTGCAGGGGAGGGCATTGTTTGTGTCCTTACATTGGAAGATGTTTGTAAAATCATAAAATGATTTGGGTTCAAAGGGACCCCAAAGCCCACCCAGTGCCACCCCTGCCATGGGCAGGGACACCTTCCACTATCCCAAGGTTCTCCAAGCCCCATCCAACCTGGCCTTGGACACTTCCAGGGATCCAGGGGCAGCCACAGCTTCTCTGGGCACCCTGTGCCAGGGCCTCCCCACCCTCACAGCCAAGAGTTTCTCCCCACTATCCCATCTAAACCTAATCCATGTCAGTTTGAAGCCATTCCCCTTTGTCCTTTTAATTGTAAATAATCCCTCTCCATCTTTCTTGTTGGCTCTTTTCAGGTACTGGAGGAGGGCTGCAGTTAGGTCAGCCTGGAGCCTTCTCTTCTCCAGGCCAAACAATCCCAGTTCTCCCAGGCTTTATTGATGCTGAAATGTAACAGAGCATACTGGGTATGAGGGTTGAGAAATTTTTTTGCTGTTTCATACTATGTAGATTGTGATAGTATTTAAAACCCCAAATAACCAAAGCCCCAAAATCAGTGACAAAAACAGTTTCCTTAATTAATTCTTGATATTATAATTCCTGTTAAGCCTCTTTTCTTTAACAGTCTGGGCTAAGGCTTGTGTGGCATATCTGGTTTATAGGACTGTTACTCTGGCCTGCAGCTACAGATCTCTGCTCTCTGTGAGCAGGGACAGGACCCAGGGAATGACTGGAGCTGTGTCAGGGGAGGTTTGGGTTGGAGATGAGGGAAAGGTTCTTCCCCCAGAGGGTGCTGGCACTGCCCAGGCTCCCCAGGGAATGGGCACGGCCCCGAGGCTGCCAGAGCTCCAGGAGCGCTGGGACAGCGCTGCCAGGGATGCCCAGGGGGGGGATTTGGGGTGTCTGTACTGGGCCAGGAGATGGGCTGATGGTCCTTGTGGGTCCCTTCCAGCTCAGGATATTTTCTGATTCTGTGATCTGGCTGCCTTCCTGAGGGCCCCTCAGACGTTGATTATGTAGATTACTGTGGTGAAGTGCTCCTGTGACCCCGAGGTGCAGTGGGATGAGTTCCACATCTGTTCCTCGTGCTCTGTTTGTGTGTAGAAAGTCAAATGCCTTCAAGAGTCAGGCTGATTGTGCAGCTGTGGCTGAGCTGTACCCTGCATGTGGAGGTTCATCACATCACGAGGCAGTGCAGCTTCAGATGCTTCCAGAAAAGGCTGAGGTTTATTGTGTCAGGAGTAGAGAGCACCACTTTGAGTGACATAGATGGCCACCGTCCCTGACTCTCCCAGTCTTCTGCAGGCCGCATCAATGGAGCACATCCAGGGAGCTTGGAAGACCATCAGCAATGGGTTTGGACTCAAGGATTCTGTCTTTGATGGCCCCAACTGTATTTCACCAACCATTGTCCAGCAGTTTGGTTACCAGCGCCGGGCGTCCGACGATGGCAAAATCTCGGATACTTCCAAAACCAGCAATACCATCCGTGTGTTCCTGCCCAACAAGCAGCGCACTGTGGTGAGTCTGTGCTGCCTTTGTCTCAGAATCCCACTGCTGACACTGGCATCTGGCATGAGAAATGCCCAGCTTCTAAAGGGTCTTACTGTGATCAAGTGATGGTCAGCAGTTGGCTGGTTTTAGAGGATGTATTTTAAACATGCACTGTATCTGTATTTTGAGAAGCTGTGGATTCTCTGCCTCAGTGCTGTGAATTTTCTGATGTACATGAGCATGTTTCACATTCAAAGACAGTTTTTGGTTGACCTAGACAATGATGCCTGCATGGCAGTTCTGTCACCATTTTCCTCACTTGGATGCCCACAGTGAAGTGTGGGGGTTAAAGCTGAAGTGAAACTTCTTGAGGGAACACTTCTTTCTGTTCAGTTTCTTGGAGCTGAGTGTACTTAATAATAGTCCTACCCAAAGTTCTCTGAAGTCTAAATTAAGCCTTTTTCTGTACTTGAGGTAACTTCATTTGCCTGCATTTCTATTCCTTCTATAGGCTACTTGTATAAAATCCTGTTTCTTAGAAATTTAGTAATTGTAAGAAACTGAGAAGTTACAAAATGGCTTCAGAACTTTCTTTGCAGGAGTGCACAAAAGTGCGCTTTGTGCAGCTTTCCTGGAATTTCTGTAGAAAATGAGAAAATGGTCTTCCATTTCTGGAAAAGCTTAAAGAAATTATGCAGTCAGTACCTAAATGTTTTGTTGCTTTTTTCCCCTTTGGCCACAGGTGAATGTGCGAAATGGGATGACCTTGCATGACTGTCTCATGAAGGCACTGAAAGTAAGAGGTCTGCAGCCAGAGTGCTGTGCAGTTTTTCGACTTCTTGCTGAACCCAAAGGGTAAGAGTGAAATTTCCACCCAGAGAATGTAAACATCTTGGGTTTGGAATAGCAGCAATCATGCTTTCTTCCCCTCTAATTTCTTTTAAAAGCAAATTGGTTGTGAACCCTTCCATGTTGCTTTCTTTGCCCTCTTCTAGGGTAACTCTGTCAGCTTCCTGGGTATTAACAATTTCATTTTTGTTTTAAAGCTAAATATTGAAAATACTTGAAATGGAGGGGTGCACTCAAGTGCTTGCAGCCCCTTAGTGAGGATTGTGCTGTGCTCTAGATGAAGTGATCCCTTCCTTCATATTTGAGGTGCATTTCTGTGCTGCATTTGTAGTTGGTAAATTCAGTGTTAGTGATTCTTAGCCCACTTCCCTGAACAGTTCTGTGTGCTCAGTTTTAAGGCTCTGCATTCCTCTACAACTTCCCAATGTTTAGATTTCAATCTCACTTCAGATATTCCTTTTTTTGTCAGACTGAGGCTGCTGCTATTAAATACCAAATGATTGTTTTAGAGCCTGAGGGAGTGAAGGGATCTCATGGGGTTAATGCATTTAACTTCACACCTCCTAAGGCTTGGGTTTAAAGCTCCCTGTAGCCTCAGGCATCTGTGGGGTTGCATCTCTGTGCAACTGAGGCCGTTTTGGGGTCACCAGTACTGTCAGTAGCCAAGCAGCTGATAATGGCTTTTGTGTCCCTGAGTCACTCATCATTTGTTACATTTCTAAGGGTGTTTCTGTGACTCCATTAAACCTTCTAGGTGCTCTATGTTGAATATTAAATATATAAATAACATGTTAAAAATGAGCAGAAGAACAAATGGCTTGCAATGGGTTCCAGGTTGCTTCTGATTTTTGGAGTGAAAGACACTGAGATCTGTCTAGCTCACTGTAAGAAGTTAGCCATGCTTTTCTGGGTATTTGCTTTCAGCTAACTCAAGAAAACTCACAGAACATAATTGTTGATGAGGCCAAGCTTATCTCGAAAGTGATTTTGATGTCCTCCTTTTCTCTTGCAGAAAAAAAGTGCGTTTGGATTGGAACACAGATGCTGCCTCCCTGATTGGAGAGGAGCTGCGAGTGGACTTCCTCGATCATGTCCCCCTCACCACACACAATTTTGTAAGCTTTTCCTGCTCTCTGTTCTCATGTCACTTGTATCCATTGAACCATGTATTTGGCCAAAGAATGCTTTTGGCTTTCTGGGCATAGGGATTTTCAGAAGTTGTGGTTGATTCCTTCACCCCCTGCTCCCCACCAATTGGATTGGCTAAGTATCAGTTTGTGGTGAAATGCCAGAGTTGTTATTTATTGCACTGGTGATCCCCACGTGTCAGAGACTGTCAAAGCTCATATCATGCATATTCTTCACAGGTCTGATGATTGTCATTTTTATTTTATATAAATACCTGTGTCTGTAACTGGTGTGTTAAGGTAACAATGTCTTTAAAGTCCAATAAAGGGAGAAAATTTTCGTTTTCAGTCTCTGTCTCATCCGTCAAAAAGGCTGGATAAGTTCAGCAGCTTTATTGGACTGATGGTATTTGTACTGGATATTCAGGGGTGCTGTTAGTTCTGCAGGTCATGACATTGTTTTGTGAGTTAGTGCTGCCTTGTGATTTGACAGTGTGTTCTTTGGGGGAATGAAAGGCTTTAGTTTGTAGTTCCTTCTCAGAAATGGATTATTTATTCCATACAGAACAAAAAAGTAGAAGGTGGTTTCATGCTTTTTGGGTTTTTAAATTTTATAATTTTTTTTTTTTTTACAAAAAGATAATGCTCAACTCTAACAGTTGTACCTTGCAATATGTTCTCCTCCCTGGGAAGGAACTCTGTTTCTATATTTTAGCCTTTGTATTGTTTTGTTCTAGAAATACATTGTGCCAAGTGGCAAACCTGAAGGGTTGTCACTGACATCCACATGAAAGGTTAGGATTGATTTACAAAACATCAAAGTCACTTTACTTCTACATTACATTTAAAAAAAACCTACAGAAAATGCCATCTGCAGTGGGTCACCAGAAAATGACTGTTTTTCTCCAGATCTGGAAGAAGCTGAAATTTGGAGCCTTCCTCCCCAGTGTGTTCTGGAAGAGGAAACCCCTTGGTTCATTTGAATCTTTTTTTATACTTCAGAGGCTTTAAAAAAAGCAAAGTAGGCTGCCATTTTAAAAAAGTAGAAATTCCTTAGACTATTTTAATTACTGAGGAATGTGTTTCTTATGCAAGGGATATTGGTTAGTCATAAACACCAAGAGTGTTGGCTAATAAAAAAAATGAGGTGGGCCTTCCAATCTGATCCTTTTTTACCTCTTTAGTGTTACTGGAAACAAACAAAAACCCCAGCTCCTGGCTCACACAGCTCTGTCACCTTGCTGAGCAAAAACTTCTGACAGAACACTCGTCCTTTTTTTTTTTTCCCTTGATTGTGGTGGTTTGTGTTTTTGGGTTTTTTTTTGTAAATAAAGCCTTCAGTGTTTTTAAACTTTCCAGGTTTCCAACCAAACTGGAAATCCATGCCAGACTATTTGGGTGTGCTTTTAAGCTCAGCAGCAATCTGGGAGCTCTGATGGCATTTTAGCATGATTGCTTGTTTGTTCTGTTTGAAGGTCCAGATCTCGGTTAATGAAGAGCTAATGAGCTTGGGTTAATCACTTGCTGTGTTTTCCAGGCTCGGAAGACATTTCTGAAGCTTGCCTTCTGTGACATCTGCCAGAAGTTCCTGCTCAATGGCTTTCGGTGTCAGACCTGTGGCTACAAATTCCACGAGCACTGCAGCACCAAGGTGCCAACCATGTGTGTGGACTGGAGCAACATCAGGCAGCTCTTGTAAGGACTGTTCCTATCTAATGGCAGCAGCAATTGTGTGTGGCAGTTGGTTTTGTATCTCTTATCACACAGATGCTTTTGGATTGTTGGCAAGTGCAGTCCCTGTGGTCAGTGTGCAGATGAAACACCCAGCAGTGAGTGTCTGTTTCCAGGGGGAGAAGGCCGTTCACGTTGACTGCATTTTGTTCTTGCTCTGAGTTTAGTATTGTGGGACAAGCAAACAAATACCTGGAATGACCAGGCAGTTGCTCTAATGCCCTCTGTTTGAACAGGGGGACAGCAATTCCTCTCACACAACACTTTTGGTAGGAATAAACCATGATTCAGTTGGATTTTAGCTGTTGGAAGCATTGGTGTTCACAATGTCTGGCACTGTTGAAAATGGTGAATGGTGAGAAAACAGATGAAGGATAGTACTTTCCTAATGCCAGTTACAAAAAGCTGAGAATTGTTATGTTAGAAGAAGTCCCTTTATGCAAAAGTGTTAAAGCCTGTAATTGTTTTTATGTGTCTTAGTGGTTGAATTTTTTTATAACTAAACTTGGTCATGTAGTTACACTTTTTTTCATACTAAGAGAGTGCAGGATGACTTGTGCCACTTGATGCTACCTGGCTTTAATTGAACTTAATTGTGTCAAATACCCTTTCAGGAAGATCTGAAGTCTGATATAAAAAGATTTTGTCTCTCAAGTTTAGAAAGAACACATGGAACTTTTCTTTGGGAGTCTGAAGGCAGAGTTTTTAGCTGTACACAGAGGAAAAACATGATGTAAAGCTAGGAATGTGTTCATGAAGTTAATCATGCTGCCCTGTAAATTTTCAGCTTTCAAGAGCATTGTACAGGAGGTAGTGTAGCAGTTGAAACTGTAATTGTTTTTGTTGATATTTCAGATTGTTCCCAAATTCAAATATCAGTGACAGTGGTGTCCCTGCACTACCTCCCTTGACAATGAGACGGATGCGGGAGTCTGTCTCCCGGATACCTGTTAGGTAAGCTTGTATTTCCTGTCATTTCTCTTTTGGGAAATACACTTGTTTTTTCAAAACAATCAATCCAAAGCAACAAAAGACCCCCAGCTCCTCCAAAGCAGAGCAATCTGATAGAAGGTTGGGATGAATGTGCAAGGCAGCAACACCACTTCATTACAGACAATTCTTTCTTGTTCTTAGATTCATGAAAGCATTGAGTTGAGATTTTAGATTTTTCATTTTTAGCCTTAAAATCTTAAGGTAGAGTATTAAAGGCTTTTTGGAGACCTTTGTTTTCCTGCCTGAGAAAATCCAAGGCTCCCTTTTGGTATTTTTGTGAACTAATTTCATTTATCTGATCAGGTAGTGTGCACCAAGAGTTTGTGTCTCATGGTGGATGATTCACATCCATGAACTAAAATAATGCTCTGATAATTATGATGACAGATAGGAGTTTAAAGAGAGAACAGTGGGAACTGAAAATATGCTCCTTTTAAGGAAAATTCTGATACCTAAAGAGAACATTCCTGTAGTTTTAAGTGCTGAAATGTGTCCCTTTGCAAGGGGCCTGTCCCCTGATCCTAACGTGTGCCTGTATTCTTTTCCTTGAAATTCTAGAGGCTGAAGAGAGCAGGCCAGCTTTTGTTTTTTCTGCACCCATTTGAAAAATCAGGAATGAGGCACAGAGCACGTAGCTGGCTTGTAAATGGTTCTTTGTATTTATTTCTTGATTTTAATGGGAACTGCATCAGGAATTGATCTTTGCCATCTTACTCTTATTTCCAGTGTTGTTGAACAGTGACTTATTAACTTAGTAGATGTTTTGGAGGGTTTTGTGAAGGCTGGCCCATTTCAGTTAAGATACATATGTGTTTTGGGATCCTTATGGTCTGAGTGGCCTTAGCTGTGATTTATAACTCTTGGTTGAGCTGGATTTTAGGCTTGGCCTCCTTTTAACTGGTGTTGGGTTTCATGACTTCCTTGCTGGCTGTTCTGTGCAAACCATTGAACAGTCTTGCAAAGCTTTACAAGTTCAGGGCTTAGCTCTTAAGCTTTACATTTAACAGGCTTGAAATGAGCAGTTTGTTTAATTTCACAGTCCTGAATTCATCTTTCAGAGCCAGTATTTTGTCAGAGTATTAAATGTGATTTGATGGGGATTGAGGGGAACTGTGGCAATATTTGTAACAGCAGGAACAGACCTCAGCTAAACACACTGATGAACTATGTGAGCTGACAAGATCTTCAAGTTTTTAAAATTTCTTTCTTGAATTAAACTGGGAATGATTCAGCTGACCAAATAGTTTAGTTGATGTGCGAGTCCCAGCTTTTTCTCTGCTTGGAATTGTGTGTATATTGCTTTTGGACAGGTTACATTGAAGAGTGTGTTTTAACTTGCTGGAGGGGAAAAAAAGTAACCACAACTTTCCCTTTCTCTCTCTTTCCTTCTCAGCTCCCAGCACAGGTATTCTACACCTCATGCCTTCACTTTCAACCCATCCAACCCTTCCTCTGAGGGCTCTCTGTCCCAAAGACAGCGCTCCACATCCACCCCAAACGTGCACATGGTCAGCACCACGATGCCTGTAGACAGCCGGATAATCGAGGTAATGCTGCTGGGGGCAAAGAGCACAGGCTTAAACTAAAGCTGCCACTGCCCATTAATGGCCACTGGATGGTTTTCCTTCTTGCCTTTCTGTCATTTGCTTACTGTTTGCCTCAGATGGCTGAGGGGTGAAGAGTTTAGGAGACACATTTGCATAGGAACTTAATAATTAATTCTTGCAGTCTATCAACTTTGCTGGAGTAGTAGGCAAATTTTAGGGGTGGAGCTTAACTATTAAGCCCAGTTTTGTGAAGAAATCCTTTTTAGGCATGTCTAAAAATATTGTTTCAAATCTAAAAGTCTGGGTTTGTTTGAGGGGCTGATGTTTATTTTCAATCAGACTAAAGGTGCTCTTAAGTCTGGGTGTAGTTCTTGGACTTGGAATGCTGATGAAGAAGCTTCCTGGTGATCTGTTTTGTTTTACACCTGTGTGAATTAACAGCAGCTCTGGGCCTGTGGGCTAAAGTGAGCTCTGAGACACTTTCTGCTGTTTCTTGCCTTCAAGCATCTTTTTCTTGGATTTTCCTTAGACTGACAGTGAGGGAGAACTTAGAAATCAGACCTAAAGTGGTTGGGTTTTTTTTAAATTTTGTTTTGTGATAACCTTAACAAAATGGTGTGGTGGAAGGGCTGGCAGAAGAAAGTGCAGAGCTGCAGGACTCCAGAGAGAGTGAGCACTGTTT
Organism: Lanius ludovicianus; assembly: GCA_013397235.1. Taxonomy (NCBI): domain Eukaryota; kingdom Metazoa; phylum Chordata; class Aves; order Passeriformes; family Laniidae; genus Lanius; species Lanius ludovicianus. Next base: position 180,356 of record VYXG01011034.1, read on the forward strand.
GTTGCTTTTGCCTCTGGAATAGTTTGAAAACTCTTGAGGCCAAGCAAAAGCCTTTGACTGCTGAGTTCACCTGTATCTTCAGCTGGTGATTTATGGGCTTCTGTGAAATGTAAAGATGCTCTGAAGTGAGAATTCCTCTGGACCTTGGGAACAGAACAAAAGTGCAGCCCCAGGAAGCGTTTTTGGTCAGAGGCTTTTGGACAGCTGGGGTTTATGGGGGAAGGTGTCCTCCCTTTCTCTTTGGGTTTCTTTGGCTCACAGCCCTTTTTGCTGCTTCAGAGGCCTGGCTGACCATCTCTGATGGCACAAACCACAATGAAGCACTCTAGAAAATCTGAATTATTGACCTTGGTAGAGTGATGAGTCTTTAAGGAGCCATTGCTTGCTTTATTTTTTATGCAGAGCAATAATGACAGAAATGCTTTCTATTCTGGCTCTTGACATTATCATAAAGATAGTTGTTAGGTCCTAAGGGCTTTTAAAATGCCTCAAACCAGTGCAAAAAGAAAGTAGCAGAGACTTTCTAGTATACAGGAGAAAAGCCATCATTAAAAAGTGGTTTACCCAAGGATAGATCCTAGCTAAACTCTGGATTTGAGCAGGAATACTCACTTGAAAACTTTACTGCACTTAATTATCATTTATCAAGCAAATTAGATTACTTTTTCTTTCATTTAGCCTAACATTTAATTTAAAAAAAATTTTTTTTATACTTCCTCTGTTCTTTTCTTTTATCTCTTACTGTGTTGGCCTAGAATAACAGCCTGAATGCTTCTCCCAGCTCCTGGTGCAGACGGTTTTGTTTGAGGGGAAGAGTAGGTATTTCCTTGGTGCCTTTTGTTTTCTTGTGATTAACAGGATTGCTGTAACTTGTAAGCCATGGCAGTGTCCACGTGGAGTGTTTAATCTGGAGCTGATGTGATGAGAATCTTTCCAGCATGTTTATACTCAAAATATTGAGGCTGTTAATTGGAAGAGGCAAATTGATGAAGAGCTTCATGTTTAGCTGGCTGAATTCATCCTTCTCTGAATTTGAATAGGCTTGGATTAGAATGCATTAGGTCACACAGTCTTTAAAGCAAAACCTTCTCAAAACACATCCATTGTGTGGCTTTTTTCCTCTGGAAGCTATTTTTATTGACTGTACCCATACAAAGCCCTGAGATTAAGAACACGTTGTCCTGTTTTTATTTCCCATCAAAGTAAAGTTGACAGACTACAGCACTGGGGATGGTGGTATTTGTGTTGTAAGAGCAACTCCAAAGAACAGGAGATTAGTTTGTTTGCTGTTGAATTCATAAGCAAATAAGAAAATACTCGCATCAAGGTTGAAGCTCAAAAGTACTTTTTCAAAGTAAGAACTCCATGTAATGAGCAACATTTTAAATTCTTTAGTTGTCCTTTGCCAGCTTCCTTGAAAGCAGTTACATTCTCTGGCTGATGTACAGAACCAATCTCAGGTTCTGCAAGGTGTGTTATCCTTAAAATGAACAAAAACAGGAGGCTGCAGAGTTCTTCATTGGCAGTTCATGCAGATTTTAATCCACTCAGGTGTTGAGCAGTGGCAATCTGCAAGAATGCTGTACATAGTCCAGCCTGGGTGAATGCAACTAATTAGCTAAAACCATGTATTTCATAACTGAACCTGTGCTAAGGATAATCTTAATTTGAAACTGTGTAGTGGAATGTGGGCTTGTTCTGTCCTCCTATGAAATCTGACATTTATTATTCTACTAATTAGTTAGAGAGTTTGAATTGACTTCTATTAACTTTGATGGTGTTTAACCTCTCTGTAGTGCATGTTCTTGCTTTGTACTTACACAGTCCCTGGATATTTTCCCTTTCCTGTTTGTACTTTGGGATAATACAAGTGGCAGGTGAGAAATGCTGTGGAGTGCTGTTTGTCAGAGCTTAGTTCTCTCTTGTGCATGGCTGTAGAGTTGTGTTGTGCCCGTGGCATGAGGTGAGACTTGTGGCACTGTCCTGGTGACCTGTGGGAAAACACTGCTCAAATGCCAAATTCCCTGTGGGAGTGTGCTTGGAGAAGGAGAGGGGTTTGTGCAGGAGCACTCAATGTTGCTTTTTTGGGGGTTGAAGTAGTGTGGTAGAGTTATTTCACAATGGATATTGAGTTGGAATATTTGGGGGCTTTTTCAAAGTCCTGCTTTGAACCCAAAAGCTGCTTGGGAGTTGTCCCCTGGGGACAGAGGCCATCCCAGGAGCTCTGTCCACACCTGGAACACGAGCATGAAGTTCAGGGGGAATGCAGACAGTATTGCTGCTGTTTCTTCTTGTTTTGTGGCCTTCTTTTTCCTCTTTCCTTTCTGGTAGCAGTACCTTTAATATGCTGTGAGTCTCTTCCCTGTTCTGTAAGAACTCACAGATTGCATGGGTTTCCTGCAGGATTGGTGTGATGAGCAAATCCCCAATCCTGGAGGTGTTGGCCAGTACTGTATTGCACTTCACCAAAACTGGCACAGCAATTTCCACACCATCCCTGCTTGTTGCTTTGTGTGCTCTCATATATTTATTAACTTTATTATCCATCTTCTCTGTTGCAGGATGCAATTCGAAGCCATAGTGAATCAGGTATGGTTTAGAAATCAAGCATATTCTAATATGATTTGATTTGTTTGTTTTCTTGTTCATAAACTGTTTTCTTGTATTTCTGTCTTAAAGCCTCACCCTCTGCTCTGTCTGGAAGTCCTAACAATATGAGCCCAACTGGCTGGTCTCAGCCTAAAACCCCAGTCCCAGCCCAAAGAGAGAGAGCCCCTGGATCTAACACACAAGAAAAAAACAAAATTGTAAGTGTGGTGATATTTGTTCTAGTTAAAAATAGTTAAACTGTGCTGGGAGGAGGGGTGTGTTGGGATAAATTTCTGCTCTTACAGGTGCAGGTAATCTTGCATTGCTCTATGCTGTGTATATGGTAGCATTTCAATTTTAATTAATTTGGGAATGATGGCACTATTGCCTTGGGTTATACATACCCAGAACAAAGTGTTCTGGGTTGCAAATGAATTTCAATCAGTGGTGTGACGTTGTTTGTCAGTGCAGGTCCAAGGATTACCTCTTAAATCTTGAGAGGTTGCATCTTTTTGATTCTGTTTTAATATATTTAAAATTGGCTTTATTAGCACTATTTGAACTGTGTTGCTTCCATAGAAAGTGGATATTGATAGTTCCTTCATTTTCATTGGAGAGTCAAATGGCTCAGGGATAAACAGATTTAACAAAATGCAACTTCTGCCTCAAAGGTTTGATTTAAACTTAGGGATGGGGAGGAAGAAAGAAAAGTTAGAATGATAATTAATAATATCTTCAATGTTTTGAAGGCTTCTAAGCTTTCAAAATGAAAATGCAGTTGCTTAGTGGGATTCACAGTTTTTTCTCAGTAAGACATTTGAGAATTTTGCTCTCATCTGTTTGGTTTCTTCCATTTAAATATGTAAAAGAATTACAGAATTTCAGCATTGTACTTTTGAAGAAACCAGCTTCTTAAATATTTCAGATGTTTTTACATAGTTGATTGTAAAAGATTTGTTCCTCTTAGGATCTAAGATTAGGATTTCATTTTCTAGTGCAGAACTTCATGATAAACAGTTCAAAACACCCAAGAAAATGTGGTGGTTTGCAAAAAACCCCACCACCCCTCACAAACTAAACAGAAAAACAAAAACCCAAACTGCAAGACAAACCCCTCAAGGTTTCAGGTCATCCTGAACCTTGTATGAAGGAAGTTATTTAATATTTTGGGTGTCTGTCTGATGTGAGTGAGCAGACATTGAAGCCTGTGAATGGTTGTTGCAGAGGCCTCGTGGACAGAGAGACTCCAGTTATTACTGGGAAATAGAAGCCAGTGAAGTCATGCTCTCCACCAGGATAGGCTCAGGCTCTTTTGGGACGGTGTACAAGGGCAAGTGGCACGGTGAGTCCTCATGTGGTGGGACAGCATTCCAGGGAAAGGGGATTTGGTGGTGCTGGGAGCTCATCTGCCCCCCAGGCACGGGGCAGAAACAGGGAGTGCCTTACAGAGCAGCACTGAGCTGAAAGCAAGCACAGGCACCAAACCCTGCATCTCCATTTTGGCTACACTGATCTCTTCCTTCCCATCTTCTACACCAGCTTGCTTTCTCAAAAGGGTTTATTTTCCATTAGCAGGGAAATTCTACAGCCTGATGTTAAATTATATTTACCTTCTCTTAATACCTTTGTGATTTAATTAGCATGCTTCGTTTCAAGGTGGGAGGGGAAGGAAATCAGCATAAATTGCTTCCACTGTGGAGTTTTTTCAATGAAAAAATGCTCACTGTGAGAGTTTGATTCGTAGTTAGTTTTGAAAACAGGCACCCTGCAGAGCTGCAAAATTTGATTCCAAATTCATGGCTTGTGATTTTGAGAAGAAACACACAGAAACCCCTCCAGGCCTGATTTAAATAGCAGTATTGTCATTAGAAAAGGTGACAAAACAAATCTGGAAACTTACCTGCTGCCCTCTGTTTTTAATGAGTAAATACTTGCATGTCTCAAAGCCCCAGCATTGTCAGCAGCAAGGGAAGCAGTATTGTTACACTAAAAGTAATGAACAGTTCCTGGTTTTCATTATGGAACACAGAAATCAAGAGGAAAAATCAGTTCAGTAAGATTTCCCTGAACAAGGTAATGAAAAATAATTTCATATAATATTTATTTTAATAGAACATGTGCACCTCTTCAAGTATCAATAATTACGTTATTATTTAAAGAAATTCTGCATGAAGGAGAGGTGTTGGGTTTTCTAATGTGCTCAGCTGAAGGGCTGTACTTTCATAAATGGTTTATAAACACATCAGTATTTAAATCTGATAATAAGACCACAAAGGTGTGTGTGTGTATATGTCCTGCAAAAATAATTATAGCCAGCTGTAGCCCTTAAAAAGTAGAAAGATGTGTGAATAATTAATTAATGACTTTTTCTGTTAGACTGAAAGTCAGGTAAATTAACTGCTTGATACCACAGAAATTTGTCTGCAGGGAAATCTTGACCTTTATACAAATTAGTAAAGGTGTGCTATGCACAAATTAGGAATTATAATTACATTATATATTAATGTTATTTTGGAGAGGAAGAGAAACCTGCATTTTTAGTAACTTCTGTGGTAATTGTATTTCCAGGGGATGTAGCAGTGAAGATCCTAAAGGTTGTAGACCCAACCCCAGAACAGTTCCAGGCTTTCAGGAATGAAGTGGCTGTCCTGAGGTGAGTTGGTGTTTCCCTGCTAAATCCTGGTGTTCCAGGTGCTGCATCCCAGCCCTCCTTGGAGCCTTCAGGCCCAATATTCTGTGTGTGATAGCACAAAAAGCAGATTTCCAGAGAAGTACAAGAAGTGTGTAGTGGTAATTCTGGATATTCTGTGGAGAGACAGAGTTGTAGTTCAGGTGTTCCTGTGGTGTGTTAACACCCACAATTGTGCAGGTCACACTGGGCAGTAAAAGGTGAGGATCAATAAATTCTGCCCTAATTCTCACCACCAGGCCAAGTACTTGAACTGTTCCTCTTCAAATTGCAGCATCATAATGTTTTTTCCTTAAACATACACACTGATCAATGTAACTGTTTTCTGCTGTCAAATACTGAGGTGTTTTTAATGTCCAATGAAATAGCTGTGATGTTACTCCTGAAAAAGAACAAATTAGATACATAAAAACCATCTCCTCATCTGATAATCCCTTTGGGGTTTATAGTTAGCTTTGGTTTTCTCTTGGGATTCAGTCTTCTACCTAAAGCTGGCGCTTTTTCCCAGCTCTCAGGGGGATTTCTGTCATTCCAACAGCTTCTAATACCACTTGCAAGTGTGACTGTTGGTTATTGATATCAAACCATTTGAATTTTCAGACATCCTTTGCTTAAATGTTGACTTAAAATAACTAAAAGGAACTGATATAACTAAAAAGCAAAAACCCAGCTGATTTTATTAAAAAGCTATAAAAATTTTGCAACAGTGGTATATTTCTGTTATTTGTAACCCTAAACTTCACTCACACATTGGCCCAGGATTCCAGAGATGAAATTCATTCAGCCAGGAGTGCATTTTGAAGAACCTCTGACAGCCTTTTCCATGCAGCCCCTGATTTCTCTTTGTGCTCCTCTCTTAGGAAGACCCGGCACGTGAACATCCTGCTCTTCATGGGCTACATGACCAAGGACAACCTGGCCATTGTCACCCAGTGGTGTGAGGGCAGCAGCCTCTACAAACACCTGCACGTGCAGGAGACCAAGTTCCAGATGTTCCAGCTCATCGACATCGCCCGGCAGACGGCGCAGGGCATGGAGTGAGTGGGGCTGCCCTGGGCCTGCCCTCCCTCCCCACTCCCTAAAAACTGAGGGCTGGAATAGCCCCAGTGCTGTGCCAAGGAGAGATTCTTCCCTCAGCACTGCTGGATGCAGCTGTGCTTTGATTTAGTCATTTTCCCCATGGATTTTTGCCTGAGCTCATGTCATTTATCAGTTAGGTTGTCTCTGTTTTATCTACTTTTATAGCTTGAGGTCTTGCTGTAGTGCACTAGATGCAGTCCTGTTCTAAATACAGAGTACAGGGGTTTTCCTGCCCTGAGTTACTGTAGCACTGCAGTGTTTGACACACACTGATTGATGCTCTGTTCCTCAGGACTCACACAGATATATTTGGAAACATTTTCCAGCTGTCTGAGCTGCTCCAGGCCCCCCCTCTCTGCTCTTCCAGCCCTTGTTCTGATGTTTGGGAGCTCGTTCATTTTTGTAGATCAGCACCCAGGTTTCCCATCAGACACCAGAAAACTGGGGACATTTAAAGGAAGGGAGTTAGGAACAGTAAACTTTAGCACAGGATACAGATCTCGTGGATATGAGGACAGCCCCAGTTTTGCAGGGTTAAGGGAACTGATGCCACTCCTTCTTCCTGACATTTCTTTACTGCTCTGGGCACAGCTACATTCCTCTGTTCCCAAAGTCAGAGGTGTGTGGAGGGGTTGGGTGTGTAATCAACTGAATAAACTGTCTGTGGGGAATGAAAATGCTGTTTGTGAGCAGCCTTGCTAATGGCTCTCTTCTGCTTTTCCCTTCACAGCTATTTACATGCAAAGAACATCATCCACAGAGACATGAAATCCAATAGTATCCTTCCTGAACCTTATTTTCTGCAGTGAGACACTGATTTATTGTTAATATGGAGCTTTCTGTGGGGGTTGCAATGGCTATTTCAAATGTATTTATATATATAACTACTAATGAGCAAGTCCCATTGATGAGCAAGAAGTTGCTTTTCAGCAAGGACTTCAACAGCACATCTGTGCTTGTTTACCACACTTGGGATAAAAATGTGCAACAGTTGTGCTCCAGAAGTCTCTTCTTTTACTTGAATGGGGTTTATTCAATCCTCTGGTACCCAAATGCTGCACTGCTCCTTGATGGGAGGTGTGTGTGCCTGTTCATCTGTGTGCACACATGGGTTTGTTTCTGCTTCTTGTGTATTTTTAATATATTTAGAACTCCTTGCATGACTGGCAGAAATGAAGCCAGAAATCTTACTTTAAACTCAGGAAAAGGCAGCTTTTTACCATTATGTTTCATGCAAAGATATATATTTAGTAATGCATCTGGAGTGAAAATGTTGTGAGCTGACGTCTTTCACCTTTGAAATGCCTGCTTTTGGGATTGCCAGGAACATCCATGGAGGTACCAGCAGGAATTGGGGCTTCCTTCCATGAAATGTGAGCAGGATGTTTGGCAAATGGCAGCATAAAAAAGTACACCAAGTTCAGTAGTTCCAGAATGTCAGTGGATGCCCATTTTCAGTTAGACTAAAAAAAAACCCAATTTTAGTGAATAGGAGGCCAGGAATTTCTGAATTATGTGTTTGAACGTGAAGCATTCCTAAGTGAAATCATTCAATGGTATCTTCTTAAAATAACCCCAGCAAAGGAAGTGCTGCTGGTATCCATAACAGACAGATCCATGAAGGAGGTAATAATAAATAGTCTGGAAAAATTTCCAGTTACAATCATAGTTAAATCTCAGGAGATCTGCCAGAGAACTTTTTGGAAATAGATTTTATTTTGATACATACTTCTCTTTGTAATTGTTTTTTCTTACTTTTCTGAGTTGTGAACCCTCTGGGCTGTTTCCCTTTCTCAGCACCAGTTACTTAAGGAGCTGCAGCCATGGATGGTAATGAACTGTTGCTTTCTGTCCTAGCTCACCATAAAGATAAATCTACAAATAATGTTGGACCATCTGCTCAGGTTTAGTGTTAAATAATTTAAACAAGGCTGCCATAAAAATCTCTTTTCCTTTGTTTCACATACAGCTCACAGCAGGTTTAAATAAAACCATCATCACTTGCTAGTCAGGTCAGAAAATACACAACTGTTGACCCAAGTTTTTTGCAGTTTCTTTAACAAAAATACAGATATATTTCTTCATGAAGGCCTTACAGTGAAAATAGGAGACTTTGGTCTGGCAACTGTAAAATCCAGGTGGAGTGGATCCCAGCAGGTGGAGCAGCCCACGGGCTCAATCCTGTGGATGGTGAGCAAAACAGTCCCTGCTTTTAAATGTTGTTCTCCTCATGCATCTGTCACTGGAGCACTGCTTTGAACATCCAAGTCTGTTAGTCCTGTGTAGATTTTTATTCCAGCTGTAGGACAAGTTAAAATTGAAGTGCTGGAGGGCTTAATTGTATAAAGTAGGCACCAGGCACCCAAGGATTCTGCTTTGGGGTTTGGGAGTTATTTTAAATATTTAGGTCTGCCTGTATATCTGGAAATGTGTATTAAAAAAAATCAGGGTGCTTGTCCAAGGCTGGTTTGTGCTCTGTAAAATACACACATCACCTGAAGCAAAGTTCCAAAAGCAGGAATGTTTTTTTCTTTAAAAAAATTTTATAAAAAGCCAAATTTTTTAAAAGATTCCCATAAAAGGATTTAAAACTAATTTACTCAATGGTATACAATGTATTTGTATACAGGAAACAGACCTTGGGGAAAAAAACCTGCATATTTGCTCTTTGCAGGCATTAAAAATAAATCCTTTATTTTAGTCATTTCTAGCCCATCTGTGCTGAGCTTACATAGGAGAGGAGGTTGTTTCTGTTTCCTTGAAAGTTCCTGTGATCCCTTACTGGGGTGGTTGTGCTGTTGTGCTTCAGTGCTTTGCTCAGTAATTCAGAGGGGAAAAAAATCTTAGCCAGTGGGAAAGTTATTTTAATGGATTACACCTTGTTTTGTTCAGTCATTCAACACTGGTTATTTTAAGAAGCTTCATAATTTTGTAAATATGTTAAAATGTTCCTGCATTTCTTCCCTGAGCCTCAGTATGTGCTGTTTTGTATTTGGCTTTCCCATCTCCTGACCATGTGCTGGTATCAGTTTACAAGAGATTAGAATTTTGGATTTTTCCCCTTTAACCTCGATACCAGTTTAAGAACTGGTGGTGAAACTCAGGCTCAGTTCTGGGTAAGAAGTAACAGGAGTCACTAAATGTTGCAAATCCAAATAATATTTTTTCTAATGGCACAATGCTTGTTCAGCTAAAGCACTGCTTTTGTGTGTGCTCTGAACTGTACTGTTGTTTTTAATAAGAGGTGGAGTGGTCCTGCCTGAACTTCTCCAGAGCCTTGAGCAAGGCTCATCAAAGGCTTGGAGGTATCCTTCACTCACTAATTTCTAGCTGAGCTGTCTGTCTCTGCTTCCAAAATACTTTCCCTCCATTGTGCTTTCTCTTGCTAAGTTCTGGTAATTGTTCATCATTTGTTTTCCCCCCTGCAGGCCCCCGAAGTGATCCGGATGCAGGACAGCAACCCCTTCAGCTTCCAGTCAGACGTCTACTCCTATGGAATAGTGTTATATGAGCTGATGACAGGAGAGCTGCCCTATTCCCACATAAACAACAGAGATCAGGTGAGGAACCCTCTTGGAACATTCCAGTTTATTTCTGGGCATGGCACATTCCCTTGGCCTCGAGAAAAGCAGGATAAATACAAAGGCAAACCAACTGAAGTGGTGTTGACAGCCTGCTTTGTTTTACAGTAAATCTGGAACTGAATGTTCACCTCTATTGATAGGGCAGGTACTCAAAGGAAAGCAGTTCCTTGTTTATAAACATTTGAAATGCCCTGTTAATTTATTTTCAGGTTAAAGCTTTTGCTGCACAGTAACATCTTGTTTTATACATTTACAGTTATGAGAAATTCCCATTTTAAATACATGTTAAATATGCTGCTGTTACATCAAGAACATTGGATTTGGTGCTTTTTAGTGAGGGGGAAAAGACCCAGTGACTATTGTCAAACCTTTGAATATCTGTGTTTAGCCTTTACTAAGCTGTACTGTTTGTTACCCAGCCAGATCTGCAGGGCTCTCTTGGTGCCTTTGGGACTGGGTTTCATCACCTTGGGGGGCACTAAAGCCCCCCCAGCAGTGAGGCCCCTCTCCTAACCCGGGTTTTGTGCTGCTGGTTGTTGTTTTGCAGATCATTTTCATGGTTGGCCGGGGCTATGCTTCCCCAGACCTCAGCAAGCTGTACAAGAACTGCCCCAAAGCCATGAAGAGGCTCGTAGCAGATTGTCTGAAGAAAGTTAGGGAAGAGCGACCTCTGTTCCCACAGGTGAGTGTGGTGTTCTGCTCAGGAGGGTGAGGATTTCACCACCAGCCATCAGCACACACAGGAGTCTGTCTACTCACAAGTTTTGGTTACTGTCAAGTGCAGCCTCTGTCCTGTTTTTGTCTTCAGTCCTAAAGCAGCTCTTTGGGCAGTTTGTATTTTGGTTGTACTTGCAGTTTCTGTAAAGCTCATGGAAAACAATGTGCAGCACCTGCAGGCTGAGGCTGTGCTGGACTAACACCAGAGCAGGCTTTCAACACCTGACCTATCCAGAGATAAGCCAGACCCACCCTGACACAACAAAAATGACATCTATCTCTGGGTATCTATTTTGTTTTAGAGTAGAGTTGAGGGAAATGAGAGGCCACTCCTCCTTTCCTTCCTCACAGCTGTGAACAAGCAAACAAAATCCACTGGGAGATGTAAATTCATGTAGCAATTTTTGGCATTTTTACAAGGGATGCTTTACGTTTTCCTGTCACTGGGAGGATGGTGAAGGTACTTTTTTATACTCATTAAATAGCTGGAATTAAATATCAGCAAAATTTAGAAAAGTAACTTCTTGCTGTTGCAAATAAGTCTACCTATTGTTTAGAAAGTTCTTTCTAAATGTCAGGCAGAAGTTGCAGTTCCTTCCCTGTTACTGTACTGGAGGATGGTTTAGATGCTTGTTAATTGATCCCAAGTTTGTGAACCGATGAGAAACACCCTCCCTCCCCCTGGAACTGCCTGAGGCCCCTCCCAGCACTGACAGTGGGGGCAGAGTTGGACTCCTGCAGCCGCAGAGGTGTGTCCAGTGCCCCAGGGAGCATTAAACTGAACGCCACAGCTGCACTGCCTAAGAACTGAAGGAATGCCTGAACGTTTGAGATGCAAACAGGGAGCTGCTTGTCCCACAAGCCCCCTTACTCTGCTGTTTCCCTCAGATCCTGTCCTCCATCGAGCTCTTGCAGCACTCTCTACCCAAAATCAACCGGAGCGCCTCGGAGCCGTCCCTGCACCGCGCCGCCCACACCGAGGACATCAACTCGTGCACGCTGACCTCCACCAGGCTGCCCGTGTTCTGAGCTGCTCCTGCCCTCGTGCTCCCAGCGTGGGGCAGAGCAGGGACACAACCTGTGCTTCCCATGCCTCGGTGTCCGGGCTCCTCCAGCAGGATCCTCTGCTCCCACTCGTACCAAGAAGCTGCTACGGATTCGTGCAGTTCTCAGCCTGCAGGGACACAGCTCCTCATTGCCTTCGCTACCATCTCTTGTTCTGGGAGAGGTAACAGACTACAAATCAAGAGATCTATTACTATTTTTTTAATAGATGCACTTGAGCCTTATTTTCCCTTTCCCAGAAGCGATGGCTGTTTCTTTGGCAGTGGTTCTGGCTGGGTTTGATCTGTGCTCAGTGGGGGTGGCTCTGAGGACAGGTGCTGTTCTGGTGCTCTGACTGCCCCATGCCAAGTGCCACCTCACCCTGGGGAGTTGTGCCTGGAGTGGGAAGAGGAAATAACTCTGGAAATCAGCTCCTGCCTAAGAGCTTCACCAAGCCAATGAAATAAGTTCAAATGCTAATTCAACACAAAATAGTTTTGCAATAGTTTTGCACATAGAAGAAAAACTCTTGCAAAAGGATGGAATCTGTTGTGAATTGTCCTGCTCAGAGAAGGAGGTGAGCCAGTCCTGCTTTGGTCATCTTGAGAAGCCTCCAGCTGCCTTTGGTACTATGGACCTGTTCCTGCAGCCCAGCCAGGGGTGAGTGAGGCGTGCTGGGCTGGGGGCTGGAAAAGGCTGAGGGATGTTCCCATCTCCTGCAGAGGCTGCATCCCATCGAAGCTGTCGTCCAAGAGATGCACTAGCAAGAGGAAACTGAGCATATACAGTTTTTCTTGTTGATTTGGGTTTTAATTTTGTTTTTATTGCTCCTGAGAAAATGCATTTATTGTAAGCCAAGGTTCCTCTGATTATCTTATTTTAATAAAATAAATTAAATTTTAGGTTTAAGATTCAATGTCATCATTTTAATGTAGTCAGCCACAGTTCTGAGTGGGACCATCTGCATTTGGAAAACTCAGGAAATGACATTTTGAATAACTTTAAAAAAGTAACTGATAAATAACAGCAGTGAAAGTAAAAACACTTGATAAAACCACCTCCCCATTACCAGTCACATGACAAGACAGTTTGGTTCCTGCTGCAGTGATCTTTCAGCAGCACCCTGGACACCCTCACTGATGTGCCCTCTTTCCCTGCACCACTTTTGCTCGGTTTTCTCTTGTTTATTGAGGTGGAAGTGACTATTTTATCTTGGCTGAACTCCATGGAGGACAGGAATAGGTGGGTGAATCTAAAAATGCCTTTTTTTAAAATAGCAGTCTGGTGAAATGTGGTTATGGGGGCATGAATGGAAGCCCAGTCTGGGCCTTTGCCTTCCTCTGAGTGCACAGGGCCTGGGGCCCACTGAGTGGTGCCAGGGGCTGGCTGTGCCCTCTGGCACCTCCACCCCAAAGCTGCTGGGCACAGTTGCTGCCTTTGCTGGCCATTGGGACAGTCCCTGTGTCCAGCTCTCCCTGTAATGCCCAAACAGCCACTGCAGCTTCACATTTGCAGCAACAAAACCCCACAGAGCTCTTGTGAAAGGGAGGAGAGCCAGACACAAAGAACCTGCAGTGTGTCCTCAGAATATTCTATAACAGAACAAAAAGGGTGTGGGACGTTAATCCCTGGGTGATCACTGAGAATGACCACAAGCTTTGCTTCCTAAAAAGTAAATTGAGACTTGAAGGAGTCTGTTCCATATAGTTCTGCATGGTTTTTAATAATATTCTTGATACTTGGACTGCAGCTCTCTCTAAATATTATTTATCTCTAACATCATTACAATAAGCTTAAAAAGGGGAAGAAAAAAAACCCCAGAACAGGTAAGCTGCTTTTACTTTAACTCTGATTTCCCAAAAGAAACCATTTAACCCATGATTTTTAAACCAGATTATGTGTCTCTTGAAAAATGTAAATATTTTTGATTAATAGGTTTATTTTAACCAGCACTAGATGTCCAATTAATGAAAGGTGCTGAGTGAAGAGCTTAGAAACTCAGACCTTCTAAATCCCTGGGTAGCTTTGAAAAACAAGTTACCTGTTTAATTTCAGACTGCTCCTCATGGCTTCTTAGGGAGGGTGAGGGCTGAAGTATTCTGGGGTCAAAGAGTGCTTGGGTGCCCTTGAAACATCAGCTTAGTGTGTGACATCTCTCTTAGGGATAATTAGCCTTCTCCTTTCTAATTAGTGCTGACCAATTGCACTCACTGGACTCCAGAGCTTCACTGGTGCCTTCATGGGCCTGTTTAACCAAGAAGCTGGGAACTGATGTTTGTTACAGACACTGCCAAGGCCAGGCCTGACTGGGCAGTGAGCACTGCTAAAAATTAACCTTTAGGGGGAAAATAATGATGGGAAAATTTAATTTCCAGGTCAGAAGAGAGGGCACAGCTGGTGTGGGCAGAGGGCAGGAGCTCCCCTGTCACAGCTGCAGTGCCACCATCCAGAAATGCCAGCAGCAGCTGAGTGGGTAATCCTGGAGTCACTGCTTTGGTGCCAGTTAAAGATGTTTGAATCCCAGATTAAGGTTCCTGCTGTTCCCCTCCCAGCAGGGACCCAGATCCTGGTGTCACCAAACCCCTGTTTGCCCAGCTGGCAGCAGCTTCCTGCCCAAGTCTCTCTGAATCCATTTTGCTTCATAATCCCCCACCCTGATGGATCAAGACTGTGACCATCACACGGTCCTGTCACTGATCCACTGGTGCTGATTTCAGACCTTCCTGCTCTTGGCTTTTCTTTCTTACACATTTTTAAGTAGTATTTTTATGCTTTTATATTGCTATAGATAATAACCAAACCAGTTACCCACCTGCCTTCCATTGCAACCACGCTGTTCTAAAATAAACCCCACATCTCTGTTTATATTTACAAACACTGAGCAGTGATTTACAAGGACCTGAGTCAGGCTGACAGCTCAGGTGTGTCCAAGCTGTTACTCAGCAGCCACCTGAATGCACACTGAATTCTTGGTTCAACTGCAAAGTCAATACAAATGACTTGGCAGAATTAACTTCTATCAGATTTCACCATCCAACTGCTTTGGCCACACAAACAGGACTCACATTTTTAACAGAGCCAGAATTCAGTTCTGTTAACTCAGCAGAGATGTGCATTAATCCCTCAGCCCTCCTGGGCCTTCAGCATTGCTGGGGAAAAGGTAAAGGGAGGCACTGAACTGCTGCAGAGCCACTGCTGCTCCTGGGGCAGGACTGTGCCAGCATTAGTGAGAACACCTCACCTGTGCTGCACCTTCCGAGCTCCAGTTGGTGCAGGAAGTTCAGTTTAGCTCTGCCCGAGGTCAGGAATCAGTGCAGCAGCATTTGCTCTACAGCAGGTGCTCCTGGAGCCACTCCTGCCTCTGAGCACTTGAATTAGTGTAAAACAGGGCTGGGAACCCGACTGGCAGCACCTGCAGCGCCAGGCCCTGTCCAGCCCCGTCCCCACACACCCCAAGGGTGCAGTAAACTCTATTCTGAACTCCAGGTACTATTTGAGGTATAATGTACCAGCTCCTTGTTAAGGAGAAAACCCTACACTGACCATTATTCCCAGGGGCTTTTGTAGTTAAATATTTAGCTGATTTAGTGGAGAAAAAAACCCAAAAGCACCCAAACTCTATTTAGCAACAGTTTTTACCAGCTTAAGCTTTCACTGGACCTGTATTTACACTACCACTCAGCTCACAAGACAGCATATGTTAGGCCAGAGAGGGAAAAAACCCTCCTGGGGTGAAGGGATTTTTTTTTCCATGCAGCCAATTTTTTTTTTTTTTAATATATCTTAGTCTTTTTTTGTTGCCATATAAAAACTATCTGAAAACTTTACCAGGACTGCACAAGTAACCACCAGGGCACATTTGTTCTACCTGTGCTGGAGGGAGTAAAAGCTTGGCTAATAAATAGCTGCATTGCTGGGCTCTGAGGGGCTGTGGGGTCCTCACTGAGCAGCAGTGGGATCCTCCTCAGCCCCCGAGAGGTGCATGAACAGCTCCCCCAGCTCCGAGACCTCGTCGTCCACGCCGGGCGCGCTCCTGCTCTCCCTGTCCTCGATAAAGTCCCACAGGCGCACGGAATTGAAGAACTGCAACAGAGAAAAAGCTGCCTGAGCACCACCCAGCCACAGTGCCAGCACAGCATGGGCCTTGGCACTCTTATTTCGTCTTAAAACCAGTCACAAGTTGAGATCCCAAAGCTGGGTTTGAGCTCAGGGCTGACAGCCAGGCTCTCGTGTCCCAGAACAGGCAGTGAGGGGACACATCTGGGGCAGAGCCACAGCAGCTGCTGAGGTTTCACCCTTTTCAGCTGCCTGATTGCCAGCACAGGAGAGGAGCTTTTGCTTCTGGGTGAAAGCTTTTGGTACTGTGGGTGGAAGCTTTAAGGGCAGGATTGCTGCGAGGAAAGGTTTGCCCTGAGCAATGATATTCTGCAGTTAAATGAGAGGCACCTTCTGTCCCCCAGAACCAACCTTTGCCTGAAGGAACATTGAAAGATGCTTTTTTCACTTGTCCAGCATGGCAGGAAATGTTCCCCAGTAGCACAGGAGACCCTGAACTGAGGTTTTGGACACTCCTTACCCGCACTGTGCCCTCGGAGCTGAGCTGCTTCCTGGGCTTCTCGGGCTCAGCTCGGGTCCCGTCGGGATAAGCGTGGAGGTAAAGACACTTCCCTCCAAAGGGGCATGTTCCTTTCCCTTGCTCAAAGTACTTGCAGGGCTTTTTCCTGAGTTGGTGAGAAGAGAGAGGGTTACTGCCTTCAGCTGAAGGGAAGGAGATGCAGTTCAGTCCCCACAGCATCAGTGATGCTCTGGTAACACAGCCAGAGCTCTGGCCTCCCATTCCCCTGCTGAGAGCAGCCAAACAGAGGGCAAAGATCATTAAAAGTGAACAAAAACACATGAAAAAGAACAACATCATAAATCAAAAAAAAATGGAACTGCCCTAAGATGTGGGAAAGTGAAGGATGTTCAGAACACATCACCATGAGCCAAGCAATTACTGTTTTCCAGCCTGTATTCTCTCCTGCATTTCCTACCATGGTGTTTTTATGATCAAATTCCTCTCCTCATGTCCTTTGAAGGGTCTGTGCCAGTACTTTGTTAATTTAAGTTTCTCTCAGCTCTGCTGGTCACCCCAGCAGTTCCAGGGTGGGATCCTTACACAGGACCTGGGGTGTTGGGGGGTTGTTCTGCAATGAAACAGCTGCAGGGGAAACGAGGCCCAGCTCTGCCTGTTTACCTTGAAAGGAGGGAGCAGGAGAGAAGTGACAGCCTCCCACAGCTCTGGGCAGCACAGGCCTCACACCCTGCAGCCAGGCTGCTACTGGACAATACAAGTGTGCAGTCCTGGAGTGCTGGCCATTTCCAGCAGGCATTACAAAAGCCACATGAGTTTTTATCCCACTGTTACATTTTCCTTCCCTGTGTGCTCTCCTCAGTCACCAACAACCTTGCAGGCCATTGTGGCTGAGGGATCCACAGGAGCCACATGAAGCCAATTTTGGCAAGTGAGCTGAAATAGCTTCAACATTTCTGAGCAGGGAGGCTGAATTTCTGAACTGCAATTACACAGCCACAGAGTTGAGCAAAAGTGTGAACAGAGATGAGGAGCTCTCTGCAGAATGGTCTGTAGGTACATTAAGTTTAAAAATAAAGGCTCAGCAATTGACTGAGTCTTAGAGCAGCTAAAGAACAACGTGAGCAGTGTGGGTGGTTCCTGAACTTACCCCACTCCCTGCTTAAATGCTTCAATCAGCTCATTTTTCTTCTCTTGCTCTTCCACCCAGTACACGCTGGGGATGACAAACTCGGAGATCACCCGGCACTCGGGACAGGACCTGGAGGAACAAGACAAAACTGAGATGCTCTGGTACCTCCCCAGGGAAAGGGGATGTTTGTCACCTCAGGCAGCAGACACCTCCTCCCACGTTAGCACAGCACTTTGGTGTGCATTAGTTGGGAGTTCCAGTTGGGATAACCCAGCTCAGAGCACCCCAGGGCTTGTGTTTGTTTCTGGACTTGAGCAAAAGCAACGGGGGTTTCCTCAGTCTGCAGAAACAAACCGTGTTCTGTGAGTGCAGCAGGAAGCCAAAACCCAAAGTAAGGTGTCTCAGCAGTTTGAAATGCAGTGAGCTGATGGTCACGTCATTGAAATTTGGAGTAAAAGTTGTGCAGAAAAGTCTGTTTAGGTAGGAGACTGAAAATATTTCAGTCTTCTTGAGAGATGTTCAAAAAAGGAAACTTCCCTAATTGGATGTTTTAAATTCTCACATCTGAGGAGAACGTATTTGGAACACACTTTTTCTAGAGCTAGAAGATGAAGACACTCACTCAGACACAGATAAATGTGTGGTTAGCAGGACATTTACCTGGAGCAAGCTGTAATTTAGGGGAAAATCCTGTAATTAAGCACATGCATAGAGGAAAAAAAGGAGCCCTTGGTTTTGCACACAGGTCAGTGCAAGGGGCAGAGCTTGCAGTGTCCACTCTGCCCACTGACCACACAGTCAGACAGGGCTGAGCTGCCACGGGCCAAACTCCTCCCACAGTGGAACTGCTACCAAAGGACACCCAGTGCATCCTGCTGCTCGTGGAGGCCACTCTCACAGCCAGGTCCTGTGCCTGGCCAGCACCGGGGGCAGGTTCAGGCCCCTCTCAGGCCACGGCAGGTGACACAACTCACTTGATGATGGGGTTCTCGAACTGCTTGGCACATCGCCACTGGCGGATGCAGGACAGGCAGTACGTGTGGGTGCAGTTGGACAGGATCCCAAACCTCCTCTCTGAGGCTGAGGGTTTCTCATACACCACCTCCATGCAGATGCTGCACACCTTGTCCTGGCTGGCCTGGAAGGCAAAGGCCCTCTCCATGTCGTGCTCAAACGTTGCCATGCACATCTGTCACGGGAAAGAGTCGCTGTGAGTGCAGCCCTCCTGCCAAACAAAGTCCCTCAGGAAAGGACCTACTGCAGGGAAAACAGGGAACACTCATCAAGGGCATCATTCCTACCTGTCACCGTCATAGCTTAATTTAAAGAACATTAAATTTAATCATATATTTCAGCCTTTAATGTTCTCTCAGCTGTCACAAATAAAGATGCCAGGGTGCTTCATTCACCCCTTTCTGCATCTCTGTCAGAGAACAGGTATTGAATTATTTGATGCTTCAAACATCCCCAAAAAACATCTCACTGAATAGGTGCCACACTCAAGGTGTTCCTCTAATTATAATTAAGGCCACATTCATTCACCTAATTTTTACCCAGTTAAGGAATTAAGTCTCTTATTTCAGGCTTTCCTCCAGCATTTCTCTTCCTAGCAATGACAATCCACAACCCATTCACACTCCCACAGCACTGCAAGGTGAGCTGGTGACTCAGTCAGAGACCTCCAGAAGACATTCTCCTGGGACATTTCCAGGGTGCTGTGGGAGAAGACTGCAGGCCAGTCTCTGATGAGAATGAAGTGGAAAAAACCCCAAGCTGCTACCTGCAGTATCACTGCCAATTCAGCCCCAGATGCTTGAGCGGAGCACTCTCAGCACCTTTCTCTGAACAAGCAGTAAAACAGAAGCTCTTTGGAGAGGCTCTTCTGCAAAAACCACTTGGGGCCAACAGCCCAAACCCTGCCTCGAGCAGAGCAGATCTCCCAGTTCCCCCTTTACCATCTCGTGGGCCTTCCTCTGCTCCTGGTCGAAGGGGTGCAGCACCTGGAGGCCGCAGATCTCGCACAGCTCCCCGTGCAGGTAGAGGCAGCGCTCCCCGAAGTGGCAGGTGCCGGCGGCGGCGTAGGGACACAGCTGCTCCCCGGCCCCGGGGCAGCCCCCGGCGCCCGGCCCCTCCTCCAGCCCGCTGCAGATGGCCTCCAGGTAGGAATGGGGCTTCCCCTCCTCGCTGTCCCCGGGCTCGCTGCAGCACAGCACGGCCCCGGGGCCGCCGGGCCGCTGCTTCTCCTCGCTGGAGCCGCACAGATCTGGCAGGGACAAGCACAGGGCACTCAGTGCCCACTGCCAGCTTCAGAGCCTTTCTCCCCAAATTTAAAGTTTTCTTCCCAATGGAATCTCATCTCTAAGCCCTTTCTGCTCATGAATGGCAGGGGTTTTCCCAAACAGCCTACTGCAAAGTTTAACTGCAGCATTCACTGAGGTGCTTTCTGTTCACAGACTCAAAGAATCACAGAATCATTAAGGCTGCAAAAGATCTACAAGATCAAGTCCAACCTGTGACCAGTCCCCATTTTGTCACCTAGCCCAGAGCACTGAGTGCCACATCCAGTCTTTCTCTGGACACCTCCAGGGGTAAGAACTCTCTTCCAGTGCTTGACCACCCCTCCCATGAAAAAATTCCAGGCTGAACCTTCCTTGGCTTGAGGGATCAAACAGTTCCTCTTGTCCTGTAGCTGACTGCCTGGGAGCAGAGCCTGACATTCCCCCCAGTCCATCCTCCTCTTGGGGTGGACAAAACACTCCCTGCTCAGACCTCAGGGAGCAGAATGGAAGCAACCACTTCACAGGGCCATCGAAAGGGAACGACAGGCAG
>VYXG01011035.1:0-44396 GCA_013397235.1 Lanius ludovicianus
GGAGGCCTCACTGTCACCGACAGCCCCGTGGTGGGGAGAGAAACATAATCACTCCCTAGTACAAATTTCCCTGGTAACTGCTGTTCTCCTTCTAAATGAGCCGAGGCTACAGCAGCAACATGCTCTTTGGCATGGTATTGCTTTAAAGAATTTGCTACCACTCGCCAAGGCTTCATTAACTTTTTTGCACTCTTATCATCATCAATCACTAGATTCCACAAACATTCTCCAAATTTTTGCCATTGATCTTTACAAAACAACAATCCCGGTTCCTGAAAGAACCCCTTTGCTTTCCCAAAGGCTACTAAGCCCGTTAACTCCTTTTTAGGATTTATGTCTTTTATCTCTCACTTTTCTAAAAGTGAGGGCTACCTCACTCTCCATGCGTTTTTTCTTTATGGCCTGTTGACAGGATTGGTGCAGCCTTTCCCTGGGTAGCCCTTCACACTGGACGACGGACCCCTCCTTTTATTCTTTGGTCCAAGCGCGGATCAGGCGAATGCCAGCATTCGTCTGTCTTCTGCTTCTCGATTGCTGCTACAGAGGCTTCTCCGGCCTCTCATCAGCCCGAGAGAACACGGGAAATGTCCCTGTTCTTGGCACCACTGTAGCCAACGAGGGAAGCAAGGCGACTCAACCAATATGATTGATAAGCAAGCTTCAGTTTATTCTAGCTACTACTCTACTTTTATACACTATGTGAAACTTATGCATACTTGTCACATTTTCACTGGTACATAGCAAAAGGGTAAAAACAAAGCCGCTTCTCTTGTTGTTTACAGGCCAAGGTTCCTCCTTATTCTCACTGCACATATTTCTCTATCTGTGCTGATAACACCAAGGACACAGTGTTTTTGCCCGATCTTCCTTGGCAGCATGGCTTGCAGTTTGCGCTGTGGCTCAAGGCCTGTTCATATCTATTTGACAAGAGGATTGCTTGTACAGCTCTTCCAGGGAGCTACGTCCCTGCTCTTCTAGCCATTCTCCAACAAAAAAAATAATTTGCATTCCATCCCAAGATTCACATAATAGAACCAAGTTATCTGCAAAGGCCAATGTTTGAAATGTGTCTAACAATGCTGGGACTCATCCCCTTCTTACTCCAGCTTGCACAGCAGACGGTCCACAGAAAAGTTGAGTAAATTAGGGAACATTAGATTGCAATCTCTAATAGCAACCTGAAAGAAATGGAGGCTCTAAAGTTTCCAGGCTATAGCTAAGTGCATTCATCCTACTCTCTTCGATACATACCCCCCCAAATATTTTGCCAGAAAATCTAACAATGCTAGATCAATTACAAGGATTTTGAAACTTGTAGTAAATGCTGTCAACAGATTTACAGATTAAAAAAAAAAAAAAGGTTTCAAATTTTCCTGATACTTCCTAAATGCAAATATTTATAGTAACTTTTTAAAATTTGAACAGAATTTAATAATAAAGTTTTAAAAATAAAACCATATGAAAAAGAAACATTGGATTATGTTTCTAAACTCCTTAGCCAAGAAACCAAGCACTATCCCAGTAACACCCTTGGCTGCTTGTAAAAAAATTTCCAGTACTTTGATTTCACAAGAGAAAAAAAAATAGACAACAACCACATTGCTCTTGGCCTATTTAAAAAAAAAAATTAAATCTGCAATATTTTAAAAAAGAGAAATTTGATCTGCCTATACTTAATGCAGAGACTGGCCTCAGAGGACCTTAGGGATTTTTTGGAGTGAAAGAAATAGCTGTTAAACCAGGTAGGAATCCAAAAGCCCTTATGGTCAGTTCACAAAGCAGAGTTGTGGCCAGATGTGCTTCTCCTCTTATTTTGTGTCCTGCAAGAGACAAAAGCTATAAGAGGTAAAAGGGCAAATTGGGTAGAGGTCTCTCTGGCTTAGATGGATGCCACAATCTTGGATATAATGTTCACATTGAATGACAGCCACCTCTTATAGAACACTTTCATCCTCTATTTACCATCAATTCAGACATTAAATGCAAAGTCTTAGGACTGGAAAGCTTTGTATATAGTAGAGGACTTACTTGTAATCAAATAACATTACTCAGCAGCAGCAGCTTCTATGTATTTACTATTTTAGCTGAGCTGCAATATCAGTAGTCATTTAACTTCTGTAAGAAACCGAGTTTGTCCAACAGTTCCCACCACTTAGGCAGATAATGGGATGTGTCCCTAGGCCTTGGTGAGAGAAATGGCACGAGTGTGCCTGTTGAAGAAAAGGGGGAGAAAGGTACTTTGTGTCCCAGCAGCCTTTTCAGCACCAGGGAACCCAGCCACTCTCACTTGAGCATTTGCCATATGGTGATTAAGTGACGATAACCCCAAAGCCCTAAATGTGGAACACAGGGACATGGTTTAGTGGTGGACTTGACAGTGTTAACAGCTGGACTCAATGATCTTGGAGGTCTTTACTGTCCTCAGTGATTCTATGATCTGCATGATGAAGGTGCTGTACATATTGGAGAATTTAAGAGAAGGCATGTCCTTACCCAGTGCTTTGCTGCTCCATTCCCACTTCTAATCTTCACCACTGCTGGTATTGGTGCATGTGCTGGACTCGGATCCTCCTCAAATTTTACACTAATACACTTTCACCCTGCCTCAAAGAGTCACTCCCACTTAAAGCAGCAGGAATTAGTCACATATTGTTTGGGCATGTTAAAAAAGTGGGTTTGAGTGTAGTGTTATTCTCAGAACATTACGCAACACATAGATTCTGCTCATCTCAGAGACAGATGAGGATTACAGAAACACCAGGAAAGTGACTCCTCCAGATTTATATAATAAAATGTATAAAAATTGGAACAAATTCAAAATAAAACCCACATTCTGTCTAAATAGTTATTACTTATCAGCAATTTAAACATCGTTATCCTAAGTCATATTGCTGCTACTCTGTAAATCTCCCCACTCCTTTTCCATATTCATAAGGCCGGACTATTAAATAACCATAGTATGTGCACATTTCAAATAGCCTAAGACAGACAAAACTGTCTTGATCGCTGCTGTGTTGTGCAAACCTTTTGGTGCATTACACACTTTGGACCCTAACCAGCAGTCATTTCCCAGCCTCAAAACAAAGGACAGGAAATTCACAACATCAAAGCCATTAAATCAGTCAATAAAACTCTCGTGAATGAATTGCTATCCTGCTCAGAGCAAAGACCAATTCTCTAAAGATTTGAGCCTGCTAATGAGAAACCTCCCCAGCCACTGCAGCCGAGTCAGCACACTGGGCATACATTTGCCATTGAACAGGGTGAGCATCACCTACCCCGAGGCACAAGGAGGAAGCAAGAGACAGCAAATAGAGGAGTGGCTGGAAAATATGAGGCTCCTAATGAGTACAACCAGCTCAGCACTCCTGAACAGGGAAGTACTCACAGCTACAGGCAGAACCAATAAGCACACTCAGGCTTTTCAATATCAAGTAATTACTGTCTCAGCAGCACAGATCATCCAAAGTTGCCAGTCTTTCTTTTTAAAATGCATGAATAGAGATCATTCCACCTTTGGTGCAAAAAAGCTACAGATCTCCTGAACATCCTGCCCCAAACACAGCAGCAGCCTCTAACCCATGTCTGTGCTCCTGCTACATCCCACTACAGCAAACCACAGCCTGACTAGTCTTCAACGCCCAGGCAAGTCTGTCCAAGCCCAGAAATGCTGAGCTCTGCTGCAAACAGTCTCCACACTGCCCCACTGGGTTTCTCACCTGTCACGCCTCTCTCTGTCAGCTGACCTCCCCACAGGATTGAAAATAGAAAAAAGAGATTCTTCCAAACTTCCTTCCCCAGCAGCTTTTGATGGTGGCAGAAAACTCTCTACTTATCTCTTTAGCATTCCCCATTAGCAGTGTCTTGCCCCACCTGCTGCCTACTCTGGTTCAGCTGCTACTTGGGCCCTGGGCACCTGGGTCTCACACACCTCTGGCCATATAAAGCCACCACTAATACCACAGTAGCAGCTGCTGCTGGAGTGTGTGCAAGAAGAAAGTACTGTCACTATAATTTCTGTGATATTACCTCCTATTTTGGTCACTAGGAGAGGACAAAATGTCAACTGAGCAGTAAGAATGGTAGTATGCAAAGATGGAGCTTTAAACAACATAACAGACATGCCAGGAATGCCTTGAACAAAAAACATAATGCCCAGTCTGCTGTGGAGTGTTGCAGGATTTCTCAGCCCACGCAAACTGCAGGAGTGCATGCACCCGACAGTGAACTTTCCTTTAGTAATGACCAGCTTTACTTGTATTGTAGACCCCAGGAACCCCACAATCATTTAAAGCTGCAGAACCATTCTGGGATTTAAAAAAGCAGAGATTTTAAATTTTTTTACAGACTAGTTTCTCCCTAACAGTCAGAAAGCCTTTCAGACGTTGACATTTCCTCTATGAAACAGCTAATAAACTCAGCTGTAGAGAGAAATCTCTGAAGCTGGGAAGATTCCCTAGATGACAGGATGCACTTTCTCACCTACTTTCTGTAGAGGTTTCCAACACTGACCTGTACGAGTCCCACTAATTTCTTAGCCCAGTAACTGAAGATACTTTATATAGTGCAGAGATTTTATACACAGCACTCATCTTCAGGAAACACTGGAAATGCTTCTCAGGCTAGAGAGCAAACTTCATCCAGAGACAGCAGGATCAGAACCTGTGCTATTCCTTACCACAGAAAAGGAACATTTTACAAAAAAATTAGGCAGCATCATTAACAGTGACTAACATTATTGCCCATCAGCTTCTTTCTATCTATAGCAACTAAAATTCATACAGCAGCAAGGTTCCTACATGTCTAAAAGCAGGTATATGCTTTGAACAACTTAAAGGAAAAAATTCTTTCAGCTACTGGCAAATTATAGCATTAAAGCACTGTACTAGCAGTTGTGTAAAGCCATACTAAATTCTTTTAAGTGTTCAATCACTCTGCTGAGAACATCATGCCTACCCATAGGTATCTGCACTGTGCGCCACAGCGGAGAGGACAGGACAGCCTCCATGTATAACCAGTCATCTGCGCTGGCTAAGGAACATGAATTAGAGCTGAAGTGGTGTCAAATCACTCTTGTGTCCTCTAATGCTGTGGTCATTTAGTCCTGGTCTGGTTTCTCAGCCCAGGTAAAAGGAGTCAGCAAGATGCCAGCAGCCTACATAAAAGTGATGACAGAAAGATATCATGCAAGCACTGATACACTACTGTGGTTTTCTCAACCTAGGCTTTCAGGAGCCAGCAAAAGAGGCAGAAGGACATTACAGGAGCTAATTGTTCAGGCTTTGAAAAATGTTCCTGTGCTACTGTATTGGCTAGATAGGCTAGGCAGTTTTCAGTTCTGCTCATTGTCTGAAGTTATATGGATGTGTATAGGAGAATCTGACTCTGTCTCTTGTAGCTGCAGAGACAATGAGCTAGATCACAAGCAGAAGAAATGTGTTTCCTATCATCATCATCAATGTAAACAACTGTGCAAACAGGCTTTCTGCTTCTAGGGCATAGCTTCCACTATTGGTGCTATCTTCATTTTCCTACTGAAAAATCAGAATCAGAAGTCCTCATTCATAAAAGTGATGGCTCAGCATCATGAAAAGTAGTGTGCCTGTACACTTTTTACAACAAAGCTAATATCTACTACTTTTAAAAATGGTTCTTTCTCCAACCTGCATCTCCAAGAACTTCCACAGATAAAATTAATAAGTACACACCAAATACTTTAAAACTTGAGAAGTTTATTGCCCAGAATAGCTCACATGGTACAGTTACATGTTTTTTATTTTCTTCGTTACAAGGAAATAAAGCAAAACAGTAGAAAATGTATATGGGTTAACTGTAGAACAAAAGCCCAGCCTAATAATAGCCCTTTACATCCACCAAGTTATGCTTCAGAAAATGGCTAGCAAAACATAAAAGAAGCAGAGCATCTGAAGACAGTTTCATGTTTATGGTATAGAGTCTAAACCAGTATTAAGGGCATTTTCTGTCTGTATTGTTAATATCTTTTTTTTCATAATAGCAAATTGAAAAAGGTCTATGCAGAAAAAAAGTTAACTACTGCAAGACTTTCAAACCTCAGTTATCACCTTATAGGCTGATAGTTATGGATAATAGGAGAAGGCACATGACACAGTATTTAAAATATACAGAGACCTATTAAAATCCAAAGACTAAAAGGAACTGGGAACCGAAATTCAAAATTCACAAATATTACTTTTGCATTCTCCAATCTATATTCTGTAAGTTTGCATTCAAGCATTTTACAGCTTTTTCAGAAGAAAAGTGTAACCCAGAAAAGACTTCAAGGCTTTGCTTTGAGTTACTTTGATGGTGTTTTTTTCTTTTAGTAAACAGAATATAGCATAATCTAAGCGACAATAAAAGGCAGACACATTCCCTCACTTGTTATTAGCGCCCAATAGACCCACTGCTGAAGGTTGAGTATGAGTAAGAATATGAAGAACTTGCTGAGGCATCAAAACTTCCTCTTCTAGACCCACTCCGTGAGCCTGAACGTGAGCCAGAGCGAGAGCCGGAGCGAGAGCCGGGTGCTGAGGAGACATTGTAAGGACTGGATATGCCTTTAGAGGAAACAGAGGCTGCTTCCAATAATTTGAGCCCAGTGATGTCTTCCACCATTGACCGATTCATTGCATCTTTGTAGGATATTTTCAGCTTGGTCTTGGGGCAGGTCAGAATTTTAGGATAGCTGTTGGTGTCTTGTAATTTCTGGGCAGCACGACCGTCAATCAATCCATTCCTAATGGCTTCTTCAGTAGTTATTCTTCCACGCACCTCCGGGTCCACAAGACCTCCAGTGAGGTACTGGAATTCAAGGAACCGCTGCCCAGCCTCATAAGGCAGCCATTTTTCCTTCACTGCTTCAGCTGCTGACATCCTTTTGCGTCCACCCTTTATGCCTTCAAACCCTAGGAAGGCCTTCTGGGCTGGTTTGAGACGTGTGGCCATATCCTGATCAATGATGCCTTGGCTAGTGGCTTCCTGAAGAGAAAGCCTCTGGCCAGTGGTAGGGCATATTATGCCGCCTGTGCAGGCCTGGGCTTCAAGTAACCGCTGCCCAGTGATACTATCCACGATGCCCCGCTGTATAGCCTCTGAAATGGAGATTTTCTCCAAGTTTTCTGTGTCAAATATGGCTGCAATAGGACTGCACTCATCTGGGGTCTCTGAGAAAGAACCGCTCCTGATCACTGAAGAAGAACTCCTGACACTCAGCACGGTGGGAGACCGAGTCACTGACTCATGCCGGAACACCTCGTCAGTGCCATTACGGCAGGAAATCATGTCTGCAAACTGGGTCAGGCTTAAGCTGCCGGAACGGTACTGGTCAAAGAACTTCCTCTCCACCAGGCCTTTATCAATGGCATCTTGGATGTCATACTGGCTACCTGTTTTCCTGTCGACAAGGACTACTCTGCTGCTGCCATCTGATCCTGTGATAGTTATTTCTTCCCACTCACACTCCTGTTCAGCTAGTTCCGTGTAGGTGTCATAATCTATGAGGCCTTTGCTGTATGCCTCCTGAACGGACATCTCCCGGTTTGTTTCTGGATCCACAATGACCACCCTGCGCTTCCTAAGAGTGTTCTTCTGTGAGGTATGCACCACCTTCTTCTTCTCTCTCAGGGGCAGAAGGCAGAGCCCTGTTGCATCGTCCTTTATGCATCTATCTTTCAGTTGCAAGTAGGTCAAGTTTTCCTCTGTGTTGGGATCAAAGAACCCTTTAGTGTCATCACTTGGATCACTGAGGATCTGGTTGAGCTCCTCATTGAAGTAGCCACGCTTGTAGGCTGTCTCTACTGGCAAGCGGTAGCTCTCTTTGGGGTCGATGATCCCTCCAGTAGCAATCTGGGCCTCCAGCAGACGGATGCCGTGGCCTCTCTCTATGAGCTCTTTGTTCATTGCTTGGAACAGAGAAATGATGTTTCCAGTTTCTGGGTCTTTGTACCCAGTGACAGCTCTTTCGGCAGAGAGAAGTTTCTCTTTAAATTCAATTCCAACAAGGCCTCTTTTGTAAGCTTCCTCAACAGGCAGCCTCACATTGCTGACAGGATCCACTATGAACCCTGTGGCTGCCTGGGCTTCTAGGAGTTCAAGGGCTGTCCCTGGCCTAACCAAACCTATTTTCATGGCCTGGTAAATGCCAAGTTTCTCTTTAGTTGCCTCGTTGTAGATACCAGCAATACAGCTAGAGCCCTGAAGGAAATCAATAATTCTCTCACTCACTTCTTCCACTGTAATTGCACCTCTTTCCAAGTCATTCCTGGTTGATTCCTTAATGATTCCAGCCTCAAGCAGGGCATCTGCTGAGACAGGCTGCCTGATCCCTTGGAATGACATACTCCTCTTCTGCACTGGAAGGAGGAGCAGACCAGTGTGTGGTTCAATCCTGCATTTTTCCTTCAGCTGCATGTAAGTGACTGCCTTTTTGGTGGTGGGATCAATGAAGTTCTTTGTATTGCCTTGGCAGTTGTTTAGCATCCTGTACAGGTCTTTGTCTATCAACCCACGAGATAAAGCTATCTCTTTGGGTAGGAAAACACTGTTGACAGGATCAACAATCCCTCCCACAGCCAGCTGGGCTTCAAGCAGACGAATCCCAGTTTCTCTGTCAACCAAGTTTTTCTTGATGGCTTCAGACACCGGCACGGTTTTGCCTGAGAAAGGATCCTTAAATCCTGTAATAGCCTTTTCTGCTGTATAGATCTGTTCTCTATCATCGAAGTCAATCAGATCTCTGGCAATAGCACTGTCCACTGTCAATATCTCGTTTCGATGTGGGTCTATCACACCTCCTGTTGCTGCCTGGGCTTCTAGGAGCAGGACTGCGTTCTCTGCTGTAAGCAGCTGGTTCCGTTTGGCCTCAACAAAAGAGTATTTCTGTCTGGGCGAAAGGGACACCCCTGCAATAGCACCTGCCCCTTTGAGGTAGGGTTCAATGTCAGCCGCAACCTCTTCCACTGACCTCTGCCCCTTCAGTAGTTTATCCAGTGTGAGTTTGTCTATCAGCTGACACTCATACAGCTGCATGGCTGTGATCTTCTTCCGCAGCCCACTGAACACCAGCTTGGAGGCATCAATACAGAAGTCTTCCTCAGTCTGCGTAGATCTGTGAGCCCCATATGGGCGCTGCTTGAGTTTCTCAATCTCTCTTTGCAGCCTGAGACGCTCTGACTCCAACTCTGACTGGTTTTTGACAGCGGTCTCTTCCAGTCTGCACCGGTATCTCTCCTCAATGCGTTTGATTTCCATCTGCAGCCTTTCAATCTCACTCCTCAGGCTGTTCTTCTCCCTCTCGCTCTTCTCCCTCTCACACTGGATCTTTCTTATGGATTCCTCTGTTCGGGAGTGCTGGCTCTTCCACTGATTGAGGTCATTGAGAATTTGTTGTTTCTCACTTTCCAGGCGCTGTTTCAAACGTGATTCTGATTCCAGGGTAACTTTCAAACGGTTCAGCTCCTCTTCTAATCTCTGCAGCCTGGCTTTGTCTTGCTCCAAAGCACTCATCTTTATCAGCAGGGTCTCTCTTTCTTGCATAATGTGACTGTACTGATTTTTGGATTCTTGAATCCTACTGGATGCCTACAGTTGTGGAGGAGAAATAAACCAAGAAAGGATGGTTAGAATTTGTGCTGGTTAGAGTTATGCCTTTCACCTACAATGGTCTCCAGCCTGTCATTTAACCTGCAGCAAGCTCCCACTGGAAAACATTCTAGTCACAGCAGTGCCTTACCCAAGATTACAGATATACATAAACTGGGGAAGGCACATTTTCACTTACAGTGTCTGCAGTACTGCCAGAGACTCAAGAGACTTCATTCTGGTACCCACAGCCTCAATCTTCAGCTGATTTGGTTCTCC
Source organism: Lanius ludovicianus (assembly GCA_013397235.1). NCBI lineage: Eukaryota > Metazoa > Chordata > Aves > Passeriformes > Laniidae > Lanius > Lanius ludovicianus. Next base: position 9,880 of record VYXG01011035.1, read on the forward strand.
ATAACTTTGTGATACTTCTCACAGTACACTGACAAACATACAGAGCATTCAAGACTCATTAATAGTTTGATGCTCAGCAGATGTCCTGGCAGCCCTACTAATCCAGGGGAATTTGCATCAGCTAAGGACTGGTCATACATGGATAAAAAGGAAATATATGACTCAATTTTTGCTCTCCTGTTAGTTTCACATGTCACTCCGGACAATTTTACCTGCGTTGCTTTGCATTTTATATCTCGCAATGTCTTCACATATGTATATGCAAAAACACAAGCATGCACGTTTGTATGAAGTCCATATTAAACTGAATACAAGTTTATCTATTTGTAATAAAAGCATATATATATGTGTGTGTGTATATATACATATATATATGCACAGATGTTAAATAACGCTAAATGTTAGTATTTTTTAAAAATCAGTAATGGGATTTTTAGAATAAAGGAAAGAAAAACTGAATAAAGGAAATGAGAAAATAAATATAATGGACAAGTCTAGGAAAAAAACATTTTCACAATTTCTCACTTATTTAAAGAGCAGCTCTTTGTACAAGAAACCAGGCAGAACAAAATATTAAAAAATGTTTTGTTTAACTTGTTTATGTTGTCACCTAAAGTTTAAGAAATAAGGGCCAGTAGTAAAATTTGCAAATGCCCTTAGTGACTTAGGAACGTAAATCCCCAAAGCAGTCCATGAAAGGTAGGCTTTTAGTACCTTAAGTACAGCTGACAACTAGACTTTTAATCCTCAGTTGTAGTCAACGTCTTACCCAGCTAATCAGCACCTTGACAGCTTGTTGGTTCTGGGGTTTTTAGCCAGTTTAGTTTGTGACAGCACTCAGGTCAGCCTCAAAGGACGGCTTTAACCCATCCTGGCTGAAACAGCCTGGGAAGCACACAGCCAGCAGGGAACTGTTAAAGCACAGTGGTACTCCAGGTGCTCTCATTTTTCCCTAGGATGGTTTGCTGGAGACTGGCACAGAACACAGGTTTCTTCTGGGGCAAGGGCTGAGGACAAGGCTCTCCGAGGTGATGAGAGCTTATGGCTCCCTAGAACAGCTCCCAGGGAGTAAAGAGGGTAAGGAAGTGGCCAAATCCTGCCATTTTTATTTAAAAACTAACAAGAGGAAGGGTCATAAAGGGCATGTTAATCACAAGTACAGTGACTTCAAACAGCAAAGGGTGAATTAACTTGTTTAAGTGGACACTGCAATTAATTATATATCTGAGAGACAGTAAAGCTGGGATCAAAATATGTGTGAATACCTCTAGAGCTTGCTTTTGGAATTTTTCAATTTCCTGTCTCAATTTTTCCCTTTCTTTCTGTAAATCATTAATCAACCCCTGAAGTTCCAGGGTTTGCTTGCTGCTCATCTGAAGCTGATTCTTTAGTTCAGCAATGGTGGTATTTTTCTCATCAACTTCATTTCTGACCATTCTGAGGTCATCATACTCCAATCTAACATTTCGCAGCTCCTCCTCCAGTAACAAGTGTTCCTTGGTGAGGTTCTCAGTAAGAGACTGAAGCCTTTCGATTTCTATTTTGCATTCATTCAAGGCTTTGCTCTTTTCCTCAGAGGTTTTCTGTAAGTGCTCATATCGCAGGTGAGCCTGTTTTAGTTGCTCCTGTTCTTGAACCAACTGTCGACGTAAAGTCTCAATATCTGATGTGTATTTTCTTATCTCCTCCATGTATCTTTGCTTCTCTCTCACATGACCATCTAATACTTCTCTTTGGTGTCTAAGGTCATCTTCGTTCCTCTTCTTTACAATAGATACTTCCTCTATCTGCTGCGTGAGATTAGTTATTTTAACCGATTGGTCTCTCAGAGATCTCCTCATGCCTTCTATTTCCTCCTCCAGTTTTTTCCTCCTGGATGTCTCCTCCATTAAATTTTTGTTCTGTCTGCAGAGTTCCTCCTCCAGCTTATGTTTCTGGATCTGCAAGTCTTTTACAGTGCTCTGGAACTTTGCACTTTCTTGATCCCTGCCTTTTTTCTCTTGTGAAACTCTTTCATAGTCAATTTTCAGTCTGGCCAGTTCCTGCTCTTGGATCCTCAGCTTGTTAATTGTTTCAGTAGCACTCGTGTTTGCTTTCTGCAGGTCAAACTGGACTCTTTTCAACTGACTGTTCTCATCCTCCACTTCTTTCCTCTGACTTGTTTCTACATCCAACAACTTTCTCAGCCTTTCAATCTCTTTGTTTCTTTCCTTAATGGTCTTAGAAGCATCATCAAGTGACTGTTTGTACCGCATGCTTTCATCAGAGTGCCTCTGAATGACTTGTTTTAGCTCAATCTCCAGCTGCTGTTTCTTCTGAGAAAGCTCTGAGCCAGCTGCCTTCTGCTGCTGAGCATTCTCTTCTATTTTCCGTAGATTATCTGTTGTCTGACTTATTGTGTTCTTCAGTCTCCTAATTTCCTCACACAAATTCCTATTTTCTCTCATGGCATTATCAAGCTGTGTTCTATAATTATTTGTCTCCTCTTCCTTTTGCATGGTGACCTGGTGAATTGTATTCTTTGTGATATTAATCTCAGTTTCATATTTGTTCTTTAAACTAATAATTTCCTCATCATAACTGTTCCTTACCTTAGCCAATTCATTTTCAAGTTCCCATCGGCTTTTAGCCTCTTCCTGAAGCTGAAGCTTTAGCCTTTCCAGCTCCTTAGTTTTATCCTGAATAGTTGAGGCAGCCTCCTCAAGAGCCTGCTTGTATCTGGAGTTGTCTTCCCCACGGAGCTGAATGATCTGTTTCAGCTCCAGCTCTAACTGATGCTTCTGCTGTGACACCTCAGAACTGCAAGCCTTCTGCTGAAGAGCATCTTCTTCTGCCCTCCGCCGTTGGTCTGTTGTCTGCAGAATGGCATCGTTCAGCCTCACAATCTCATCCTTAAGGTCTCTGTTCTCTCTTGTCAGTCTGTCAACCTGGGCTCTGAGGCCTTTTGCATCATCATCTTTTTGTGCAGCTATCTGCTGGATTGTTGTCTTCTTAATATTAATTTCTGTTTCATACTTGTTCTTTAAATTACTCATCTCCTCGCTAAACTGGTTTCTTACCTTAGCCAGCTCATTTTCATACTCCCTCTTCCGTGTGCCTTCATCCTGAAGAAGAACCCTTAATCTTTCTATCTCGTACTCCTTCTCCTTGATGACCTTCTCAGACTCTAACTTTTGCCAGCCAAGACTGTCTTTCTCATTTTGCCTCGTTTTTTGCAGTTGGTCATAGTCATTCTTCTGCTGCTCATATCTATCCTCCAGCAACTTCCTTTTCCTTTTCTCATCTTCAGTCTCATAAGTCAACCTGGTTATTCTGTCATTTAGATCCTTTATTTGGGCATAGCATTTGTCTAGGTTTTGCTTAGCAGAATTTCCATCCATTTCAGCTTGTCTTTTCATTTCTTCCAAACTCATCAGCTTTGCCTTAAGCTGAGAAATGTCCATCTGGTACTTCTGCAGATTTTGCTCCAGGAATTTATGTTTGTTGCTTGTCTCTGAATTTGAATCTCTAGCAAGCCTGAGTTCTTCTTCCAGGAGTTCAATTTTAGTGTTTTTCATCTGCAATATGATAGCAGAAAATCAAACAAACAGAAAAACTCCCATAAATACTTGTGACAACTGTTTCAAAATAATCACATGGAGTACAATATACATTTGTAACACTGACAGTTTAAAAATAAATTTTTTCACTGCTTCAGTGAGAACTAAAACCCTTTCTTAATTTAATGTCATCTAGACAAATTCTGGAATCCTTATTTGTTCAAACCTTATTCACAAATGAGCATGTAATGACTTTCAGAGGGGAAAAGATGGGGGGAGGGAGGTGCCTTATTGATAGTAAAATGTGCTGTACCAAAAGTTCACCAAGAAAGCATGAAATAGTCACCTTTAGAACCTCCATGATTTTCTAACAGGTAAAAATCACATTGCATATATGCAACTTCTTAAACGGGCCCCTCTGTTTCACTGAGCTGTATCAAAACAGGAGTTGCTTCTTTTGAAACACTTTCGAATATGGGCTGAAATGAGGTGCCCTTAGTCATGAAGAGCAAGTTTTCAGCACTACCTCTGAGGTAGATGTACTCTCACTGAGCTCAAGGCTGGGATGGGCAGGGAAGGATCAGTCGCTCTGCCTTGATGAGCACCTCCTTATTTACCAAGAACTACCTCCCTTCACATGCAGCCTTGGAGGTCACTTCATGAAATACTGTGCTCTTCCTCAGAAGATGCATGACACTGCTAATATGCCTCCTTCACACGACACCTCTGAGTTCTGGATATAGTTTTGTGAGCTATTTTACACTGTACTTTCTGCCTCTGATTCGTGACAGTTTTCTAACCTGTGATAAAAATGAAAGCTAAAGAAAATAAAAGAATACCTTCAAATCCTCCATGCTCTTTAACATTTCACTCAAGAATCTGTAATAATCTCCCGATCTTGTAAGAAGCTCTATATAGCGGGACTGAGCTTCATTAGCCTTGAAAAGAAACAGAACTGTTAGCAGCTTGTACTAGAGTTAGACATAAACATACCTATGTCCAGATCATTTAAAGAATTCCAATCTACTTCAGCAAACACATAGTTTGACAAATTAAAAAGGAAATTCTCCTCCTCACAAATTCACATAACTTTCTGAGGACCTCAAAAGTGTGAATTCTTCCTTCTGAAAAATCCATACTTTTTTTGTTTTTCAAGATTGTTTTCTCCCCATGGCTGATGTGATATTAAATTCAAGCCATCATCCCCTGGTTTACCATGCTCTTCCTGTCTGACAGTCACAAGTAACCCAAGTTAATTTTTTAATAGCAGTTAATTCCCAGGCTGAAAGCGACTCAACCACTTGGGGCACAAATCTACCTTTCTCACAATATGTATGCAGTGGACACTGCACAGGAATGAGGTAAATTGCTGAGGGCTAACTACTGTGTAAACAAGCCCAGGTCTGATTTTACAGCACAATGACTATTCTGCGCTAATTCCTTGTGCTGTATTATGTGCTTAGTGCACGTTACCAGTGATGGTGCTAAGTATTAGAATACAGCTGGGTAGGACTCACAAGGGCTCACACAGACAAACAAATGTATTCAAAAAACTGATGGGGAAGAGAGAAAGATACCTCTTGTAGAATCAGCACTGCAGGAGACTGAACCACACTTTTCTTGATAGGTATGTTGAGCAATGTTTCTAATCCCGAACTGTAGGAAGCAACCTGTAGTTCATAATCCTGAAAAATAAAGAGGAAAAGCAAGACCCATTGAGAAACTGTCAAAGAATTCTCTGGTAATCTATTTCAGAAAATGCAAGGTTTTGGGGTTTTTTTGGTTTTGTGTTCTTAATGAAAAGCTACATTTTTCCCTTGTTTATATTTCTGATCATGTACAGATGATCCTCTGTCATAAACAGGAGCTCATCAGTAAATTACCCCTGTGGAGATTCATGAAGGAGAATAACAAGGGAAAAGGAGAAAAAATATTTTAAAAAAACAAGAACACAAGTGTTTCTGTAAGTTGAAGGCTACTCAGAGATGAAAAGATTCATGGGAGTAACTGGTCTAAGTACTGTTATCAACCCAAATTTCATCAGAAATAACAGTCCCTGCATTATCACATACGTTATGTCACAAATACAGCAAAATCTTTGTTGCAGGGAGCAAGATTGAGCTGGAGAAAGCATGGATATAAAGGTGACATAAAAATGAAAGTACCACAAAACCATTCCCTCTGTACGCTATGGTTTTCATGGCTATTGCACACCACTCCTCCTGCTAATCTGAATTTGTCTTGCCTCCTAGATCAGATCCTGATCAGATCTAATTTTTAAGGTATCAAACTGTTCTTGACTTCCTTATGATTTTTAACATGTGAACTGGAAAGTTTGATCTGGCTAGAAGGAGGCTTTAATTCACCTGAAGAGAAGCTCTCACTGGTATCTGCTGCATGATCCCATAGTTTTCAGGTGGCAAGTACACAAATTGCTTTCATTGTGTTTTGCACTCAGAAGTACCTCACCCTTTTGTACACACACATCAGAGAGCTGACTCTTCACCCATCAGCAAAGCAGAGACAATGAGATGTGCCTGACCATGAAAAACCACACCCCACAAAAATGCTGAGATCCAAGTACCTTAATTGCAGCTGAGCACTGATCTGCATGCTTGAGAAGCTCCTCGACTTTGTCTCGTTTCCCACAGATTTCACTGTGCAAGTTCTGTCAAGAGAAAAGTGAGCCATGAAACACTCCCACAAGATTTACCAGTATTTCCTCCTGTACATGCTGCCTCCATCAGAAAGCACCTGTAGTAGGAGACTACTGCAGCCCCTGAGGCTGAGACCTGAAATGACCTGTAGCTGGGCAGTTTTTACAACAGCAAGCTCTCCAGGCATGAGAAGGCTGCTCTCAGAGAGAACATCCAGCATGGGTAGGGAGAGTTCCTTGACTTTAGCTTAGATGTAGTGACTCTCTATTTTTGTGCTGTAATTTGTCCCATAAGTTGCACAATCTTACAGTTCCTTGAAATAATTCAGAGCTGATGTGTAAAAGTGTCAGTGAACGTGTAGGAGCCAAAACCAGCCTTGTTCATAATCTGTTGCAGTGCTGACAGAAAGTAATGAGGACAATAATATTTCCTCCCTCCTGCGTTCTACATATGTGGTGTTTTTTGGTAGCTTGCATACTTTATAATTCAAAACAGGCCACTGTATTGCAGACTGCATTGATACTGGTATTTTCTGTATAGCAAAACACTTTAAAATGCAGATAATTGAAGACAACTCATTCAGATGCTGCATACCTTCTGATCATGTAGGTATCTCATGATAGTGTTGGAATCACACAGCTTCATGGACTCAATTGAATCCTGCCGACGCTTGGCATCACAGATCCACTTGCACAGAGCCTGGTAGAGATCTCGGTAAGTTTTCAGCTGTTTGATCTGCCTTTCTAAATCCCATGATCTAGGGAAAAAAAAGGAAAAACCTGTCAAAATCGAAAGTGCATTCTCTTTCTCATTACACAGAAATAAACTAATGTAAAACTACAGGAAGCTCTGAAAAGGAGATTCTGAACAAAAATTTTAAATAAATGAGAATTGTATTGGTTCTCAGTCACCCAATATGGGTTTTTAACACCTCACTTTTGAGTAACTGTAATACACAGAGGTTGGGCCTTTCAGTCAAAGTGAGGGATGGATAAAACTGCGGTAACAAAAATCAAGTTTGCTGACTCCAGTACTCTTGTTCTCAATTTTCATTGAACAACCAGTGAAACCAGTTGGGACTACATCTTGTCCACAGATAAAAACAAAATTAGGCAAACCAAAACAAGCCATACCCCGACTCCCCCCACACCCAATCAAAATATGCCTTCAGTTCAAGACTCAGATTCAATGTTCGGTTTTGTTACTTAATTCTTAGTGTTACTTTTTCAACCCTCAAGTATAGGGTTTTCAGGGATAAGCATGGCTGCTTTTTTTGAGGGGGGAAAATGCTGACTGGAAGTATTTAATCCAAGAACATTAGTAAGAACTTAGGAAAAAAAAAAGAAAATCAGAAAAACTCTTTAACACATAGGTTAGACATTTGCATAGTTAACTATATTTTTCTGCTTTCTTACACAATTCCTTTTGAAGTATGTTCAACCTATTCACAATTGCTCAAGTCTTATTGCCCTGAAGTCACCATTTTTCCCTTGGAAGCTACGATTAGTGCACATCAGTTCTTTTAGACTCACTGCTAAGATGATCTTGGTAGCAATAGCAATAAGGAAAACACTACGAAAATATTAACAAACCTGTTATCTATCTGCTTATCAGCCCTCTGCCAGCGGTCTATTAGCTGGGTAACTTTGTCACAGTACTTTCCAATGTCCATGTCATACAGGGTGTATGACTGGCAAGACTGGGAGTGAATCTGAAGTGTTCTCTGCAGCTCATTTTCCAAGGTATTCAGTAGTGACTTCTTCATATTTAGGTCTGCTTTCATTTTCTGGAGAAAAAAACAGAATATAATTTAATTTTTTCTTGAGAAGATACTGATATTTAACCAATTGAACAGCATGCACAATATGTTGAGATCTAAAGATGTTTTTAACTCAGTAAGGTATGTATAGTGATGTCAGCTGAACTCAACCTATTTAAAGTGAAATTGTTTACCTATTCTGGTAAACAATTTGGTTTAAAAATGTGTTTAAAGTTACACTAAATAATTTTCTAAACATAAGGTCTATGCTATCATATTCTGAAGCCAACATTTCAGTTTCTCTGAACTCTGCAGAGCAGTTACCAGAGTAGAACAAGAGTCTTGCTTGTTCCTAGAAATAACTTACCAGAAAATTTTACTGAAGTATAAAAGATGCACTTGAAACAGTTGGGGAATCAAGCCTCTGGACAGGCATATCCAGTTTTTAAGCATCTAAAAACCTGCACAGTTTGGGTTTTTTTCCTATTTACATGTTTATAGACATCTTCTAGGGAGATGTTTCTTCATACACACATTTGTTTAGATACATATACTCACATACTGTGAGCATCACCAAAGGGAATACGCAGCAGAGGTAGTGGTCTGCTTGCATCCCCCAGACACAGGGATGGCTTCAGCCTTCAGTGATATGCTCAGGCTTTTTTTTTTTTTTTTTTTTTTCTGTTGTAGCTCCAATTTACACCAGCTAGTAACACCTCCCAGCAACTGAACTGCAGCTCTCATTTAACACGATAAAAAGGTAAGCAGGTTGTGCTCAATTTGTGCCTCCTACACACTTTTCCCCTACTAAATGTAAGAACAGAAAATAATGAAACAGTTCTTGTTCTCCCAAATGCATTCAGCACACAAAAAGACTGGCAGATAAAGGCAGATAAAAGACTGGATCTGCAAGACAACTTCGTGCTCAGCAAAGCAGTTATTTCCCTTTTCCCCTTGTACAGGCTGGATACTTTTCACTTTAAGATTTGACATAGATTCTAGCAAAACCAGGACACTCAATAATACTCAAATTTGCTTGTTACACCTAGAGGACAACAAGGGCAATTAACAAGCCTGTATGAAAGAAAGGAGATGCTGCCTTCAAATCTACATTCTCAAGTGATACAAACAAATACAGACAGTAGTGTTCACAAATGCATTACAAAAACCTTCCATGCAGCCGCCCTTGCTGTGGGGGCAGCAACAACCAGGGCATGGAAGTAGTAATAACCTATACATTCCTTTCAACAATTTCATAGACTCACAGAATATCCTGAGTTGGAAATGACCCAAAAGAATCACTGAATATAACTCCTGGCCTTGTACAGGGTACCCCAAGAGTCACACCATGTACTTGAGAGCATTGTCCAAATGCTTCTTGTGTTCTGTCAAGCTTGTTGCTGTGACCACCTCCCTGGGGAGCCTGTTCCAGTGCTCAGCCCACTTCTGGATGAAGAATCTTATCCTAACATCCAACCTAAACCTCCCCTGACACAGCTCCTTCCTGTTCCCTTGGGTCCTGCCACTGGTCATCACAAAGAAAAGACAAGTGTCTGCCCCTCCTCTTCCCCTTGTGAAGAAGCTGTAGACAGCCATGAAGTCCCCCCTCAGTCTTCTCTCTCCCAGGCTGAACAGACCAAGTGACTGCAGCCACTCCTCATATGGCTTCCTCAAAGCCCTTCACCTTTCTCGTGGCCCTCCTTTGGACGCTCTCTAATAACTTCCTATATTTCTTATCTTGAGGCACTCAAAACTGCACACAGGACTCAAGTGGAGGCTGCACGAGTGCAGAGCAGAGCAGGACAATCCCCTCCCTTGACCTGCCAGCAACTTTGTGCCTGATTTAGAAAACATGGTATGTCTACATGTAAAATACAGCAGGATCAGCATTTCCATCTCATGTGGTTTTGGAAGGGTTTCCCACAGCTCAACAGATCTGCGCTGGCAGCTACAAATTTTGCTTTGCTTTGTCCTTGGGTTTTGGCCCCTCACCTTCAGACAAGCCCGATAAGCCTCCACTTTATCAAGATCCAAAGGAACAGTCTCCTCTTCAGACAGTCTGACTTCAAAAACTCTGATCACATCTTCTGTTTGCAGAATTACCTGGAGCAGACACCTCAGTGCATTCAAGCTAAATAAAATGATACAAGACAAATCCATTATGGATTAAGGCAGGAACAGTGATATTTTTAATTAATTGCAGATGATTGGCTAAAGAGAATAGGTAACACAAGAAATTTATGTGATACCTATTCTTCTCACTTTCTTTTTTAAAGTCTTCTAGAAAAGAGAAGAAATTAACGTGTCTGTTTCTATCAATACGTATACAATTTGCAGAGAAGATGATGTAATTTTACACTACTGGTAGCAAAAGTTTTCTGGACTAAGGATTAGGGGAGAAAGTGAATATTTATTGCTATAGCCCCAATTTACTTACCTGTCTAAGTAGCCAGCAGAAACACCATTAATATTTTCCAGCTTTTGAAAGAGGGCATTTATCTCTGATTGCAAGTACACATACTTCTCACAGCCTCTGAAGTTAGGCAGCAAGTCCTTATGCTTATTGAGGGTTTCAGCCATTATTTGAGAGTCATTCTGCACCCCCTAGGAAAAACAGAATGCCTGGTTTACATATTTTTGGTTGGCTGAATGATCATTCTACAGCACATATGGAATTGGGCTCCTTATCCAAGGAGTCCTCTGCTACATAACCAGCTTGACTGAGGACTGAAGCAGTGGCTGAGCTTGCTTTTTTCAAGGCAAGCAATATTGAGCAGTTTCTTTTTTGTCCAGAATATCTTTTTGATCATCTCCACTCCAAAACTCATCTCTGACAAGTCAAAGTCCTTCTGCTCTTGAGACCTTTGCAAACCTCATTGCCCCACAGGAATTTCTCATATGTTGAACCTATAATCTTTTTGTACCAATCTTCTCTCAATGGTCTCCCACAAATCTAAAGAACTAGCAAAGGGATAGTAAGTCTCACATATCCAGTCTGTATCCCACAGACAGCACTTTACAGATAGGTAGTAAAGTGAAGTCCTTGGAAAAGGATTTTAATGGCACTTTGCTCTGGATGAGGCTTAACATGAACTCACTGCCACTTGACATCAGTCTTTCTGTATTCCTTTTATGGCAGAATTTTACTTCTAAAATTCAAGAATCAACTTTTTCTAATTAGAAGCTAAATTCTAATCCAAATCATCATGATTAGCTTCCAATTGAGAATTTTCTGCACAGGATGTGTGTCTTTCCCATCTGATCATAAACAGAACTGCAGCGTGCTCTGCAGCACACAGATGCTCAAAGAAAAACATCCACAGTTACCTCTAGGTCCTTTATTCTGGCTGAAAAGTCATGCATAGCCCCTTGATCCACTCCAAGAGGAGCTCTTTGAACCATCTGAATCTCAGAAGCTTCAATCTGACGCCGAAGTTTCTGAAGCTCCATCAGCAGCCAGGCCTCCTGCTTCTCAAGCTCTCGGTTTCTCTCATTAACGATAATGGTGCTTGAGGAACCCACAGGACAGCTCTCTGTTGGGACCACTGTAAAATGAATTGGGTAAGCATCAACTGACAGAGGACTGAGCACCCACATGCAGGAAGCCAAGGCAGTGCCCAAGTCATCCAAGCAGCAAGCTGATCTATAGAACTGAGAACAGGTAGAAGATCTAGGCCCTTAGGCAGCTGTTTCAGGGAATTAAATCTCTCCTTCACAAAAAAAATAAACTTGCTTCCTGAAATGCAGCAGTGAGATTTTGCTTCCTAGTAAAACATATTGGATGGACTAAATTCCTCTCATTCTCCCAGCAAGTTCCATGAATTTTGGAGGACTATTCCCAGATTCCCACCAAATGAAGGAAGAACAAAATCTTCCCCTGTGCATGGCCAGTTTTGTTATGTTGGGAGACAGCAAAACAGTTCTTGAACATGTTCCCATTCATACATTGAAGAGAACATTTTCACATAAAAAGAATGCACCACCCACCACCTCTGGAACAAAGAAACCTCAGCAGTCCAAACTCTGCAAAGCCAGAAAGACTACAGACCTGTTTGTGGCTGTCGTGGTTGATTAGGCAGTTGTATGATCAAGGTTTGGTAGTGCTTCTGAGCATCAGTGAACTGAGTCTGGATCTTTCGTTTGTCTTCATCACCAAACATCTCTGAGCCTTGGCTGTTCCTGAGGAATTCTTGATAATGGATCTCCAGGTCAGTTATTATTTTTTGGTAATCTTCCTTACGCATTGTTTTCAGCTGAAATAAGGAAGAAAGGATTTTTGAAATAAAAGGGAAAAAAAAGCAATTGGCGAAGTTTCCTGACTAGTTAATCATCATGGAACAAATTAACAAACCTGAAAAAAAACCTAAGTAATCACATTTTTGAATAAATCCTAACTAGGCTGCCTCAAAAAGTATGGTGCTAAGAGTACCATCAGAGGTAATCTATCCTTGTTACCATCATTTCATAACTTAAGAGCAGTTTGAAATTCTACCTCTTACTCTGTTTATCCATGCCCTTGTACTGTGGGAACAGGTACAGCAAGCATGTAATAAATTCCTTTACCTAATCTTCTTGCTTATCTGTATTGTGTTTGAGTAGGAAAGCATTTTTTCTCCTTTAACAAAATTATAAATTCCATATGTGTGAGTGTTTGTGCAACCCAGCAAAAGGAAGGCCTATGGTTTTGTTGAACATACATCTGCACAGGATACTGAAGGGTCTGCTTGGGACAGCAGACATCAAGTCATGGATGTCTCTGGTCTGCAGGCTAGGCCAGCCAGTGTCTTACCTTGGCAATAGTCATGGCTCTGATTTTCTCAATGTCAATCATGCAATAATGCCAGGACACCAGGCTCTTCATGTTGATATACAGCTGGTTCCACAAAGCTAAAATAGCTTCATAGTATTGCTCAATTCTGGCATGAGAAAAAAAAGAAAAAAAGTATGATCGAAATGAATCTATACTTGTAGCACAGCCACAAAACATCCCAAGAAACACCCACCAGATGTGGAGTGCTAAGGCTCATCCTCTACTTGAAAAAATCTTGGAAAATAATTTATATATTACTTTCATTATTACAGATGTGAAAAACTTCACAGACATTAACATTTAAATCTTTTTAGACTGCAACCTAGATCCCAGCAAGTTTCACTGAAATGAGTTTCCTCAAGTCAAGGGTCCAGTCCTTAATCCCCCACCCTTACAAGTAGGGGGAGTGCCCTCTGATCAAAGCACAGAACATATTCTGTGACTGGTTGCTATTTTGGGTGAACTCTAATCCCCATGGCAAGTGCCCAAACCCAAGTAGCAACTCACTTAGTAGCAAGATCCACTGCTAATGGATTGGGGGGTGGGATGATAAGACTGACAGATGGCACCAGCATATCCACTCCTCCGGGGCCGGTCACCAGCCACTTGCTGCGCTCATTGTTGTCCTTCAGGATACACTCATCTCCTTTACGCACCGTTTTCTGTAGGGGATGCACAACAATGTTTTTCTTTAGTTAAGTAAGGTGGGGCCTCCAGGAGAGACAGACAAGGAAGATACTTCTAGATCGCAGAAGCAGGAGTGCTTCCCAGCTACCAGGTCTGGGAGTGCATCTTGGCTTCGTACTGGGGCACAGATCAATCCCTTCTCACTGAATCTGGTTTCCATGCGAAGAAAACCCAAAAAAAGCCCAAGTGTGAGCCACAGAATACTCAGAGCAGTTGCCAGTCTGGTAGATGATCAGACCTGGGGCTTGCCCCAACAAACACCAAAGACTGACTGTGGACACATGGCCTGGTAAGCTATGCAACCATGCATGGCTTTAAGACAGTGAGCTGGAGGCACAACAATGTTCAGTGCTGCATCCATATTTGCAAAGGGACTGGGAGTGAGTGTGGCAGAGCCAGATTCATCAGCTCCAACTGCCAGAAATCCTGACACCAGGCAGCCATGGGTGTGGCCAAGGTGCAGGAAAAAGTACATAAGCAGAAAGCACATCTAAACTTACTGTAAAGTTAAAAATACAGACATAAACCCAAGCAGCCCCAGTACTGAGGAGGAACACCAACATTCATTTCATATCCCATCTAGAAAAAAAGTGCGAATACCAATGACTAACTGCATATTCCTCACTTTTTGTTAGATGAATTGCTCACCTAAGGATCCAGAGAGACACTGGAAAGGTGAGCAATCGCTAAAAAAAAGGTGTGGATGCTGGGAAGCATCTGTATAACAATTTTAATCCTATTATCAACAAGACCTTTATGTGCTAATTTGAAATATGAGTATTAATTCTATTTGATAGATTAATAATAATAATTTTGACTACATCTATTAACTAATCAGAACCTAGCTTGCTTATTCATAATGGCAAGAAAAGCAGAATTTCTTCTGTCAAAGAAATTCAAGCTGACCAGAAGCAGATAAAGGGGTTACACCTATCACCTCAATGGTTTGCTTACTAAGTAATTTGCCATGTTCTAGTTTACATGATGTTAATTCTCAGCCAAAATAGGATACAATACCAGATCCTGTTTGTAGTCACACAGAGCCTTGAGGATAATGGGCTTGTTACTTCGATAGTCTGGGTTACGTGGCTTCAGCTGCACAATCTTCTTGGACTTATTCACCAAACTCTGCACTTGCCTCTTGTATTCAAGAATTCTCTCTCGTTCATTCTGCAAAGATTAATTGGATATTAAAAATTCATTTTAAAAAGAAAAGGCATCTAGTTCCCACTGTTTTATTTAGAGAGGGATACATGTTGAGCTTATAGTGGGCAGAACTTACTTTAGCTCCAATGGGATGACTCTTTGGCCTACAATGCAACATTTAAGTTTTAAAAAGAGCAGAGAAACATCCAACTAAGTACCTTTGAAGCTCTGGCAAGATGCAAAGTTTGCAAAATTTGCATAGCAGGTTTTTCATATACATCTTCAATGTGGTTAAAGTGGTGTTTAAGAAATACAGGCATAAACTGAAAGAATCTAACAAAATGAATGATAACCAAAAAAAAAGGGAGCAACTACACTTTCAAATCTAACTTCATCAATTGGCCTTTTACACCACTGACCATTTTTTCTCCAATTTGGGGCAGTAATATAAATTTATAATAAGCAAACAGCTAAAGAAGTTGACTTACATCCTTTCAAAGAGACTATGCTGATAGAGTGATATGATGAATCATTTATCAAATGCATTTATCCTTTGAGACAAAATCTATTCTACCACCTAAGAATAAAAGTATTCCTTTTTTTTTTTTTCCAATTGTTAGCATGTCAGAAACTTGGGAATTTGTTGGAGTCATTACAGGCTTAAAAATATAATGGTCTCAAGTTCATATAGTACTGTATTTAAACATTGCAGTGCACTTGGGTTTACATTTGATATCTAAAGAGGACAGCTGATTTCCCAGAAAAGCAGAACATAACCTGTCAGGCGAGTGTGACAGTACCTCCAGCTCTTTGATCTGCTCCAGCAAAGTCTGCAGTGACATGCTCTTATCACAGATGAACTTCTTTCTGATAGAGTCTTGTAAGTTTTTCAGGTAGCACTCTGTGGCTTGGGCCTCTTCAAAGAACTACGGGAGAAAAGTTGTGAATTTGGCTATTCATAGCTCTTAAAAATTTCTGCTAAAAATTTATGGACTCCTTTAATGAGAAATCTCAGTTTATCTCTGGGTCAATGATAGCATTTATAACATGGCACAATAAATATATCTGTGATGGGATTCATACTTTTTAAAAAAGTAGTGTGAATTCTCCACATCACTACTCACCTGAAAGTAAGCTGCATTCTCCTTCAGATGAACATCAATACATTTGGTGATCTGAAGAATCCAGCTCCACTGAGTTTGCAATGTATCCATGTAGGCCTAACAAAAACAGTAATACACACAACTCAGGCCACCACACTGATCTCTCTCCCACACCTGGACTCAAGCAAAATTATCTACGCTCCACATAAATGCAAATGAAAAATCTGCTAAAACAAATTCATGCACACCAGAACAATGTAACTCATGCAAATGGTTTTGCAACTTCTAAGCATCCACCTAACTGAAATGACTTAAATACCTGCTGGTGAGACACAAAGAGAAATCTGTTCATGACCTGAATTTGTTTGATCAGCATAAAACCCCAGATATGTTAACAAAAAGGGGTGAAAAGCACAAAGTAGTGCAAATAAAGTATTTCAGCTGCAAATTGCCATGTTCTCTTTCTTCCAAAGAACACCTCCAAACATGATACTTTATGCTGGTTGTTTTTAGATTCAAAATAATCAGGCAGCCATAGTGTATATTGTTTACAAAACTACATGCAACTTTCACTTCACTGCTGGAGCTTACAAGGATCTTTCCTTTAACAGAGAAACTGACTACAGGAGAAATTGGATTTTACACAACACGATAACAGTTAACAAAGTAAACACACTGAAAAGCAGAAAGGATTATTCTTTTTTCCTTTTAGCTTCTTCAGTTGCAGGGTTCTTATTCACTCTTGAAACTGCAACAACTACAGCATTTCCTAATAAAAATGAAGTGTTCCAAATTGTTGCAGCCTTTTTAATTAAGAAGTAAGTCTACACAAAGCTGTGAAAGCAAAACTGTCTCAGCTAAGCTGTAGAAAGGCACTATGGATTTCAGCTGCAGAAAGTATTTGCACCTGGATTAAACAGAAATCCTCAACAAAGGGTGTGGCTTTTTTCAAAACATGCCTACTAAGACAGCAGAACAGCAATGACATGCCTTCCTACCATAAATTCTGGTGCACTGTAGTCAGCTGAAACGAGACGTAGCAATTTCAACACACTCAGATAACTCCCTAAGCTTAGAATTAATTTTTATATGCATCTATCATCATGCAGTTGTTAATGGCCAGGTTTGTAGAGGAAGGTAGTAAAAATTATTACAGCAGTTCATACAGCTGGGTGAAATGGAGATGATTTTGGGCAGGCAAACCCTTTCTGGGTTAAAATGCAGCATTTTGTATGTGGACTTTCACTGAGAATCTTTCCCATGTCACAACTAAAGGAGCAAGTGAAATCACACGAAGTCTAACTCACCTCAATTTTGTCTGAAGCAGGGTGCTGATTGAGCACCAGCTGGTCACTTTCTTGTTTTAGCTTGTTGAGTTCTTTTTCTTTAAGCTCCAGTTCACTCATACGTTTCTAAACAACCAAAACACAGCATTAAACAAGCTCCAAAGGTACACTGCACAGGATGATTTGCTTAAAATTTCCCAGATAGCTGTGATAATGTAAAATTATCACCTATAAAGGGTTTCCATTAACTGTACTGAAGCTAATTATGAAGACAGTAGAATCAAAGAAGGTGCAATCTTCTTGATTCTAGTCTCTAGGCTCGCAGCTCTGCAGAGCAAAGCACACAAAAAGGGTCTGCCTTTCTTACGAATGATGGAAGCAAAAACGACGGCATCTTGCAAAATCCAGAACAACCAAACTAAAAAAAAACCCCACCTCCTTAACAGTGTGAATTTTCATTCCTTTTTCAATTTGGTGATCAGCACCAATGCTGGTTAAACAAACACACATGCTAAATTTCCCTACACCCACATGTTACAAGGAGCAGAGCAAGCTACGTCGGACTGTGCACTCAATGTGCTGCTGGCAGAACCACCAGAGGAAGAGAGCATAGCTCTACTTCCCAGTGACAGATAACCAGGACCAAATATAGGGACCTCTTACCCCTGTGTAGTCCTAACAGGGACAATTAAAACTGCTTGATTCAAGCCCTTGATTTGGCAGGCCAGCACAAGCTGCATGTGATCACTGGTCCACAGTGGACTGTACCAAGAAGGCCACATTCCAAGGTCAAAATAAACCATGACAACTCATTGAATGGGAGCAAAATCTTCCAAAAAATGTCCTGCCTCGGCTCAAAAGGTTATTACACAGTACTGAATTGAAAACTGTTGATAAAAAAACCCCCAGGAACTTCAAAAGAGTGAAGAAACAGCTTGTGATGAGCCTCTCCAAGAGAGGCTGTTCCTCCCTGACTGTTCCAAGAGGGCCCATGGAAAACATGGGGAGGCTGAGCTGTCTTACAGAGAAGGACTCCTGCTTCCTAGCAATATCAGTGTTCCTGTCACTCCAGTCATAGAGGAGTTCCTCTTCCTCACAGTCATTGATCCACATAATCTCTCTGCTGGTGGCCTGGATGAGGTTCTGGAATTGGCGAAGCTGATCCATTCTCTCAAAGGAATATTTCTGCAAGGAAAAAGAGAAATGAGAAGCCATAAACACATAAATGCCTGAGTAGGGTGGAGAAAGGGCAGCCAAGAGCACAGCATGGTCTTTTTTTTTTTTTTTAAGTAAAATAACAGGAAAACCCACACGTCTGGAAAACCTGCTGGCAATGGACAGCAGATGTCCCTGGGTTTATTGAACCATGAAACCTTTTGGCAATGGACAGCGGACAACATGTCAGGATTTACAGAACATTGGGAACCTGATGTCAGCAGCTTCTCAAAGTTATTTCAAACACATGTGTAGCAGGCATGTAGGCAGGCAAGCAAAAAGGTGTGGAGCAAAGTGCAAGAAATATCTGAATATTTAACATCACTTTTACTTGCATTTGTTGCTCATAGTACATCCTTGATGTTATAGCAGCATCTTTTGCACAGTTGACACTTCATGAAAAAATTCTTTTTCTTCACATCATAGTACACATCCTGTTGCTTGAAATCAGACTGCCAGGAATCAGATCCTGATCCCAAGGGTTAAATAAACCATTTGCACAAGATTCTAGCTGTGTTTTACATGAAGATTCACAGCAGGGAAGATGCACAGCCCTACACAGAATTTGGTTCTAGTCCCACCTCTGAGTAACTTTTTAAACTTCATATATAGCCTAATTTCATCACTATATTTGCTCCCACTAAGGAGGTACAGTTCTACTCTTCACCAGCTTAGTGACCAACTCCCTTCTCCAGGTGCAAACTAGAAACTTCCTTGTGAGAATAAGTCAATTATACAGCAGGCAATGAATTAATCTCAAGTCTGTGATTCAAAACAAAACTTTCAGAAACTACAAAGCACTGCTGAATTAAATTATTTAAATATGGATCGGTGTCAAAACCTGAAGTGTCCCTTGACAATCACATACGTCTTAATAAAGCAAACAGGGTATCAGAAATGACCACATCCCATGCTTACCAGCAGGCCTTCATATTCTTCCTCCAGCTGATGAACCGCAGCCTTCTCCCGCTGGAACAGAGACAGCAAATACTTAGTGAGCCTTTTGTAAGTTGCCTATTTGCTGGTGTTTGCTTTACAGTGTCAATATCATAATAATTGCAGGTGGTAACCTGCAAATGCCTGCAAGAGACATCTGTCAGTAGTAGATTTGCTCCACTGGATGACTCAGGAAGAATAAAACCAAGGCTTGGACAAACTTATTACTGTCAGGGATGCTTAGTATATAACCAAGTCTGCACATAATATGCAGTACCAAAACAACACTTGAAACTGCATTTCTTTCTCCACCAAACTCCTAGACCAGCTAGTCCTAGAGCTAGCTTTGGAGATTATGAACTAGTATAGATTACAATGTGAGCAGACAGCTCCAGTCTTTATCCCTATTTTTCTGGCTGGGAACCTGCCCAGCCTTGGAACTGTATTCCACAGAGCAGAGTATCACCTTTCCTATGTGAAGAAGAGAAAAGGAAGTAAAATCCTTTCCACTCGTCAGCTTGGTTGAGAGATCGGGGCTCCAGAACAGACTATCTTTTCTTTAGATTGAACTCTCCCCCCAGTTAAGATAAAAGATGAATGGAAATTAAATAAGCCTTGTCTCTCCTATATGTAACTGCTGGGCTGACAGGAGAGAGAGTTAACAACTGCATTTTCAGTCACTTCTTTATTCCAATCACAAAATTTAGAGGGCAACAGAAGTCTCAGAGAGGAAAAAAAAAACCCAAAAATAGTATCAACACCTAAGAAAAGCTTTAATCTTAGCCCAGAATTTGGGCATTTTTCACAGAAAAAAAATTCAAGGCTGCATCTGAGCACCCACCTTATTCTTTCACTTTCTTGTTTAATATATTCAGATAGCAAGTGAGAATAATAATTCTTAGTCATTCTACTAAAAAAAAAAATATGGCAATATTTATTTGCCACACTTGGTGCACAACAACAAAAAGTCAAATAGCTGCTAAATTTTCATTTTAAAATTCTGAGGAAAGAAGTGAAACACAAAATTATCACGGAATTAAGGTTGAAAGTGGTTGCTATCACGACACCGGTGCTTTCTGAAGAGAGGATTAACTTTTCAGCATTCCTTTTTTGTAGAGGAACACCAGTAAGACAGTGCTATAAATCCAGACCGAGCGAAGTGTAAGGGAGGACAGTAATTACCAGATCTGTTTTGACTTTGTCCAGGTGCCAACGATAGTCTCCGATGGCATTGTGAGTTCTCCTGTGCTCGCCAATTTGTTGCTCAATGGATGCTGCATCAAACCCCCACTTCACTTGCTCCATTTCAACCTAGGAGCAAGAAACAGGATTAGTACTTTCATTTCCAACATTACTGCCTAAAGTGGGGCATAAAGGAATTCCAATGAAGGAAACAGACTATGTGGTAGAGAGTAAAACTGAAATAAACAGAAGTTCAGAATAGGGAGTTACAATTTCTCCAAATTGCCATCATTTTAACTGTGTGACAGGCTCTCAAAGCAGAAGAAACAAAATAGGAAAAATATTTCAGCTGTTTATAGTTAGACTAGATAAAGCACACCCACTAGTGTGTTTTCATATGGTTTTCTTTGGACCAAACTGTTATTTAATGTTCTACAGTAAGATTACATTCTTATCACTCTGAAAACAAATTACTTTATCAAACAATGCTGTTCATGCAATCCATGTTACAATGCTCAGTTAAGTTCTATAGTCCAGTACATCACATTTCCATTTTAATTTGGTCATGTAAACTTCAAAAACCTCAGTTAAATACAGTCACACTAAATGAAAAAAAAAAAAACACAGAAGATAAACTGAAATTATTAGAAAATGTGTTGTTTGTCTTGCATTTTGGCAACATTTAATGTAGGATGCCACGTGAAAATCTCTAGAAACAGCCTTGAGAACAGTAATACATCTGCTAATTACTAACCCAAAAAATTACTGCAGTTCCTTGTTTCATTTTTTTCAAATATTAAAAGCCACTTAACTCTAAATTCAGCTCCTCAAACTCCAAATCCTCTTTTATGCTGCAAGGACACACTAGGGATCTGTCTGAATGCCTGTCTGTGCACATGCCCAGTAAAGAAATGGGTATCTTAATCTTGGGCAGGGACTGAATTCGGTAATTACCAGCCTGGAGTCAAATCTCCATGAGTCAACAGATGACAATAAAGCCAGAACTCAAGCGTAGGGGTTCAAAGGCAGTGTTGAAAACGATCCAAGAAATGAAACCATTTTTCATTCAGCCATTTAAAAGTTACAGGACTTTGACCCTTCTCGTTATATTTAAAGTCTAAAGAGACTGTAGCAACAGTGGCAGTCGTGGCTGGCTGCCATATGTGAACAAAGGCTGTCTGGATTTGACTGCACTTTCCCTAGTTCTGCACTGGAAATCTGACCAACCCTACCTACAACCTTATTCTCCTACCAGCAAACCAATCAGACGAAAAACAGAAAAACAGCAAAAAACTGCAGGTGCTCAGAACTTTTTCCCATTTCCGCATTACTAGGGGAAACATTATCTTTGTCTCAGTGTGAGCAAGTAATGGGACACAGGAAGTCATGATGGAAAGAAGCAGCATGGTGGCAAGTTCAAAATAAATTTTCCCAGTGAGGTGAGAGCTTACTGGCCCCATTTCAGCTTTGCTGTAGGAATGAAGGGGAAGAGAGAGAGAGAGTGCCTTCTACTTTCACAGGAGTTTTAGTGTGGGAACACAGCTATAAAGCACTTGCTTATGCTCCCTGTGTTTAGCGAGAGGTGTCTGAGCAGGGCATCACGTGGTGTCTTTGGGAGGTGCAGCATGTTCACCATCTTTCATCGCTGGAAGCGTGCCCAGAGTCTGTCCAACATCACTCCTCAAGCCATGGCAGGTCTGATGATTAGCCTCCTCTCCCACAGCATGTGTAGAGCAATAACCTCTGCTGCTGCTGTCCAGGCACAATGCCTGTACACATTACAACAAAAGGAGTGCACCTCCACTTGCCCTTCCTCCTCTAAAAGATGCCACACCGGAAGACTACACTGTAACTATCACCCACTCAAAAATAGTGCAGCTCTACAGAGCTCTATCTCCTCATCTGGTTAGTGTAAGACCCACCTGGCAAATGCTATACCCAGATAATAATGACAGAATCACAAAGAAACAAACTAATAAAGAGAGATAAAAATAATGCAATTTCAATTTACAAGGAGTCTGCAAAGTGTGATTTCAGCCACCTCGTTCCAGCCTCCTCACCTGTCTCTCAGAAAGGGCTGTCCAACCACAAACTCACAACTTTCACTTCAACACACAACTTTCACCTCAACAGCACAAAAACAGAGTATGGGCTCCCAGTGTGTGTTTTCCACGCCAGGTTACATTAGCAACAGCTGTGAATTGGTAAATTTGCTCTCAGAATGCAACAAACAGTAGCTTCAGCACTTCTGTGTGCATTTCAGCACTGACTTCTGAAAGCCTAGTCCCATGGCAACCAGCTCTACCTCTCTGTGGTAAAGGCAGAGTAGAGGGGGAGAACAACTGTAAAACACTGGACAATGGTTAAATCTGTGAAGATGGTCCTTTCTGTGTAAAGAGTTAAAATAAATATGAATCAAAGGAAATCTGTGCAAGGAAGGAAGGAGGGAAATACTGAGCACAATAATCTCAGACGCAAACATGCCAATGCCTTTTGTCGCGTTAACACCTGTGTTTCATTTAGCTTTCAAATCTAACTTCCACACCTTTTCCTCTGCAAAAGACCATGATCTGTGTTTGGATTTCAGTGGGAATTCACTGTATCTACAATACTGGGGTAAAAAAAAAAGGAACTTGGAATAACATAGGAGCATTCATGTCTACTTTTACTTTTCTACTGGCACCCAAAGCATTACTACATATGAGGTGATGTTCATAAACAACACAGGTTTTAGCATTGTCCCGGGGTTTTTGCACAGGTTTACCTTCTGCTGCCTCATCCAGCTTAAGCATTCACTTGTGACACGTTTCGTGTACTCATCCCAGCCTGAGCCACTCTGAGAGGAGAAGCAGCCACCACCTTTGGAGCTGGCCCTCCTGGCACGGGGAACACTGATGGCTTTGTACAGGGCACGCATTTGCTCCTGGAGCTGAAGCAGCCTGAAAGGTAAAGAACCACTTAGGGCCTGTGAGCAAAACACCCAGAAAACACACAAACAATGCAATTTATCTCTTCTAATGGATCACCAACTATTCAAAACAAAGTGTTGAAAGCAAAGACCACGGAAAAAATATACTAAGATTTCATGGAGATAAATAAGGCATAAATTTCTATCAGAAATATATTACTGCAAGGTCCTGCTCCATGTTAGCATGACTGAACAGATTTATTAGACCTTATTGATTTCTATCACATCCTGCAACAATAGGGAAGGTGAGTACTTGAGGTACCACAAACTTTTATCAGTCACATTCCCACCCCCAACCCTTCCCTGACAATACCTTTTCTGATACATGTCACAGGGCTGGCCCATCTGCCTCATCTCTCTGATCAGCCCATCCAGGATGTCCATTTGGTCATTTGCCTGTGCAAAACAGTCTTCCAGATCCCTGTTCCCTCTAAGTGGGACACCATCCCCATATTTCAATTCCTAAAGAAAAAAAAGATGGGAGATTAATTTAAATATTCATCATCTAAGCTTCATTTTGGTTTTCTTAAAAGAGATGTTGTGAAGACTGATTTTTTTTCTTGGGAAGCCTGTTAAGTTTCAACTGTCAAGTCTCTGACTGCCAGTTTTAACCAGCAGAAGGCTGACTAGCAAAGGATCCACAGTCACTGAAAAGTTCTTATTAAAATGAAATATGGAAGAAAATTATTAAAATGTAATATCAAACAAAACTTTCCATAAAGAACAGCACATCTTGATGTTTATTTCAGTGGAGCCAAGGCTTCACATGGTGTGCTAACTTCTTAAGACATTATGCTTTTGTGTTTAGAAGATGAAAAGGAAACACTGTTCTAGTAGGAGATGGTGGATATTGCTCCTGATTTTCCAGAAGTTTCCCTGAGGTTCTAAGACTTCCACCTCCTGCAAAAACACGAGTGGTACCACCTGCCTGGGTCCAGTGCCATGCCCCATCACATTTGCATCCCACCTTATTACCCAAAGTCTAGGCAAATCCATGCACCCTCTCAGTGCAGTTGGACCAGCAATGTCATGGTGTTTCAACCAGGAAGACATGGCTTTTTGCCCTCATCCCACACTGACACAGATATGCTGAACAAAACATAAGGCAGACATGACCTGATTTTGTAAATAAAATGTTATGGACCTCATTACTCTGTCCCTCAGAAAGAAGAAATAAACAAAATAAGCAGTGCATGTTGTGGCACCAAGCTGGAACTAAACATATCTTTCTTTCAACTTCACTGGAATAATATTAGTCCTGAACAAAAGGCAGTGTTTACTCTGGCATTGATTTTTATATAAACATGCTCACACGTCCTGTATCTCTGAAAAGGAAATGAACTCCTAACCACAGAGTTCATTTCTGAAAGAATTTTCTGTCCACAGAGGGTCCAAAAGTGTGCATTAAATCACATCTACTGCCAGAACTGTGAAGGGGTTTCACATCTCAATGGCCTCAACAGCAGGATGCACTCACCACCCTGCACCTCCTCTGACTTCAGCAGGAACAGAGGACACCCCATGTTTGCCAGGAGTGAATTTAGCATCAGTGAGGAACCGGCCTCCAGGCACTCTGTGTTTGTACCAGGGTAGCATACTGCAGAGATTATCCGTATGTATTTGAGCTGAAACAGCCAGGAAGACTTTAGTCTAGTTCCATTTACTTCTTTAGGAATCATTTGGAAAAACAAAATAAAGGTAATGAAGGTATTTCCACTAAGAGAGTATAAGTAGTCATAACATTAGCAACAGGTGTTTACACTGACAGAGGTCCTGATCTAAAACTGAAAAATAAGATGCAGTAGAATTTTTTTGAGGGTGGGTTTGTTTTTTTTTTAAAGAAATCAAGAAGACCCCTTTTATTAACCAGATACACTTCAATCAGTTTTACTGAACAGAGTAAAATGGAGAGAAGAAGGAGACCTAGGAGGGAAGTATGTCATTTCACTCCTGGCTGCCTCACACAAACAGCTGAATGGGGAGAAAGGAGATGAATAAGCAGAGCCTGTGAGTCCAGATAACAACACAGAATATGTATGTAATATTTATAATCACTTTGGCTAAGAAGAACAAGAGGCACTCACGGGCTGCACTATGAGCTCGGCTCGTGTCAGGCAATCTGAACAGTTTTGCAAAAGCTCCTGGATGGTGTTCTGGCGTCTGGACATGGTGCAGGTCCCATTCTGGCTGTTGTGGGGGAGAAGAAGAAGATGAAGTAAATACAGAGCAATTGCATGTTTTGAAGAAATACAAGAAACACAAATTCAGAACAGCTAAGAGAAGTCACACGGAATAATCCACCTCATTTATGTTCACAGATACACGCACACATTAACTGCACTGTGAAATTTTAATGACAATTCCACAATGGCAGACCCACTTTATAGTTCTGCAACAGCAGGTATGGACTGACTTTGCCACAGGATAGAGTAGAACATGGAAACTGGCATGCCATAAAGGAGAAAGTTTTTCTTCCAGCACATGTATTTGTAGCTTTGATAGACAAAACTTTGGCAGCATTAGAGAGAGAATGAATTATTCACAATCTTTGTTAAAGTCAATACATTAGAGCATAGCCTTTGTGTGATATAATTGTTCATGTTATTACACCAGCCATCAAATGTGAGGGCATACAAGGTAAGCAGGATCCTTGGCTATGCAAGCACATGAGCACACAAGTCCACACAAGTGTGAGAAGGGTTCTTTTATCAGCAGAAATGCACAAAGCTAGTGCAGTGTCTTAGGAATGAATTGCAAGACACACAAGCTACTACAAAAATAGATGTAGGGCCTGGAGTCAGAGGACGTGCTTTCTTACAAATACATAAAGCATGAGTTTGAAGTCTCCAACTCCGGAACTACAGACACTAGTGTGGAAAAAAAACAAGGCAGGTAACAGGGTCGTTATTGTTGTCTTATACATAATCTACTGCATCCATACTGCCAGAATGTTCCTTTCCCAGCATTTAGGATTCAGCCACCAAAGTGACCCACTGTTAGCTGAATGGGGGTGAGGTGCTTCAAGTGAGGAACCATTCCTTGGTGATGGGATCAGACCTCCCAGGCAAGCCCAGGCAGCTCCTAAAACCAAACACTTGCCAGTGAAACTAAAGTAAACCACTAACAGACAGTAAAGACTAAGGTGTTTCCAAGCCTTGCCTAGTTTTCTAACTCCTGCGCTCACAGTAGGTAACCTTTTCCATTACAAATTACTGAAGAGCCAAACATTCCTTACAACACTAATGCCAAAAAGACTACCAGTGTGAACCTGTCCAACTCAGAGCCAAGCAAGCAATCTGGATTCAGTGGAAATCTTCCCACTGACTTGAAGAGACTCTGACCATCCTTCACAAAAGGAATTGTGACAATGAAAAAAACTCAGCAGAACTGTCCTTGGCAAAATCACTGGAGGGGTGAGAAACATTCAGTATTTTTAAGAGCTCTTCTGCAGCATATGCAGTTGACGCATCAGCAGCCTGCTGTTCTCCAATCAGCTCATCTGGAACAAATGCAAAACGTTTGAGCAACTTTTCAGCAGCTTCCCCCAACACCAGCGAACAGACCCTCAAAGATGCAGAGACAAGACTGGAGAGTCACTGGGTGACATAAAACAAGCTGTACACAGCTTGTACTGTGACCCTTTGGCTGCACAAACACTGTGCCCCACTGTGCTATGCACCCCTGTGTGTCTTGGAAACAGCTTAAAGGAAACAATTATGAAAAATAACATATGGGTCTGATTTTGTGCCAGGCTTCATGTCAGCTTCCTTTTCTAAATCATTCCTTCTCCTTAGGCATTGCTGCTGTGTTTAGATATAGAAATATCTGACTGCATCTGAAATTTACATTTAATTACACCCACAATTATTCTCATGAATGAAACATAACACAGAAGAGAAAGGAACCTTCCAAGCAATTTTCTCTTTTTAGAACACTGGAAGAGTATTTATTCTCAAATCACTTTTTCCATCATGTTCTGGCAGCTACAAATGCTGGATATCCATTAATGCCAAATGAACTATAGATGGTGACCAGATTTATACTGTCATCAATCAATCTCCACTGGCTTCAGTGCAACTTTACTGAACTCAAAGACATCACCATGCCAAGTTCTAAACAATAGCTATTATAGTTAACATGGTAAGAAATTGTGAAAAAAAGCTATTTCCAAGTAAATCAAACTATTAAAACAAATTAAAATATAAAAAAGTAGAAATACAAGCATATTGGGTTCATCCTAATGATGTTTGAATGCCACATCCATAATTATTGTCTAAATAATTTAAAAAATTGAAAACCTGAAGATAGTTAAATATAGATGCACAAAACTGTTTCAAAAGCAGGAGCAGAGGCCTTGAAATGAGAGGCTTAAGCACATCATATCTAGTTTTTCAAATAAAGATCTACAAGTTAGTTGTTTACAGTTCACAGGGACTTTCACAAGAAGAAAGCAGCAAATATTTAAGGCTCTCCAATCCAGTAGATAAAGATATAACCAAAATAATGGCAGAAGTTGGAGCTATACAAATTGAAAACGGAAAAGAGCACACTATTTTATTAATGCTGCTTTTAACATCTTGGATGTTACCTTTGTTGTTAAAAAACTAACCAGTTTTGCTAGTGAAAATACTGAGATCAATCCTATGATAATGATAAAAAGGCCATGGCCTGTTAGAGGCAGTGGCTTTCAAATCTGTCAGAAGACCAAACAGAGCTACATGGGGTTATTGGGGCACACCCCGAGAGAGCAGGTGCCAGCACAGGAGTTGATGTTTGATGGCACAGCTTCACCAAGTCAACAGGAATCAAGGACTTCAAATCTGAAGGGGATTTAGCTGTACAAATATGCCCAAGGGCATAAATCAATCTCTGAACTTAAAATATAAAAATACTTAATGAGACTATACCTCAACATACATATACTGATGTTGATACATCAGATGGCACTAGCACAATCCCACAAGGACACATCTTCAATACTTTTCACGCATGTGACAGGAAGGTACCTCATTAGCAGTGTCAAAGTCTCTCAGTACAATACACTTCTTAAGGAAGCCAACAGGACAAAACGAAGCAGAAACTCCAACTCAGAGTAATAAGACAACCAACTCTGAGGCAATAGGAAACAGCCAAAGTAAAATTGTATCTGACCCAGAAAATACTGGACCAAAGAAACTGAGGCAAACCCTGAATATGCTGGACAGCATCATAGCATGGAGGCAAGAACAAAGCTGGATTTTTAAAGTAAAACCATGTAACCTACATGCTATATAAAAATACATTTCTGCCTCTCAGAAAAATGTAGGATACCAACAATCCTCAGAGAACACAGATTAAGCAGATTACTTCACATGGTATTCTGTCAGTGTCTCTGTTGTTTTGTCTGATTTTGTTCACATGAAACTGAACAAGTTTAGAGTAATATTTGGTCACTGTAACACCTACTGCTGCTATGACAATTTGATTTAACTCTGGCAGCGTATAAACCTCTAACCCCATGAATAGGATACTGCTGTAGCAAACACTGTAGGCACACCATGCAGTGAAAATATGGACAAATTTTTTATTTGTTTTACTGCCCCTCTCTAAATACAGCAAGTGTTATCAACAATTCCATCAGAAATGGAAAGAAATGGAGGGTGGTCTTTCAGCAGGATTCATAACAAAAGATTGCAGGGTCTCCTACTAATAAATACATACATTTGTAATAACCTGATTGTTTGCTGCGCTGCCTTGGTTTTGTAAACCCTGCAGAACAGTGCTGAGTGAAACAGCCTGGACTGCCTCAGACCTTAACTATGTATTTGTCCCTACAACTCATTTTAGACCATGGAACTTATTTGGAAGGCAACTCATGAATTTCAAAAAGATCCTATTAAGCAGAGTTCTTTATTAAAATAACTTAATTTTAATAGTCATTAACTATTAAAGGAACAAAGGAAAACAAAAGGGGTAGTGTCTTTGTTTTAAAATTATTAAAACACTTCAAAACATAGATGAACTGCTTTTATTTGGGATGTTAAAATGTAGGCCTGTTGCTCTCTACTGTCAGAAGAGCCCTAGGAAAGGCATAGCATCTCCCTGTCGTCATTCTGTACAGGAGCCACCCTGTTCAGTGCATGTCAAGGCAGAACATATTGCTCCCTTGCTATATGATGCTCCTGCTCTCTCTGAGAAATGAGAGGACAGGCCAACCCCTGCTGCCACTGGGATTTGGGCAGGATAGCAGCTCACCTCCCTGCTGGAATATACCCCACCTGAGCTAAACTCAGCCATTACTCTACTGCTGAATCCTCAGTGTCTGAACTAGGATTTGTGTTTAACTCATGAGTTACCATGAACCATGAGTACCAGTGAACCTCACAAGACCCCCAGCTCTACTGGGGGTAGAGCTGAAAGAAACAACTATTCCTGCTTTTCCTAAAAGGGACTGAGACATGCTCAAGGCCATATGATGAGTTATGAGAGTTGAGACAGACACATCAGCGGTGCCCACATCCCCCAAGCACAGCAGGGCTGAGTACTGCTGCCACTGACTTATTCAAGCAGTCAAAAAATTATCCCAAGTGATGCTTTGTGAATAAATCAAATATCTTCTCTGAACACTCAGCCTGCACCCTCACAGGCCCTGCATGGCAGCTGATGTCATCACTGCAGAACCTGACGAGCAAGAAAGAAAGCCAGCTACCTTCTGCTTTCTCATCTGCCTCCTGCTGCTGCAAGACCTGCACACCTCCAGCACAATCACCTGGACTCTGGGGGCTACTCTGGTGTCCGCCTTTGCTACCACACATCCAGAGGCTGCTGGGTTATCAAGGCTGTGATCAGTGCCCAGAAAAGCAGGACAAATGAGACACAGAAGCATATCCAGCAGTTCTGAGGGGCCTTCCAACAGCTTCACAGCTCCCTATAGCTTTGGAAGTACAAACAGGTTGCTCTAATCCCAAAGATACTATTTAAAACAAATCAGAATAATCCTTGGTAAATCTTCCAAGTCCTCCACAAAACTTTTAGCCTTTTAAAAATTCAAAGCTTTTAAATTATTTTTATTCATTCAAAAAGTGGAGAAAGCTTCAAAAAAGTATTCTAGCAGATCCAGAGTACTGAGTGACTCCCATAACTCAACGAGAGCAAAAAAAATAGCACATCTTTTTCTTCACACGTCCCGCCCCCCCTCCACCCAAACTTGTTTGAACAAGCAAAAGATTCATAAAGGGATTACCTGGTATGCCCAGGGTAGGCAAGTCAGAAGAAAAACCTGACCTGGAATCTGCAATCCCAGCAGAGAGCCTGCACATACCACCGGACTAAACCACCACCCATCTGCCACCACCTGCCAGCTGGGTGTGTGTATGCTGAAAAACGCAATGGCATAAAGGTGGTGAATCACAACATCCATAGGAATATAACCAGGAATTTAAAAGCTGAAGTCCAGCTTTCCCCCTCCCACCTCAAAGAAGACAAATACAAACTGTCTAATATCAAGAGTTTCATAACTGGGCTCTCCCGATATGTCCGCTCTAACTAGGATCAGTTTTGGCACACCACAGCCTCACCAAACTAGTCCCATCTGCCAAGTATGCACATAGACTAGGGCATGATGGCTGGAAACCTCAAAAGACTTCTGCATCTGGCACAATCAGGCTCTAAATACCATTACAAGTGTGCAAAGTTTAGGAGTCACTAGTGAATTACTGAATTATTAAGGCCCCCGAGTCTCAGAGCCTTTGCAGCATGCAGGGTTTCACAAGCGATCGTGCCACACCTGTTCACAGAAAATCCTCATGCTTTTTCCCACTGGTATGAATCACCAGGAGCAAGAGAACCGTTTCCAAAGGCCGTTCCTGCCCGATGCAGCAGGCTGCTCGCACGCTTCCCCTCCCACCTCCGCCTCTGGGAGAGAGAGGGAGGTGCCAAACTCTGGGTCTAGCCTGGACCATGGAAATACACCTCTGCTGGAGAGCAGCCGCTTGAAACGCAGCAAACCCCCTTCTCCTGGCAGAGGTTTCCACACCTGCAAAGGCGCGGAGCTTCGAACCTCCCGCACGTCCCTACGGAACTGTGACCTGGGAAAGCGCAACCTGAGTCTGCTCACGGCGTGGCAGCGTCTCCGTTCCCCTGCCAGCCAGAGCACGGCGCAGGCTCTGCCGGCAGAGCAGGTATTCCGCAGCGACTCACACACATTCCTCCCTCGCAGCTCCAAGGGGAAGTCACCACGCCAGCTCTACCACCACTCAGCTTAGCCAGGACTCCACAGATCCTTGCGAGACTGATGGGAAAGGCAAAAGCGTGGCTTTGAGTCTGTTTTCTCCACGTTTACTTTGTTTCTCGGTTCCTCAGACTTGTGTCAGGGTAGAGGATGTAATTTTCTAATTCCTGTCCTAACTTGGAGAACCGAAGTTACATTAATCCTTAAGTAGAACTGTGTCAATTAATTTATGTTCATGTCACCCAGTGACCGTGAATCCTTGGCTATTTTTTTCCCTAATCTCAGCAATGACAAATAAAACTGCAGAACTTTGCATTTTTTTCTTTTCTCTCATGGTTTATCAGATCTTCTATCTCCATAGCAAAGACATTGATAAATATTTGACTGATGAATTGGCAGTTTAGCAGCGTGTGACTCACTGTCAAGCTGACTATCTGTACTCCGGGCCAAGCTCATCCTGAGTTCCCAAGCCAGAAGAAACCGGGAATGTTGTAAAAGCACCTTACTGAGCCCTAAGGGTAGGGAGAGTCTCATATTGCTCTATGAGTAATGTAATACTCAGCACAGACTTGTTTGGCAGAATACGCCCCAAAACTTACAAGACTAGACCCTAACTTGAATCCTGCTGCGTTTAAATATTAGGGTAGAGTGATCTTCCCCATGGAAAAAAGAAGCCTCAGTTTTCGGAATTCAGTAGATGCCACTAAACTTTGGCACTGAGTATATCAGGCTAAATGCAATCAATAAAACCAGTTCCATAGATGATGGCCCTGATCCGGACAGCACAACATGCAGAGGATTTAGTGGATTTTCTGCACACAACACATGTGCCAAATCAGGTAAAACTGCTTTTTTCATTAACTGACAACAAATCCCTTGTTTTGACACGTTTTAACTCAAATCAGCACTGCTTAAAAATAAACCTACTCAGCTCAGTAAGGTGGCAAATACACATACTCTGTTGCAAAAAAAAATATTAGAAGTATTTGGTATGGTCAGATTTTTTCACGTAAACAAATATGTAAATGCATAAATAAACTTTTTTTTTTTTTTTTTTTTAATCTCGATAATAATTGCCTTTAGTTCCACTGAGAAGTCTCACAATGAAGCAAACAGGAACTTTCATTACAACCTCATTGCCAGGCATACCTCCCAAAAAGGAAATATGAATATTATGTTACAAAAAGCAAATGAAAGAATGTTGTCACAAGGTTGTTAACTTTTTGATCAGGTCTGTTCTTTCTACTTTTGCTACACCACCACTGAATGCTACAGAAAGAGCCTAATAAACTACAGACTGGCTTAAAATATGTAACTCTATAGCCAAAGAATGCTAAATTAAAGGAAAGCATTACTCCTCTAGTGAAACTCCTCTCAAGAGTGATATGAAGATCACCCTAATGAATCCAAATATAGTTGCACCAGTGTAAAATGAGGAAAAAGAGAATGGTCAGGAAGTAACACGCACTGCCATTCATTTTTCATGACTGTCTCTTGTAAACAGTAAAGGTTTTTGCAACAAAGCACCACTAACAAAACAAATCCTCACATGAAATGCAGCAGTGGCATTTTGGACTCCTAGTGTGTGCACTCCCCAATGGGAAAGTACTGAATTGTTCTTATTATATAGCAATAAATAGATATTTTCATACTACTGTAATGGTAACTAGATGTGTTTTAGCTGTAATTTGTTGTAACTAACTTACCTATGCACACAACAAACTAAAAGTCAAACGAAGAACTAAAACTAAGACCTGGGCAAAGTAATAAACAAAAAATCTGTTGAGTGCAAGTTCTGTCATTCATTCCATGCTGCTCTGGTCTGACATACCTAAGCAGTGCACACTGTGCTCTCTAAGATAACCCTACTTCTCTACAGTTGATCTCTACTCTCATTGATCTGTTTGATGTAAAAAAAGCCTGCCTTTTCTCATCTGCTGTTTATTTACAATGTCTGTTTAATTCTAACCCTTCTGCAATCTAATTATGTACTATACATAAAATTAGGGCTAAATTCTAGCACAAAATACATGACAATGTTTCTGCATCAATTCCTTAGTCAGTGGCATCCACAATTAGACCAATAGGCTGAATACAGCCATTCCATGCACACAAACCAGCTATCACCAGCTGTGCTTCATATAGGTGCTGTACCATACACCAGCACTGCTTCCTTCAGTGACTGTAACTGCTGCCTGCTTTTTAGTCCTGTGAACTCCCAGACAAGGAGATAAGTGGAGAAGTCTTCGTGATTACTGCACTCTGCAGAAAGTCCTTGTCAGACTTGATTTGCACAGATTACTGGTACAGCTGCGTCCAAGAGAACAGACATTCCCCAAGCCAGGATCCACTGCTGGCACCCTGCCTACAGGACCTTGGCTGTGCTCACAGCAACAGGACAAGCAGAAATTTAAAAAGGTAACAGGCAAGGAGAGCAGATGGATGTTGCTTGTCCTGTATCTTTGCCCCCTGCCATCAAATATCAGGGATTGCTCTATAAAACATCCTGACTTAAACTCCCAGGCCTCGCACAAGCTAGAAACAAACTCAAAAATTAACAAGAGAACAATTCCCAGGAGTTAAAATGGTTTTATAGCCCCAGTTATGCAACTGTTGGGGAAGGCAGTGCCTGGGTGTATGGGGAATAAAACAATTCAGTTTGGCTTGTTTTGCGTCACTGAGCAAAGCGGGGGTTTATCAGCAGAGACCTGTTGGGTCAATACAGCCAGCACAGACCTATTTACAGCCCTCAGTGCAACTGGGAGACACTGGTTTTAGTCCTGTTACTCTCTTCAAGGAGAGTCACCACCAAAAGCGGTTTATAAAAAATAAGTTCTTCGCTTGCGTTTAAAAGCCTCTTAGAAGTTAAGACGCCTCACGGAGGAACAGGAAAAAGAAACTTGCAAGCTTGAGCACCTAGGGAATCCCACCGCGAGCGGGCTCACGGCAGCTGTCCGAAGGCGGCCCCGAGGGAGCGGGGCCGGGGGCCGGCTGGACCCGCACCTACCCGTATCCATCGG